>JAJJWX010001782.1:0-360575 GCA_023529315.1 Papaver bracteatum | reverse complement strand
AGTTGGGGATGAACAGAACTTTACTATGTACGTGTCTCTTAACTTTGCTGGAGCATATCATCTTCCATTGTTTTCTCACGAGGTACCTACTTCGTCCGTTTATATGGGTGTTGTATTTTCGTGATTTACGTAAATGTAATTTATCTTTCCTCTTGCTCGTAGTTCATGACGAAGGCTCCTAAGTTTTTTATGAATACTTGATTAACATTTGATTTTCCGAAGTGAGTTGATGGGATAGGTCTGATAACTGAGTTGGAGTTTACTGCCGAAACTAAACTGGTTAGTTCTTGTTGGGGACATTAATTGAAGGATCTAGACTCGTATCTTTCCTCCTCCCCGATACTGAACACATTATTTCCTCCTGTTTTCTAGCTCGGGATGTTATGTACCTTTTTTCCGAGCTTGGTGACGAAGTAGTTTCACTACGCATCTTCATTCCACGAAGAGATAGTCAGCGAAGTAAACATTCCACGAAGCCAAATACTTTAACTTTTCTTTTTCACGAGGTGGATTCCAAGCATCGCTTCTAAGGAAGGCTTATATCGCATTGGCTGCCGATTCCCGCTGAACCGGTCTCGTTATGAGCTTCCTCTTTTACGAAGCAATTTGGCTTCTGTCTACAAGTTGATCTGCCGAGTTGAACAAATTGGAGGATATCACTTAGACGATGGATTCTTAATTTCGCTAATGTTCACGAACTAGTTTCTACCAAATACTTCGATGGTATCATCTTCTTTCTTGTTTAATGGCTGATATCTTCTTTTAAATTAGATTGATTTCCTGCATACTTTCTCTTCGTTGAGTTATGAGTTGGTTTGCCTCCTCGGTTTGCTGCTAGTGTCAGTTGTTTTTAGTATCTTTACCGGATTCATTGAGAACTCGTTGTCTGCTCGGGGACGCCATCTCCGTCGCCTTCGCTGTCTCGAGGTGAGTTGTTGATCTATGAGTTCTTTTTTGGGCATGAGAGATATTTGATCTTCGTCAAAGCTGTGACGGCATCCTGTCTTTAGTGAAGTCATAGAGTGTCTAAGCTTGATTTTTGTCGCGTAGTAGTCTCTTTTGTCCTCGTGGACTTTCCAACAAAGTTATCCTTCCACATACAGACATAATGCTGCAACCAATGAAGTTAACTCATAAGCTCTAATGTATCGCCGATGATTATATACTTCGCCATGGGAAAAATCCCCAAATCAGTTGAAAATTCTGATGCCAACATTTTTGAAATCAAACACATGGGTTTGTGAAACGGGAGCCTGGTAACCGCAAATCTATGATCAATTTAATTTTCAAAAGAATATTCAATTTCTGCTCAAGAACACTATCACTGGTTTGTAAAAGTCTTTTGAAACTTTCAAAACAAAATAATATAAAGAGAAGAAAGAAGAGTTATCTTGTTTGGGTTTATTATTTGGTGACGATTTATCCTCTTATTTGCCTTGAAGATACACGCACAACAACAATTTTTTTTTTTTAACCCTGGTTTGGTTGATGATTATCTTCTCAAACTTGTCTTATGTCGACAAATTTTCCGTATATGCCCTTAACACTTGCAAACTCGTTAGAACTATCACTAACGTAGGCAGCTTCACTAAATCTTCTTGAAGGTAGGATAAATCCTTTACTCAAATCCCCACTGTTTCTTAAGTGCCAAAATGTAACTACAGAAAATCCATAGTTACACCCAAATGATGTTTTTCTTCACATCTAAACTCATTTCAACTTTCAAACTCCATAACAATTTGTAGATCTAACTTTTGGATACCAAAATGATAATTTGAAGTGTTAAAAGTATAAGAGACACACAAATCTACTAAAATATCTGATGTTTACATAGGCAATTGATTTACATGGTGAGACTCATTAATGAGTTTTGAAGCTTTTCTAGATCTAGTTTTTTGGGAAGAAGAAGAAGAAGAAGATAAGGTCAAATAAAATATGATATCTCTCCTCCTAAAAATTCCAACCCCTCTTACAATGGACCAAGCCCTTTATTTATAGGAAAAACTACATAATGGCTGACAGCTCATTTTACTTCGGAGACAGCTCATTTTACTTCTCGAGACAACCCATTTTATCACGACAACTCATTTTACTTGACAATTATTTCATTTTCTCACGATGTACCATTCTACTTCGCTGACAGTTCATTTTACTTTCGGAGACCCTACTATTTCTTGCACAACAAGCCACACCTCGCGCCGTTTACTCGTATGCTCTCCCTTTTCTTGCGTAACAATCCACACTGCGGAGTTACTTCTGAAATTAATTCGGATGTTACTTTGGGATGTTACTTGGGGTGTTACTGGGGTGTTACTTCGGGGTGTTACTTCGGGATGTTACCCGGGATGTTACTTCGGATGTTACTGGATGTTACTTGCACAAGTCTTTTACCTCGCTAATTATCATCTCGATATCTTCGTGTCTTACTTCACGCCTTCATTCCGCCCTATCTCGACAAACTAAGCTATCTTGGTTAAGTTACTCAACCATTCGTAATGTGCCACGCGTCAAGTGTGATTTTTGGTACCTACATTTTGTTTACATCTAAACTACAGAAAAAAATTTCAAAGATGTAAAATGTAACTACGTAAAATCCATAGTTACACCCAAATGATGTTTTTCTACATCTAAACTCATTTCAACTTTCAAACTCCATAAAATTTGTAGATCTAACTTGTGGATACCAAAATGATAATTTGAAGTGTTAAAAGTATAGAGAGACACACAAATCTACTAAAATATTTGATGTTTACATAGGCAATTGATTTACATGGTGAGACTCCATTAATGAGTTTTCAAGCTTTTCTAGATCTAGTTTTTGGGAAGAAGAAGAAGAAGAAGATAAGGTCAAATAAAATATGATATCTCTCCTCCTAAAATTCCAACCCTCTTACAATGGACCAAGCCCTTTATTTATAGTAAAAACTACATAATGGTTGACATCTCATTTTACTTGGAGACAAATTTCATTTTTACTTCTGAGACAACCCATTTTATTTTCTCAATACGCACTCATTTTATTTTCATTGACAAAATTCCATTCTACTTCACTGATAGTTCATTTTACTTCGGAGACCCTACTATTTCTTGCAATAACAAGATACACCTCACGCTGTTTATTTCAGATATGCTCTCCTTTTCTTTTCATAACAATCCACACTTCCAGGAGTTACTTCGGATGTTACTTCGGGTGTTACTTCAGGTGTTACTTAAGTGTTACTTCGGGATGTTACCTCGGGATGTTACCTCGAGATGTTACTTGGATGTTACTTTGGATGTTACTTGCGCAAGTCTTCTTTACCTCGCTAATTATCATCTCGCTTCTTCGTGTCTTACTTCGCAGTCTTCCTATCTCGTATAAACTAAGCTATCTTGGTTAAGTTACTCCACCATTCGTAATGCGCCACGCGTCAAGTGTGATTTTTGGTACCGTGATTTTGCCCTATTTTTCTTGAGTGTTGCTTGAAGAGAGATTCTTGAGAAAAATCCATCTTCGTGTAGTCCTTTGGAGCGAGATGTGTAGTTCTTGAGTAGATGACTTTGATCTTTGTTGATGAAGGAACGAGCGAAAAGAATAATAACTTGAAAAAAGTATATACTTGCCTCTTATTCTTTTGCTAGGTTCCGAAGTATTATTGTTGTATAGAAGTATCATTCCCTAAGTATAAGAAGTAATGAAGTATGAAGTCCTCTTCAAGAAGTATAAGAAGTACTTAATCCTCGAAAATATAAGAAATATCAATCCTCAATTTTGTTGTTGTTGGAACGGTTCATTGCTTTTGATTTTATTGCGTGCTTGGTTGCTGGTTCTTCATGTTGATGAGTAGTAGAGGTGTCGTAAGTTACATGTAATAATCTAAATTTGTCGAGATGGCACTTGATTCATATAATTTATTGTCGTTGAATATTCTTGTCGTTGACGAAGTATGGAGTGTGTGATATATCTCCATAAGTAAATGTACCGAGTTTCTTCATTGTGAGCTTTGACCATGAAAATTGGTTTTGATGATTTTCTTACAAGTTTCCTTTTCTTCATCCTTGTGCTAAATCCATTGTAAGTACTAGTTTGGGCTTTACCGATGATAACCTTATGTTGATGTTTCCCTTGATGACGAGTTGATGGTATCACTTCTTGTTCTTGCCTTGCCTCATTGTAGATTTTCACATGATATTGTTTCATTTGTAGCTTAATGTCCTTATAATTTGATTCATATCAAATCCAAAATTTTGAAAAATTTCCGCGAAGTGTATAATGTGCATTTCCCATATGTGTGTGCCTCCTTTTTTCTTTTGGTAGATGAAGGAACTAAATCTATCCGAAGAAAAAGTAATGTGCTTCATCTTTCTCTCCTTGCCCTTGTTTTGCTTGATATCTTACTATTATATAGCGAAGTATTGATGAAATATCATCCATTGGTTCATATACATGCGAAGTATCCTTAGAAGTATATAATCCGAAGTATATAATCCGAAATATATAATCCGAAATATAAGAAGTATTCATGAAGCACTCGTGGCGATAAGTATCGTCTTCAAGAAGTATGAACAATAAGAATTCCCGAAGTGCTATTGCATGATGTATGTTGGATGAATATATGTATGTTATGAGGAATGTTATATGTATGAAATGATATGCTTTTCCTATATGTATGCATATTATATACTTGCCTTGATTTTATTGTTTGTGCCCTATGATTCTCCTTTGCATTCCTTCTCGTTCCCATTTCGTATGTAATTATACCTCGTTTCCTTTTAGGGGCTTGTTCACTGCATTATTAATATTCAAATCATAGCATAATATTATCATATGCAATATTTATATTGCGAGTACTTCTTATGCAACGTAAGAAGTACTTCTTAGATTGTGTGACTCGGGTGGTCAAGCTTTGTAATGTGCTTGTTTCTTTGCTTTTCTTTGTAGTATATACCGCCTCTTTGCAAGTATACACTGCCTATTTGCGAGTATACCAGCTTCTTTGCAAGTATATACCTACCCTTTTGTTTTGCCTCAGGTCTGATTTTTTTCTCACATCTCTATCATCAGTTCGGTCTTATTTTGCCTCCTAGTTAAGGTCTTATTATGCCCCACCCCTGTTGGTCGGGATTTTCGACGAAGTCTCGTACACTCTTTACTCTTGCGAAGTAAAGACCCATCAACCTCGCCTTATCTCGCTCATTGAGGTCTTATTATGCAACAATATCACAAGCCTACCTACTCCCGTGAGTACCAGCCCCGTAACATTACCGACTTTTGTGGTCACTCAGCTCCCTAAAGGAGGGTGCCGTCCCTTCCCTCCGAGTATCCCCGTGCTTTTGGGCTTAGGCATCGATTATTTCAGAACCTCGTGCCCTTTTCTCCGATGTGGCTCTTGGTTACGAAGTCACACCCTAGTTGAGGTGGTTTTGGGACCGAGCGGAAGAACTACACTAGGCCATCTTCTTCTCCACTGGCTCGTTCTTACACCCCTTACCGAGTGGTTACCAAATTGGGGCCCCCGGCGGATGGGTCTTACGGTTTCCCCTAGATGGTGGTTGTTAGCCACATCTAAGATTATCTCGTGACGCGCGTTTAGGTCTTACATTTTCCCCTTGCACTTTGTGCGAACTAGGTTGCACGCCACTAGGTCTCAGCCTCTAAGTAGAGGTTTTATATAGGACTTACGATCGCCTATTTTGAGGGTCGTAGCGGACCTCCTAAATGAAGTCTTACTTGTGTCCTCGCATTCACATGTTTTGAATTTGCATCTTTTTTTTGTATGCTTGGGTCTTATCATTGCCCTTTTTCGTTGATATTTTGGCTTGTATCTTTCTTGGTGTCGCTGTTGGTAGCTTGCTTCTTTGCACGCTGAATTTCTGGGTTGATTTTCATTTGATCCATGTGGTTCATGAATACTTGCATAACTGACGTACTTCTCTGAAGTATCTGTTTCGCTGGCTTTCCTTGCAGTTTAGCTTAAGAAGTATTTTTTGCCATAATTGCTGACGAGATGAGTTGTTGCCTTTGTTTTTCGTTGGATTTTCCAAATCGGATAAGATGAGTTGTTTTGCTGATTTAGATAGCTACTTCACTTCGTTCAAGTAGCTTAGATGGTAGACGACGAAGTAAATTTTACTAATGTGCTGTCCCTTTGCATGACACATAGTTGCTGACGAGATGAACTTCGCCTACAAAGAGACTTAAACTAATGGTTTTACTTTGCTGCTAGTTTCTGTGGTCGAGAATGATACTTCGCTGCTGTAGTTTATCTCGCTCCGGTCAAAATTCGTTGCTGGCATATAAAACGCTATCGTTGTTGCTATGGCTTGTATCAGTTTGGGTAGAGGATGTGGCTTGTGTTGATCTGGGCATGGTTAATAACGATATGTATTGTTTGACGAGGTGGTTGAAGAAATGGGTTCCTGGAATGGTTAACAAGGTTGTTGATAATGGTGACACTGGAATGAGGTGCTTGAAAAGGGTTTGTTGAACTGACGATGGGTTTGACGAACTGATGATGTATGCTTGGCTATAACGTCTGCTGAAAGTTACGAGTTGTTGTTGTAGTGCTCCAAGGTTGGGCTGATCCTTGGTTGACGAAGTAATGTCCCTAACTGACGAAGAAGAACCTACGTGTTACACTTACTTGCCTCTTTGCTCGTTGGTTTTGCTGGTGTTGTCGATAGTCTTCGTTGGATTTTGACGAAGTTGAAGTAAACTGGACGAAGAAGCGAACTTGACGAAGTTGCTAATGATGTCGCCCGCTGCGTAGCCCTACTTCACTGTTGGCTTCTGATTTTATTTTTTTTATACTTGCCCCCCCCCCCCTTTTTTTTTGCGTCAAGAACAGTCACTAGATTGGCCGTGAACTCGTCACTTTGTTGATGAGGTGACGGTGAATAAAATTTGATTATTTCGTTAGTCATCATTGATGAAAGAGAGATTTCTCCTCATTTCCATTTTTATTTGCTGGTGCTTGTTGGAGACTCGTGTTCCTCCTCTCGTATGCTCATGGCATGGTATTTCGTATCCCTTGGTGTTGGTATCTTTGATGGCTCGTTATTTGATGTTAAAAATTTGTCATAGAAGTAATCAATGAAGCAATATATTTTGACTTATATATTTCACGTGATATTATTTTGTTCCTTACTGCTGTTGCATTTCTTTGCTGGTAGTCTCAAGTTAGTTCTTACGTGCCTTTGGGTACCTATAGATTATAATTTAGATGAGTAAGTGTCATAAAAAATCGTAATAGCTACTTTTAGATGATAAATAATTTATAGCATTTCGTTCACGTTTTAACGGTATGATTAAAAAGAATATAATACGATGCTTGTAAAAATAAGAGATGAGAGGATAAAAATGCTTCCCTTTTGGTTTCATTGCTCGTAGCTTTTGAACAGGTTGGCCAGACGAAATATGAACTTCGCTGGCGAGTTGAGAATGAATGTTCCAAACAAAATAGTTTGTGGAATTTGAACAGGTTGGCCACGAAGTGATCACTTGACGAGATAAAGATCATTGACGAAGATAATTCAGCATCTTTCTCGTTTACTACATTATTTCCCCTCGTTTTTCAATCAAGATTAACCTCGTAACTAAATTAGTTTCTCGCCAAAGTTGGTGACGAAGTAAAAACTTTGAGTGTTGTTTCTTTTATTCGTTAATGGATCTGGTATGGGATATTTATTTATATCTGTTGGAGTTGGGGATGAACAGAACTTTACTATGTACGTGTCTCTTAACTTTGTTTGGAGCATATCATCTTCCATTGTTTTCTCACGAGGTACCTACTTCGTCCGTTTATATGGGTGTTGTATTTTCGTGATTTACGTAAATGTAATTTATCTTTCCTCTTGCTCGTAGTTCATGACGAAGGCTCCGAAGTTTGTGGGCGAATAATTGATTAACATTTGATTTTCCGAAGTGAGTTGATGGGATAGGTCTGATAACTGAGTTGGAGTTTCTCTACTTGTCGAAACTGAACTGGTTAGTCTTTGTTGGGGATGATGACGAAGTGATCTAGACTCGTATCTTTCCTCCTCCTGATACGTGAACACATTATTGCCTCCTCGGTGTTTTCTTGAGTTGGGATGTTATGTACCTTTTTTCCGAGCTTGGTGACGAAGTAGTTTCACTACTGCATCTTCATTCCACGAAGAGATAGTCAGCGAAGTAAAACATTCCACGAAGCCAAATACTTCGAACTTTTCTTTTCACGAGGTGGATTCCAGTTACTGCTCTAAGGAAGCAATATACTGCCATTGGCTGCCGATTCCCGGCGAACTGGTCTCGTTACGAGCTTCCTCTTTTACGAAGTAATTTGGCTTCTGTCTACAAGTTGATCTTCCGAGTTGAACAAATTGGAGGATATTCACGAGATGATGGATTCTTAATTTCGCTGATGTTCACGAACTAGTTTCTACCAAATACTTCGCTGGTATCATCTTCTTCTTCTTGTTTAATGGCTGATATCTTCTTTTAAATTAGATTGATTTCTGTATACTTTCTCTTCGCTGAGAGTTATGAGTTGGTTTTCCTCCTCGGTTTGCTGCTAGTGCTTGGTTGTTTTTAGTATCTTTACTGGATTCGATGAGAACTCGTTGTCTGCTGGGGACGCCATCTCCGTCAGCTTCGGCTTGTCCTGTAGGTGAGTTGTTGATCTATGAGCTCTTGTTTTGCTGCTACGAGCTATTTTATCTTCGTCAAAGTTGGTGACGAAGTATCCCTGTCTTTTAGTGAAGTCATAGAGTGTCTAAGCTTGATTTTGTCGCGGTAGTAGTCTCTTCTTGTCCTCTGGACTTTCCAACGAAGTTATCCTTCCCACATACAGTGTATAATTCGCTGCAACCAATGAAGTTAACTCATAAGCTCTAATGTATCGCTGATGATTATATGACTTCACCCATGGGAAAAATCTCCAAATCAGTTGAAAATTCTGATGCGTAACATTTTTGAAATCAAACGCATGGGTTTGTGAAACGGAGCCTGGTAACCGCAAATCTATGATCAATTCTTATTTTTCAAAAGAATATTCAATTTCTGCTCAAGAACACTATCCCTAGTTTTTAAAAGTCTTTTGAAACTAAAACAAAATAATATATAAGAGAAGAAAGAGGACTTATCTTGTTTGGGTTTATTATTTGGTGACGATTTATCCTCTTATTTGCCTTGAAGATACACGCACAACAACATTTTTTTTTTTTAACCCCGGGTTTGGTTGATGATTATCTTTCTGAAACTTGTCTTATGTCGACAAATTTTCCGTATATGCCCTTAACACTTGCAAACTCAGTAGATCTATCACTAACAGTAGGCAGCTTCACTAAATCTTCTTGAAGGTAGGATAAATCCTTTACTCAAATCCCTGTTTCTGGGCGCTAAAATGTAACTACAGAAAATCCATAGTTACACCCAAATGATGTTTTTCTACATCTAAACTCATTTCAACTTTCAAACTCCATAACAATTTGTAGATCTAACTTTTGGAAACCAAAATGATAATTTGAAGTGTTAAAAGTATAAGAGAGACACACAAATCTACTAAAATATTTGATGTTTACATAGGCAATTGATTTACATGGTGAGACTCCATTAATGAGTTTTGGAGCTTTTCTAGATCTAATTTTTTGAGAAGAAGAAGAAGAAGATAAGGTCAAATAAAATCTTATCTCTCTCCTCCTAAAAATTCCAAACCCTCTTACAATGGACCAAGCCCTTTATTTATAGGAAAAACTACATAATGGCTGACAGCTCATTTTACTTCGGAGACAACTCATTTTACTTCGGAGACAACCCATTTTACTTCGCTGACAACTCATTCTACTTCGCTGACAGCTCATTCTACTTCGGAGACCCTACTATTTCTTGCACAACAAGCCACACCTCGCGCCGTTTACTTCGTATGCTCTCCCTTTTCTTGCGTAACAATCCACACTTCGTGGAGTTACTTCGGGAAATTAATTCGGGATGTTACTTCGGGATGTTACTTTGGGGTGTTACTTCGGGGTGTTACTTCGGGGTGTTACTTCGGGATGTTACCTCGGGATGTTACTTCGGGATGTTACTTGCACAAGTCTTCTTTACCTCGCTAATTATCATCTCGATATCTTCAGGTCTTACTTCACAGCTTCGTCCTATCTCGTACAAACTAAGCTATCTTGGTTAAGTTACTCCACCATTCGTAATGTGCCACGCGTCAAGTGTGATTTTTGGTACCTACATTTTGTTTACATCTAAACTACAGAAAAAAATTTTCAGCATGTAAAATGTAACTACAGAAAATCCATAGTTACACCCAAATGATGTTTTTCTACATCTAAACTCATTTCAACTTTCAAACTCCATAAAAATTTGTAGATCTAACTTTTGGATACCAAAATGATAATTTGAAGTGTTAAAAGTATAAGAGAGACACACAAATCTACTAAAATATTTGATGTTTACATAGGCAATTGATTTACATGGTGAGACTCCATTAATGAGTTTTGAAGCTTTTCTAGATCTAGTTTTTGGGAAGAAGAAGAAGAAGAAGATAAGGTCAAATAAAATCTGATATCTCTCCTCCTAAAAATTCCAACCCCTCTTACAATGGACCAAGCCCTTTATTTATAGTAAAAACTACATAATGGTTGACATCTCATTTTACTTCGGAGACAGCTCATTTTACTTCGGAGACAACCCATTTTACTTCGCTGACAGCTCATTCTACTTCGCTGATAGTTCATTTTACTTCGGAGACCCTACTATTTCTTGCACAACAAGATACACCTCGCGCCATTTACTTCGTATGCTCTCCCTTTTCTTTCATAACAATCCACACTTCGTGGAGTTACTTCGGGATGTTACTTCGGGGTGTTACTTCAGGGTGTTACTTCGGGATGTTACCTCGGGATGTTACCTCGAGATGTTACTTCGGGATGTTACTTTGGGATGTTACTTGCGCAAGTCTTCTTTACCTCGCTAATTATCATCTCGCTATCTTCAGGTCTTACTTCGCAGCTTCGTCCTATCTCGTACAAACTAAGCTATCTTGGTTAAGTTACTCCACCATTCGTAATGCGCACGCGTCAAGTGTGATTTTTGGTACCGTGATTTTGCCCTATTTTTCTTGAGTGTTGCTTGAAGAGAGATTCTTGAGAAAAATCCATCTTCGTGTAGTCCTTTGGAGCGAGATGTGTAGTTCTTGAGTAGATGACTTTGATCTTTGTTGATGAAGGAACGAGCGAAAGAATAATAACTTGAAAAAGTATATACTTGCCTCTTATTCTTTTGCTAGGTTAGAAGTATTATTGTTGTATAGAAGTATCATTCCCTAAGTATAAGAAGTACGAAGTATGAAGTCCTCTTCAAGAAGTATAAAAGTACTTAATCCTCGAAAATATAAGAAATATCAATCCTCAATTTTGTTGTTGTTGGAACGGTTCATTGCTTTTGATTTTTGCCCTCACATGGTGCTTGGTTGCTGGTTCTTCATGTTGATGAGTAGTAGCGAGGTGTCGTGTTACATGTAATAATCTAAATTTGTCGAGATGGCACTTGATTCATATAATTTATTGTCGTTGAATATTCTTGTCGTTGACGAAGTATGGAGTGTGTGATATATCTCCATAAGTAAATGTACCGAGTTTCTTCATTGTGAGCTTTGACCATGAAAATTGGTTTTGATGATTTTCTTACAAGTTTCCTTTTCTTCATCCTTGTGCGAAATCCATTGTAAGTACTAGTTTGGGCTTTACCGATGATAACCTTATGTTGATGTTTCCCTTGATGACGAGTTGATGGTATCACTTCTTGTTCTTGCCTTGCCTCATTGTAGATTTTCACATGATATTGTTTCATTTGTAGCTTAATGTCCTTATAATTTGATTCATATCAAATCCAAAAATTTTGAAAAAATTTCCGCGAAGTGTATAATGTGCATTTCCCATATGTGTGTGCCTCCTTTTTCTTTGGTAGATGAAGGAACTAAATCTATCCGAAGAAAAAGTAATGTGCTTCATCTTTCTCTCCCTTGCCCTTGTTTTGCTTGATATCTTACTATTATATAGCGAAGTATTGATGAAATATCATCCATTGGTTCATATACATGCGAAGTATCCTTAGAAGTAATAATCCGGTATAAATCCGAAATATATAATCCAAATATAAGAAGTATTCATGAAGCACTCGTGGCGATAAGTATCGTCTTCAAGAAGTATGAACAATAAGAATTCCCGAAGTGCTATTGCATGATGTATGTTGGATGAATATATGTATGTTATGAGTGAATGTTATATGTATGAAATGATATGCTTTTCCTATATGTATGCATATTATATACTTGCCTTGATTTTATTGTTTGTGCCTATGATTCTCCTTTGCATTCCTTCTCGTTCCCATTTCGTATGTAATTATACCTAATTCCTTTTTAGGGCTTGTTCCTGCATTATTAATATTCAAATCATAGCATAATATTATCATATGCAATATTTATATTAAGAGTACTTCTTATGCAACGTAAGAAGTACTTCTTAGGATTGTGTGACTCGGTGGTCAAGCTTTGTAATGTGCTTGTTTCTTTGCTTTTCTTTCTTTGTAGTATATACCTGCCTCTTTGCAAGTATACCTGCCTATTTGCGAGTATACCTGCTTCTTTGCAAGTATATACCTACCCTTTTTGTTTTGCCTCGGAGTCTGATTTTTTTTTTCTCACATCTCTATCATCAGTTCGGGGTCTTATTTTGCCTCCTAGTTAAGGTCTTATTATGCCCCACCCCGTTGGTCAGGAATTTTCGATGAAGTCTCAGACACTCTTTACTCTTGCGAAGTAAAGACCCATCAACCTCGCCTTATCTCGCTCATTGAGGTCTTATTATGCAACAATATCACAGGCCTACCTACTCCCGTGAGTACCAGCCCCGTAACATTGCCGACTTTTGTGGTCACTCAGCTCCCTAAAGGAGGGTTCCGTCCCTTCCCCTCTGAGTATCCCCGTGCTTTTGGGCTTAGGCATCAGTTATTTCGTAACCTCGTGCCCTTTCTCCGATGTGGCTCTTGGTTACGAAGTCACACCCTAGTTGAGGTGGTTTTGGGACCGAGCGGAAGAACTACACTAGGCCATCTTCTTCTCCACTGGCTCGTTCTTACACCCCTTACCGAGTGGTTACCAAATTGGGGCCCCCGGCGGATGGGTCTTACGGTTTCCCCTAGATGGTGGTTGTTAGCCACATCTAAGATTATCTCGTGACGCGCGTTTAGGTCTTACATTTTCCCCTTGCACTTTGTGCGAACTAGGTTGCACGCCACTAGGTCTCAGCCTCCCTAAGTAGAGGTTTTATATAGGACTTACGATCGCCTATTTTGAGGGTCGTAAGCAGACCTCCTAAATGAAGTCTTACTTGTGTCCCTCGCATTCACATGTTTTGAATTTGCATCTTTTTTTTGTATGCTTGGGTCTTATCATTGCCCTTTTTCGTTGATATTTTGGCTTGTATCTTTCTTGGTGTCGCTGTTGGTAGCTTGCTTCTTTGCACGCTGAATTTCTGGGTTGATTTTCATTTGATCCATGTGGTTCATGAATACTTGCATAACTGACGTACTTCTAAAGTATCTCTGTTTCGCTGGCTTTCCTTGCAGTTTAGCTTAAGAAGTATTTTTTGCCATAATTGCTGACGAGATGAGTTGTTGCCTTTGTTTTTCGTTGGATTTGCCAAATCGGATAAGATGAGTTGTTTTGCTGATTTAGATAGCTACTTCACTTCGTTCAAGTAGCTTAGATGGTAGACGCATTTAAAAATTTTACTAATGTCTTGTCCCTTTGCATGACACATAGTTGCTGACGAGATGAACTTCGCCTACAAAGAGACTTAAACTAATGGTTTTACTTTGCTGCTAGTTTCTGTGGTCGAGAATGATACTTCGCTGCTGTAGTTTATCTCGCTCCGGTCAAAATTGTTCTTTGCATATAAAACGCTATCGTTGTTGCTATGGCTTGCACGCTTTGGGTAGAGGATGTGGCTTGTGTTGATCTGGGCATGGTTAATAACGATATGTATTGTTTGACGAGGTGGTTGAAGAAATGGGTTCCTGGAATGGTTAACAAGGTGGTTGATAATGGTGACACTTTGGAATGAGGTGCTTGAAAAGGGTTTGTTGAACCGACGATGGGTTTGACGAACTGATGATGTATGCTTGGCTATAACGTCTGCTGAAAGTTACGAGTTGTTGTTGTAGTGCTCCAAGGTTGGGCTGATCCTTGGTTGACGAAGTAATGTCCCTAACTGACGAAGAAGAACCTACGTGTTACACTTACTTGCCTCTTTGCTCGTTGGTTTTTTGGGTGTTGTCGATAGTCTTCGTTGGATTTTGACGAAGTTGAAGTAAATCGATTTTAAGAAGCGAACTTGACGAAGTTGCTAATGATGTCGCCCGCTGCGTAGCCCTACTTCACTGTTGGCTTCTGATTTTATTTTTTTATACTTGCCCCCCTTTTTTTTTTTTTTCAAGAACAGTCACTAGATTGGCCGTGAACTCGTCACTTTGTTGATGAGGTGACGGTGAATAAAATTTGATTATTTCGTTAGTCATCATTGATGAAAGAGAGATTTCTCCTCATTTCCATTTTTATTTGCTTGGTGCTTGTTGGAGACTCGTGTTCCTCCTCTCGTATGCTCATGGCATGGTATTTCGATCCCCTTGGTGTTGGTATGCCGATGGCTCGTTATTTGATGTTAAAATTTGTCTGTTGAAGTAACTAATGAAGCAATATATTTTGACTTATATATTTCACGTGATATTATTTTGTTCCTTACTGCTGTTGCATTTCTTTGTCTGGTAGTCTCAAGTTAGTTCTTACGTGCCTTTGGGTACCTATAGATTATAATTTAGATGAGTAAGTGTCATAAAAAATCGTAATAGCTACTTTTAGATGATAAATAATTTATAGCATTTCGTTCACGTTTTAACGGTATGATTAAAAGAATATAATACGATGCTTGTAAAAATAAGAGATGAGAGGATAAAAATGCTTCCCTTTTGGTTTCATTGCTCAGTAGCTTTTGAACAGGTTGGCGACGAAATATGAACTTACAAGCGAAGTTGAGAAATGAATGTTCCAAACAAAATAGTTTGTGGAATTTGAATAGGTTGGCCACAAGTGATCACTTGACGAGATAAAGATCATTGACGAAGATAATTCAAAGATCTTTCTCGTTTACTTACATTATTTCCCTCGTTTTTCAATCAAGATTAACCTCAGAATTAAATTAGTTGCTCGCAAAGTTGGTGACGAAGTAAAAACTTTGAGTGTTGTTTCTTTTATTCGTTAATGGATCTGGTATGGGATATTTATTTATATCTGTTGGAGTTGGGGATGAACAGAACTTTACTATGTACGTGTCTCTTAACTTTGCTGGAGCATATCATCTTCCATTGTTTTCTCACGAGGTACCTACTTCGTCCGTTTATATGGGTGTTGTATTTTCGTGATTTACGTAAATGTAATTTATCTTTCCTCTTGCTCGTAGTTCATGACGAAGGCTCCGAAGTTTGTGGGCGAATAATTGATTAACATTTGATTTTCCGAAGTGAGTTGATGGGATAGGTCTGATAACTGAGTTGGAGTTTCTCTACTTGTCGAAACTGAACTGGTTAGTCTTTGTTGGGGATGATGACGAAGTGATCTAGACTCGTATCTTTTCTCCTCCTGATACGTGAACACATTATTGCCTCCTCGGTGTTTTCTTGAGTTGGGATGTTATGTACCTTTTTCCGAGCTTGGTGACCAGTAGTTTCACTACCGCATCTTCATTCCACGAAGAGATAGTCAGCGAAAAAATTCCACGAAGCCAAATACTTCGAACTTTTCTTTTCACGAGGTGGATTCCGATTCTTCGCTCTAAGGAAGCAATATATCGCATTGGCTGCCGATTCCCGTGCGAACCGGTCTCGTTACGAGCTTCCTCTTTTACGAAGTAATTTGGCTTCTGTCTACAAGTTGATCTTCCGAGTTGAACAAATTGGAGGATATTCACGAGATGATGGATTCTTAATTTCGCTGATGTTCACGAACTAGTTTCTACCAAATACTTCGCTTGTATCATCTTCTTCTTCTTGTTTAATGGTCGATATCTTCTTTAAATTAAATTGATTTCTCATACTTTCTCTTCGCTGGGAGTTATGAGTTGGTTTTCCTCCTCGGTTTGCTTGCTAGTGCTTGGTTGTTTTTAGTATCTTTACCGGATTCGATGAGAACTCGTTGTCTCATTGGGACGCCATCTCCGTCGACTTCGGCTTGTCCTCCATAGGTGAGTTGTTGATCTATGAGCTCTTGTTTTGCTGCTACGAGCTATTTTATCTTCGTCAAAGTTGGTGACGAAGTATCCTGTCTTTTAGTGAAGTCATAGAGTGTCTAAGCTTGATTTTGTCGCTGGTAGCGATCTCTTCTTGTCCTTCCGGACTTTCCAACGGTTATCCTTCCCACATACAGTGTATAATTCGCTGCAACCAATGAAGTTAACTCATAAGCTCTAATGTATCGCTGATGATTATATGACTTCGCCCATGGGAAAAATCCCCAAATCAGTTGAAAATTCTGATGCTTAACATTTTTGAAATCAAACGCATGGGTTTGTGAAACGAGCTCAGAACCGCAAATCTATGATCAATTCTTATTTTTCAAAAGAATATTCAATTTCTGCTCAAGAACACTATCCCTAGTTTTTAAAAGTCTTTTGAAACTAAAACAAAATAATATATAAGAGAAGAAAGAAGACTTATCTTGTTTGGGTTTATTATTTGGTGACGATTTATCCTCTTATTTGCCTTGAAGATACACGCACAACAACATTTTTTTTTTTTAACCCCGGGTTTGGTTGATGATTATCTTACTGAAACTTGTCTTATGTCGACAAATTTTCCGTATATGCCCTTAACACTTGCAAACTCAGTAGAACTATCACTAACAAAGAGGGCAACACTAAATCTTCTTGAAGGTAGGATAAATCCTTTACTCAAATCCTCAAGTTTAAGAGTAGCTAAAATGTAACTACAGAAAATCCATAGTTACACCCAAATGATGTTTTTCTACATCTAAACTCATTTCAACTTTCAAACTCCATAACAATTTGTAGATCTAACTTTTGGATACCAAAATGATAATTTGAAGTGTTAAAAGTATAAGAGAGACACACAAATCTACTAAAATATTTGATGTTTACATAGGCAATTGATTTACATGGTGAGACTCCATTAATGAGTTTTGGAGCTTTTCTAGATCTAGTTTTTTGAGAAGAAGAAGAAGAAGATAAGGTCAAATAAAATCTTATCTCTCTCCTCCTAAAAATTCCAAACCCTCTTACAATGGACCAAGCCCTTTATTTATAGGAAAAACTACATAATGGCTGACTCTCATTTTACTTGAGACAACTCATTTTACTTCGGAGACAACCCATTTTACTTCGACTCATTTTACTTGACAAATTATTCTATTCTCATTGACACTCATTCTACTTCGCCGACAGTTCATTTTACTTCGAGACCCTACTATTTCTTGCACAACAAGCCACACCTCTGCTTTACTTCGTATGCTCTCCCTTTTCTTGCGTAACAATCCACACTTCGTGGAGTTACTTCGGGAAATTAATTCGGGATGTTACTTCGGGATGTTACTTTGGGGTGTTACTTCGGGGTGTTACTTCGGGGTGTTACTTCGGGATGTTACCTCGGGATGTTACTTCGGGATGTTACTTCGGGATGTTACTTGCACAAGTCTTCTTTACCTCGCTAATTATCATCTCGATATCTTCAGTCTTACTTCACACTTCGTCTATCTCGTATAAACTAAGCTATCTTGGTTAAGTTACTCCACCATTCGTAATGTGCCACGCGTCAAGTGTGATTTTTGGTACCTACATTTTGTTTACATCTAAACTACTTTAAAAATTTTCAAGCATTTAAAATGTAACTACAGAAAATCCATAGTTACACCCAAATGATGTTTTTCTACATCTAAACTCATTTCAACTTTCAAACTCCATAACAATTTGTAGATCTAACTTTTGGATACCAAAATGATAATTTGAAGTGTTAAAAGTATAAGAGAGACACACAAATCTACTAAAATATTTGATGTTTACATAGGCAATTGATTTACATGGTGAGACTCCATTAATGAGTTTTGAAGCTTTTCTAGATCTAGTTTTTGGGAAGAAGAAGAAGAAGAAGATAAGGTCAAATAAAATATGATATCTCTCCTCCTAAAAATTCCAACCCCTCTTACAATGGACCAAGCCCTTTATTTATAGTAAAAACTACATAATCGTTGACAGCTCATTTTACTTCGGAGACAGCTCATTTTACTTCGGAGACAACCCATTTTACTTCGCTGACAGCTCATTTTACTTCGCTGACAGCTCATTCTACTTCGCTGATAGTTCATTTTACTTCGGAGACCCTACTATTTCTTGCACAACAAGCCACACCTCGCGCCGTTTACTTCGTATGCTCTCCCTTTTCTTTCATAACAATCCACACTTCGTGGAGTTACTTCGGGATGTTACTTCGGGATGTTACTTCTGGGTGTTACTTCGGGTGTTACTTCGGGGTGTTACTTCGGGATGTTACCTCGGGATGTTACCTCGAGATGTTACTTCGGGATGTTACTTTGGGATGTTAATTGCGCAAGTCTTCTTTACCTCGCTAATTATCATCTCGCTATCTTCAGTTCTTACTTCGCAGCTTCGTCCTATCTCGTACAAACTAAGCTATCTTGGTTAAGTTACTCCACCATTCGTAATGCGCCACGCGTCAAGTGTGATTTTTGGTACCTGCATTTTGCCCTATTTTTCTTGAGTGTTGCTTGAAGAGAGATTCTTGAGAAAAATCCATCTTCGTGTAGTCCTTTGGAGCGAGATGTGTAGTTCTTGAGTAGATGACTTTGATCTTTGTTGATGAAGGAACGAGCGAAAGAATAATAACTTGAAAAAGTATATACTTGCCTCTTATTCTTTTGCTAGGTTCCGAAGTATTATTGTTGTATAGAAGTATCATTCCCTAAGTATAAGAAGTACGAAGTATGAAGTCCTCTTCAAGAAGTATAAGAAGTACTTAATCCTCGAAAATATAAGAAATATCAATCCTCAATTTTGTTGTTGTTGGAACGGTTCATTGCTTTTGATTTTGCCCTTACGTGCTTGGTTGCTGGTTCTTCATGTTGATGAGTAGTAGCGAGGTGTCGTGTTACATGTAATAATCTAAATTTGTCGAGATGGCACTTGATTCATATAATTTATTGTCGTTGAATATTCTTGTCGTTGACGAAGTATGGAGTGTGTGATATATCTCCATAAGTAAATGTACCGAGTTTCTTCATTGTGAGCTTTGACCATGAAAATTGGTTTTGATGATTTTCTTACAAGTTTCCTTTTCTTCATCCTTGTGCGAAATCCATTGTAAGTACTAGTTTGGGCTTTACCGATGATAACCTTATGTTGATGTTTCCCTTGATGACGAGTTGATGGTATCACTTCTTGTTCTTGCCTTGCCTCATTGTAGATTTTCACATGATATTGTTTCATTTGTAGCTTAATGTCCTTATAATTTGATTCATATCAAATCCAAAAATTTTGAAAAAATTTCCGCGAAGTGTATAATGTGCATTTCCCATATGTGTGTGCCTCCTTTTTCTTTGGTAGATGAAGGAACTAAATATATCCGAAGAAAAAGTAATGTGCTTCATCTTTCTCTCCCTTGCCCTTGTTTTGCTTGATATCTTAATATTATATAGCGAAGTATTGATGAAATATCATCCATTGGTTCATATACATGCGAAGTATCCTTAGAAGTATATAATCCGAAGTATATAATCCGAAATATATAATCCGAAATATAAGAAGTATTCATGAAGCACTCGTGGCGATAAGTATCGTCTTCAAGAAGTATGAACAATAAGAATTCCAAGAAGTGCTATTGCATGATGTATGTTGGATGAATATATGTATGTTATGAGTGAATGTTATATGTATGAAATGATATGCTTTTCCTATATGTATGCATATTATATACTTGCCTTGATTTTATTGTTTGTGCCTATGATTCTCCTTTGCATTCCTTCTCGTTCCCATTTCGTATGTAATTATACCTCGTTTCCTTTTAGGGCTTGTTCCTGCATTATTAATATTCAAATCATAGCATAATATTATCATATGCAATATTTATATTGCGAGTACTTCTTATGCAACGTAAGAAGTACTTCTTAGGATTGTGTGACTCGGGTGGTCAAGCTTTGTAATGTGCTTGTTTCTTTGCTTTTCTTTGTAGTATATACCTGCCTCTTTGCAAGTATACCTGCCTATTTGCGAGTATACCTGCTTCTTTGCAAGTATATACCTACCCTTTTGTTTTGCCTCAGGTCTGATTTTTTTTTCCTCACATCTCTATCATCAGTTCGGGGTCTTATTTTGCCTCCTAGTTAAGGTCTTATTATGCCCCACCCTGTTGGTCAGGGATTTTCGACGAAGTCTCAGACACTCTTTACTCTTGCGAAGTAAAGACCCATCAACCTCGCCTTATCTCGCTCATTGAGGTCTTATTATGCAACAATATCACAGGCCTACCTACTCCCGTGAGTACCAGCCCCGTAACATTGCCGACTTTTGTGGTCACTCAGCTCCCTAAAGGAGGGTTCCGTCCCTTCCCCTCTGAGTATCCCCGTGCTTTTGGGCTTAGGCATCAGTTATTTCGTAACCTCGTGCCCTTTCTCCGATGTGGCTCTTGGTTACGAAGTCACACCCTAGTTGAGGTGGTTTTGGGACCGAGCGGAAGAACTACACTAGGCCATCTTCTTCTCCACTGGCTCGTTCTTACACCCCTTACCGAGTGGTTACCCAATTGGGGCCCCCGGCGGATGGGTCTTACGGTTTCCTAGATGGTGGTTGTTAGCCACATCTAAGATTATCTCGTGACGCGTTTAGGTCTTACATTTTCCCCTTGCACTTTGTGCGAACTAGGTTGCACGCCACTAGGTCTCACCTCCCTAAGTAGAGGTTTTATATAGGACTTACGATCGCCTATTTTGAGGGTCGTAAGCAGACCTCCTAAATGAAGTCTTACTTGTGTCCCTCGCATTCACATGTTTTGAATTTGCATCTTTTTTTTTGTATGCTTGGGTCTTATCATTGCCCTTTTTCGTTGATATTTTGGCTTGTATCTTTCTTGGTGTCGCTGTTGGTAGCTTGCTTCTTTGCACGCTGAATTTCTGGGTTGATTTTCATTTGATCCATGTGGTTCATGAATACTTGCATAACTGACGTACTTCTCTGAAGTATCTGTTTGTGCAGCTTTCCTTGCGCTTTAGCTTAAGAAGTATTTTTTGCCATAATTGCTGACGAGATGAGTTGTTGCCTTTGTTTTTCGTTGGATTTGCCAAATCGGATAAGATGAGTTGTTTTGCTGATTTAGATAGCTACTTCACTTCGTTCAAGTAGCTTAGATGGTAGACGACGAAGTAAATTTTACTAATGTGCGGTCCCTTTGCATGACACATAGTTGCTGACGAGATGAACTTCGCCTACAAAGAGACTTAAACTAATGGTTTTACTTTGCTGCTAGTTTCTGTGGTCGAGAATGATACTTCGCTGCTGTAGTTTATCTCGCTCAGGTCAAAATTCGCTGCTGGCATATAAAACGCTATCGTTGTTGCTATGGCTTGTATCAGTTTGGGTAGAGGATGTGGCTTGTGTTGATCTGGGAATGGTTAATAACGATATGTATTGTTTGACGAGGTGGTTGAAGAAATGGGTTCCTGGAATGGTTAACAAGGTGGTTGATAATGGTGACACTGGAATGAGGTGCTTGAAAAGGGTTTGTTGAACTGACGATGGGTTTGACGAATCGATGATGTATGCTTGGCTATAACGTCTGTTTAAAGTTCACGAGTTGTTGTTGTAGTGCTCAAGGTTGGGATGATCCTTGGTTGACGAAGTAATGTCCCTAACTGACGAAGAAGAACCTACGTGTTACACTTACTTGCCTCTTTGCTCGTTGGTTTTGCTGGTGTTGTCGATAGTCTTCGTTGGATTTTGACGAAGTTGAAGTAAACTGGACGAAGAAGCGAACTTGACGAAGTTGCTAATGATGTCGCCCGCTGCGTAGCCCTACTTCACTGTTGGCTTCTGATTTTATTTTTTTTATACTTGCCCCCCCTTTTTTTTTGCGTCAAGAACAGTCACTAGATTGGCCGTGAACTCGTCACTTTGTTGATGAGGTGACGGTGAATAAAATTTGATTATTTCGTTAGTCATCATTGATGAAAGAGAGATTTCTCCTCATTTCCATTTTTATTTGATGGTGCTTGTTGGAGACTCGTGTTCCTCCTCTCGTATGCTCATGGCATGGTATTTCGTATCCCCTTGGTGTTGGTATGCTGATGGCTCGTTATTTGATGTTAAAAATTTGCTGTTGTGAAGTAACTGAATGAAGCAATATATTTTGACTTATATATTTCACGTGATATTATTTTGTTCCTTACTGCTGTTGCATTTCTTTGCTGGTAGTCTCAAGTTAGTTCTTACGTGCCTTTGGGTACCTATAGATTATAATTTAGATGAGTAAGTGTCATAAAAAATCGTAATAGCTACTTTTAGATGATAAATAATTTATAGCATTTCGTTCACGTTTTAACGGTATTATTAAAAAGAATATAATACGATGCTTGTAAAAATAAGAGATGAGAGGATAAAAATGCTTCCCTTTTGGTTTCATTGCTCGTAGCTTTTGAACAAAGTTGGCAGACGAAATATGAACTTGATTTGTAGTTGAGAATGAATGTTCCAAACAAAATAGTTTGTGGAATTTGAACAGGTTGGCCACGAAGTGATCACTTGACGAGATAAAGATCATTGACGAAGATAATTCAGCATCTTTCTCGTTTACTTACATTATTTCCCTCGTTTTTCAATCAAGATTAACCTCGTAACTAAATTAGTTTCTCGCCAAAGTTGGTGACGAAGTAAAAACTTTGAGTGTTGTTTCTTTTATTCGTTAATGGATCTGGTATGGGATATTTATTTATATCTGTTGGAGTTGGGGATGAACAAACTTTACTATGTACGTGTCTCTTAACTTTGCTGGAGCATATCATCTTCCATTGTTTTCTCACGAGGTACCTACTTGATTAGTTTATATGGGTGTTGTATTTTCGTGATTTACGTAAATGTAATTTATCTTTCCTCTTGATCGTAGTTCATGACGAAGGCTCCGAAGTTTATTGGGCGAATAATTGATTAACATTTGATTTTCCGAAGTGAGTTGATGGGATAGGTCTCGATAAGCTCAGTTGGAGTTTCTCTACTTGTCGAAATGAACTGGTTAGTCTTTGTTGGGGATGATGACGAAGTGATCTAGACTCGTATCTTTTCTCCTCCTGATACGTGAACACATTATTGCCTCCTCGGTGTTTTCTTGAGTTGGGATGTTATGTACCTTTTTTCCGAGCTTGGTGGCGGGTAGTTTCACTCTGCATCTTCATTCCACGAAGAGATAGTCAGTAGTAAAACATTCCACGAAGCCAAATACTTGAACTTTTCTTTTCACGAGGTGGATTCGATTCTTTGCTCTAAGGAAGCAATATACTTCCATTGGCTTCGATTCCCGGTTTAACTGGTCTCGTTACGAGCTTCCTCTTTCTGGGCGTAATTTGGCTTCTGTCTACAAGTTGATCTTCCGAGTTGAACAAATTGGAGGATATTCACGAGATGATGGATTCTTAATTTCGCTGATGTTCACGAACTAGTTTCTACCAAATACTTCGCTGGTATCATCTTCTTCTTCTTGTTTAATGGCTGATATCTTCTTTTAAATTAGATTGATTTCTGCATACTTTCTCTTCGCTGGGAGTTATGAGTTGGTTTTCCTCCTCGGTTTGCTGCTAGTGCTTGGTTGTTTTTAGTATCTTTACTGGATTCGATGAGAACTCGTTGTCTGCTGGGGACGCCATCTCCGTCAGCTTCGGCTTGTCCTGTAGGTGAGTTGTTGATCTATGAGCTCTTGTTTTGCTGCTACGAGCTATTTTATCTTCGTCAAAGTTGGTGACGAAGTATCCCTGTCTTTTAGTGAAGTCATAGAGTGTCTAAGCTTGATTTTGTCGCGGTAGCAGTCTCTTCTTGTCCTCTGGACTTTCCAACGAAGTTATCCTTCCCACATACAAAGGTATAATTCGGCTGCAACCAATGAAGTTAACTCATAAGCTCTAATGTATCGCTGATGATTATATGACTTCGCCCATGGGAAAAATCCCCAAATCAGTTGAAAATTCTGATGCTTAACATTTTTGAAATCAAACGCATGGGTTTGTGAAACGGAGCCTGGTAACCGCAAATCTATGATCAATTCTTATTTTTCAAAAGAATATTCAATTTCTGCTCAAGAACACTATCCCTAGTTTTTAAAAGTCTTTTGAAACTAAAACAAAATAATATATAAGAGAAGAAAGAAGACTTATCTTGTTTGGGTTTATTATTTGGTGACGATTTATCCTCTTATTTGCCTTGAAGATACACGCACAACAACATTTTTTTTTTTTAACCCCTCGGTTTGGTTGATGATTATCTTTCTCAAACTTGTCTTATGTCGACAAATTTTCCCGTATATGCCCTTAACACTTGCAAACTCAGTAGATCTATCACTAACAGTGGCAGCTTCACTAAATCTTCTTGAAGGTAGGATAAATCCTTTACTCAAATCCCTGTTTACTGAAGCGCTAAAATGTAACTACAGAAAATCCATAGTTACACCCAAATGATGTTTTTCTACATCTAAACTCATTTCAACTTTCAAACTCCATAACAATTTGTAGATCTAACTTTTGGATACCAAAATGATAATTTGAAGTGTTAAAAGTATAAGAGAGACACACAAATCTACTAAAATATTTGATGTTTACATAGGCAATTGATTTACATGGTGAGACTCCATTAATGAGTTTTGGAGCTTTTCTAGATCTAGTTTTTTGAGAAGAAGAAGATAAGGTCAAATAAAATCTTATCTCTCTCCTCCTAAAAATTCCAAACCCTCTTACAATGGACCAAGCCCTTTATTTATAGGAAAAACTACATAATGGCTGACAGCTCATTTTACTTCGGAGACAGCTCATTTTACTTCGGAGACAACCCATTTTACTTCGCTGACAGCTCATTTTACTTCGCTGACAGCTCATTCTACTTCGCTGACAGCTCATTCTACTTCGCTGACAGTTCATTTTACTTCGGAGACCCTACTATTTCTTGCACAACAAGCCACACCTCGCGCCGTTTACTTCGTATGCTCTCCCTTTTCTTGCGTAACAATCCACACTTCGTGGAGTTACTTCGGGAAATTAATTCGGGATGTTACTTCGGGATGTTACTTCGGGGTGTTACTTCGGGGTGTTACTTCGGGGTGTTACTTCGGGGTGTTACTTCGGGATGTTACTTCGGGATGTTACTTGCACAAGTCTTCTTTACCTCGCTAATTATCATCTCGATATCTTCAGGTCTTACTTCACAGCTTCGTCCTATCTCGTACAAACTAAGCTATCTTGGTTAAGTTACTCCACCATTCGTAATGCGCCACGCGTCAAGTGTGATTTTTGGTACCTACATTTTGTTTACATCTAAACTACTGAAAAAAAATTTCAGCATGTAAAATGTAACTACAGAAAATCCATAGTTACACCCAAATGATGTTTTTCTACATCTAAACTCATTTCAACTTTCAAACTCCATAAAAATTTGTAGATCTAACTTGTGGATACCAAAATGATAATTTGAAGTGTTAAAAGTATAAGAGAGACACACAAATCTACTAAAATATTTGATGTTTACATAGGCAATTGATTTACATGGTGAGACTCCATTAATGAGTTTTGAAGCTTTTCTAGATCTAGTTTTTGGGAAGAAGAAGAAGAAGAAGATAAGGTCAAATAAAATCTGATATCTCTCCTCCTAAAAATTCCAACCCCTCTTACAATGGACCAAGCCCTTTATTTATAGTAAAAACTACATAATGGTTGACATCTCATTTTACTTCGGAGACAGCTCATTTTACTTCGGAGACAACCCATTTTACTTCGCTGACAGCTCATTTTACTTCGCTGACAGCTCATTCTACTTCGCTGATAGTTCATTTTACTTCGGAGACCCTACTATTTCTTGCACAACAAGCCACACCTCGCGCCGTTTACTTCGTATGCTCTCCCTTTTCTTTCATAACAATCCACACTTCGTGGAGTTACTTCGGGATGTTACTTCTGGGTGTTACTTCAGGGTGTTACTTCGGGGTGTTACTTCGGGATGTTACCTCGGGATGTTACCTCGAGATGTTACTTCGGGATGTTACTTTGGGATGTTACTTGCGCAAGTCTTCTTTACCTCGCTAATTATCATCTCGCTATCTTCAGGTCTTACTTCGCAGCTTCGTCCTATCTCGTACAAACTAAGCTATCTTGGTTAAGTTACTCCACCATTCGTAATGCGCCACGCGTCAAGTGTGATTTTTGGTACCTGCATTTTGCCCTATTTTTCTTGAGTGTTGCTTGAAGAGAGATTCTTGAGAAAAATCCATCTTCGTGTAGTCCTTTGGAGCGAGATGTGTAGTTCTTGAGTAGATGACTTTGATCTTTGTTGATGAAGGAACGAGCGAAAGAATAATAACTTGAAAAAGTATATACTTGCCTCTTATTCTTTTGCTAGGTTCCGAAGTATTGTTGTTGTATAGAAGTATCATTCCCTAAGTATAAGAAGTACGAAGTATGAAGTCCTCTTCAAGAAGTATAAGAAGTACTTAATCCTCGAAAATATAAGAAATATCAATCCTCAATTTTGTTGTTGTTGGAACGGTTCATTGCTTTTGATTTTGCCCTTGCGTGCTTGGTTGATGGTTCTTCATGTTGATGAGTAGTAGCGAGGTGTCGTGTTACATGTAATAATCTAAATTTGTCGAGATGGCACTTGATTCATATAATTTATTGTCGTTGAATATTCTTGTCGTTGACGAAGTATGGAGTGTGTGAGATATCTCCATAAGTAAATGTACCGAGTTTCTTCATTGTGAGCTTTGACCATGAAAATTGGTTTTGATGATTTTCTTACAAGTTTCCTTTTCTTCATTCTTGTGCGAAATCCATTGTAAGTACTAGTTTGGGCTTTACCGATGATAACCTTATGTTGATGTTTCCCTTGATGACGAGTTGATGGTATCACTTCTTGTTCTTGCCTTGCCTCATTGTAGATTTTCACATGATATTGTTTCATTTGTAGCTTAATGTCCTTATAATTTGATTCATATCAAATCCAAAAATTTTGAAAAAATTTCCGCGAAGTGTATAATGTGCATTTCCCATATGTGTGTGCCTCCTTTTTCTTTGGTAGATGAAGGAACTAAATCTATCCGAAGAAAAAGTAATGTGCTTCATCTTTCTCTCCCTTGCCCTTGTTTTGCTTGATATCTTAATATTATATAGCGAAGTATTGATGAAATATCATCCATTGGTTCATATACATGCGAAGTATCCTTAGAAGTATATAATCCGAAGTATATAATCCGAAATATATAATCCGAAATATAAGAAGTATTCATGAAGCACTCGTGGCGATAAGTATCGTCTTCAAGAAGTATGAACAATAAGAATTCCCGAAGTGCTATTGCATGATGTATGTTGGATGAATATATGTATGTTATGAGTGAATGTTATATGTATGAAATGATATGCTTTTCCTATATGTATGCATATTATATACTTGCCTTGATTTTATTGTTTGTGCCTATGATTCTCCTTTGCATTCCTTCTCGTTCCCATTTCGTATGTAATTATACCTCGTTTCCTTTTAGGGCTTGTTCCTGCATTATTAATATTCAAATCATAGCATAATATTATCATATGCAATATTTATATTGCAGTACTTCTTATGCAACGTAAGAAGTACTTCTTAGGATTGTGTGACTCGGGTGGTCAAGCTTTGTAATGTGCTTGTTTCTTTGCTTTTCTTTGTAGTATATACCTGCCTCTTTGCAAGTATACCTGCCTATTTGCGAGTATACCTGCTTCTTTGCAAGTATATACCTACCCTTTTGTTTTGCCTCAGGTCTGATTTTTTTTCTCACATCTCTATCATCAGTTCGGGGTCTTATTTTGCCTCCTAGTTAAGGTCTTATTATGCCCCACCCTGTTGGTCAGGGATTTTCGACGAAGTCTCAGACACTCTTTACTCTTGCGAAGTAAAGACCCATCAACCTCGCCTTATCTCGCTCATTGAGGTCTTATTATGCAACAATATCACAGGCCTACCTACTCCCGTGAGTACCAGCCCCGTAACATTGCTGACTTTTGTGGTCACTCAGCTCCCTAAAGGAGGGTGCCGTCCCTTCCCCTCTGAGTATCCCCGTGCTTTTGGGCTTAGGAATCAGTTATTTCGTAACCTCGTGCCCTTTTCTCCGATGTGGCTCTTGGTTACGAAGTCACACCCTAGTTGAGGTGGTTTTGGGACCGAGCGGAAGAACTACACTAGGCCATCTTCTTCTCCACTGGCTCGTTCTTACACCCCTTACCGAGTGGTTACCCAATTGGGGCCCCCGGCGGATGGGTCTTACGGTTTCCCCTAGATGGTGGTTGTTAGCCACATCTAAGATTATCTCGTGACGCGCGTTTAGGTCTTACATTTTCCCCTTGCACTTTGTGCGAACTAGGTTGCACGCCACTAGGTCTCAGCCTCCCTAAGTAGAGGTTTTATATAGGACTTACGATCGCCTATTTTGAGGGTCGTAAGCAGACCTCCTAAATGAAGTCTTACTTGTGTCCCTCGCATTCACATGTTTTGAATTTGCATCTTTTTTTTTGTATGCTTGGGTCTTATCATTGCCCTTTTTCGTTGATATTTTGGCTTGTATCTTTCTTGGTGTCGATGTTGGTAGCTTGCTTCTTTGCACGCTGAATTTCTGGGTTGATTTGCATTTGATCCATGTGGTTCATGAATACTTGCATAACTGACGTACTTCTCTGAAGTATCTGTTTCGCTGGCTTTCCTTGCAGTTTAGATTAAGAAGTATTTTTGCCATAATTGCTGACGAGATGAGTTGTTGCCTTTGTTTTTCGTTGGATTTGCCAAATCGGATAAGATGAGTTGTTTTGCTGATTTAGATAGCTACTTCACTTCGTTCAAGTAGCTTAGATGGTAGACGACGAAGTAAATTTTACTACTGTGATATCCCTTTGCATGACACATAGTTGCTGACGAGATGAACTTCGCCTACAAAGAGACTTAAACTAATGGTTTTACTTTGCTGCTAGTTTCTGTGGTCGAGAATGATACTTCGCTTCTGTAGTTTATCTCGGTCAGGTCAAAATTCGCTGCTGGCATATAAAACGCTATCGTTGTTGCTATGGCTTGTATCAGTTTGGGTAGAGGATGTGGCTTGTGTTGATCTGGGCATGGTTAATAACGATATGTATTGTTTGACGAGGTGGTTGAAGAAATGGGTTCCTGGAATGGTTAACAAGGTGGTTGATAATGGTGACACTGGAATGAGGTGCTTGAAAAGGGTTTGTTGAACTGACGATGGGTTTGACGAACTGATGATGTATGCTTGGCTATAACGTCTGCTGAAAGTTACGAGTTGTTGTTGTAGTGCTCCAAGGTTGGGCTGATCCTTGGTTGACGAAGTAATGTCCCTAACTGACGAAGAAGAACCTACGTGTTGCACTTACTTTCCTCTTTGCTCGTTGGTTTTGCTGGTGTTGTCGATAGTCTTCGTTGGATTTTGACGAAGTTGAAGTAAACTGGACGAAGAAGCGAACTTGACGAAGTTGCTAATGATGTCGCCCGCTGCGTAGCCCTACTTCACTGTTGGCTTCTGATTTTATTTTTTTTATACTTGCCCCCCCCCCCCTTTTTTTTTTGCGTCAAGAACAGTCACTAGATTGGCTGTGAACTCGTCGCTTTGTTGATGAGGTGACGGTGAATAAAATTTGATTATTTTGTTAGTCATCATTGATGAAAGAGAGATTTCTCCTCATTTCCATTTTTATTTGCTGGTGCTTGTTGGAGACTCGTGTTCCTCCTCTCGTATGCTCATGGCATGGTATTTCGTATCCCCTTGGTGTTGGTATGCTGATGGCTCGTTATTTGATGTTAAAAATTTGCTGTTGTGAAGTAACTGAATGAAGCAATATATTTTGACTTATATATTTCACGTGATATTATTTTGTTCCTTACTGCTGTTGCATTTCTTTGCTGGTAGTCTCAAGTTAGTTCTTACGTGCCTTTGGGTACCTATAGATTATAACTTAGATGAGTAAGTGTCATAAAAAATCGTAATAGCTACTTTTAGATGATAAATAATTTATAGCATTTCGTTCACGTTTTAACGGTATGATTAACAAGAATATAATACGATGCTTGTAAAAATAAGAGATGAGAGGATAAAAATGCTTCCCTTTTGGTTTCATTGCTCGTAGCTTTTGAACAGGTTAGCCAGACGAAATATGAACTTCGCTGGCGAGTTGAGAATGAATGTTCCAAACAAAATAGTTTGTGGAATTTGAACAGGTTGGCCACGAAGTGATCACTTGACGAGATAAAGATCATTGACGAAGATAATTCAGCATCTTTCTCGTTTACTTACATTATTTCCCCTCGTTTTTCAACTGAAGATTAACCTCGTAACTAAATTAGTTGCTCTCCAAAGTTGGTGACGAAGTAAAAACTTTGAGTGTTGTTTCTTTTATTCGTTAATGGATCTGGTATGGGATATTTATTTATATCTGTTGGAGTTGGGGATGAACAGAACTTTACTATGTACGTGTCTCTTAACTTTGCTGGAGCATATCATCTTCCATTGTTTTCTCACGAGGTACCTACTTCGTCCGTTTATATGGGTGTTGTATTTTCGTGATTTACGTAAATGTAATTTATCTTTCCTCTTGCTCGTAGTTCATGACGAAGGCTCCGAAGTTTGTGGGCGAATAATTGATTAACATTTGATTTTCCGAAGTGAGTTGATGGGATAGGTCTGATAACTGAGTTGGAGTTTCTCTACTTGTCGAAACTGAACTGGTTAGTCTTTGTTGGGGATGATGACGAAGTGATCTAGACTCGTATCTTTTCTCCTCCTGATACATGAACACATTATTGCCTCCTCGGTGTTTTCTTGAGTTGGGATGTTATGTACCTTTTTTCCGAGCTTGGTGACGAAGTAGTTTCACTACTGCATCTTCATTCCACGAAGAGATAGTCAACGAAGTAAAACATTCCACGAAGCCAAATACTTCGAACTTTTCTTTTCATGAGGTGGATTCCAGTTACTGCTCTAAGGAAGCAATATACTGCCATTGGCTGCCGATTCCCGGCGAACTGGTATCGTTACGAGCTTCCTCTTTTACGAAGTAATTTGGCTTCTGTCTACAAGTTGATCTTCCGAGTTGAACAAATTGGAGGATATTCACGAGATGATGGATTCTTAATTTCGCTGATGTTCACGAACTAGTTTCTACCAAATACTTCGCTGGTATCATCTTCTTCTTCTTGTTTAATGGCTGATATCTTCTTTTAAATTAGATTGATTTCTGCATACTTTCTCTTCGCTGGGAGTTATGAGTTGGTTTTCCTCCTCGGTTTGCTGCTAGTGCTTGGTTGTTTTTAGTATCTTTACTGGATTCGATGAGAACTCGTTGTCTGCTGGGGACGCCATCTCCGTCAGCTTCGGCTTGTCCTGTAGGTGAGTTGTTGATCTATGAGCTCTTGTTTTGCTGCTACGAGCTATTTTATCTTCGTCAAAGTTGGTGACGAAGTATCCCTGTCTTTTAGTGAAGTCATAGAGTGTCTAAGCTTGATTTTGTCGCGGTAGCAGTCTCTTCTTGTCCTCTGGACTTTCCAACGAAGTTATCCTTCCCACATACAGTGTATAATTCGCTGCAACCAATGAAGTTAACTCATAAGCTCTAATGTATCGCTGATGATTATATGACTTCGCCCATGGGAAAAATCCCCAAATCAGTTGAAAATTCTGATGCTCAACATTTTTGAAATCAAACGCATGGGTTTGTGAAACGGAGCCTGGTAACCGCAAATCTATGATCAATTCTTATTTTTCAAAAGAATATTCAATTTCTGCTCAAGAACACTATCCCTAGTTTGTAAAAGTCTTTTGAAACTAAAACAAAATAATATATAAGAGAAGAAAGAAGACTTATCTTGTTTGGGTTTATTATTTGGTGACGATTTATCCTCTTATTTGCCTTGAAGATACACGCACAACAACATTTTTTTTTTTTTTTAACCCCGGGTTTGGTTGATGATTATCTTTCTGAAACTTGTCTTATGTCGACAAATTTTCCGTATATGCCCTTAACACTTTCAAACTCAGTAGATCTATCACTAACAGTAGGCAGCTTCACTAAATCTTCTTGAAGGTAGGATAAATCCTTTACTCAAATCCCTGTTTCTGGACGCCAACTCTTATTTTACAGATTCGGATAGTCTCTATTAACAACTTCCAGGTCTCTTCCCTGCGTCTACAACCACCAACATCATCCCACACCCTTAACTGCCATGTGAATCATCTCTAATATCATCAGCACAGCACAATATCAATCAGATCCAGTTCAGTTTCTTCACCCATTATCTGTTGTTTCAAACTAAGAAACCCTATTTCCTAAATTGGGAAAGAACACAAGAAAATCTTCATCTCCATAAATTCTTCATCCAAGAAACTCCACAACATCCAAGAAACCAATAAACCCATAGTTCTTCATCCATTAACAACTCGATTCACTCTTCAATTCTGTAGAAACTCTAAATCAAACATAAAACCTAATCTTTTGATGATGCAATGAAGTTGTAGCTATTATCAAATCTTTACTTCAGCTGCCGTAAAGTAGTAGTTAGAGTGTGAATATAAAAGACGCATAAAACCAAAAGGAACAGAGAGCTAGAGAAAAGTGGCGTAGAAGGCTGAAGATTGCTGTTAGTGATAAACTAGGCGTAGAAGGCGTAAAAGTGAGCTAAAGTAGTTGGCAGTCGGCACAAATAAGGTTTAGGATTTTGTTTTCTTTTTTCGACACATGTTGGCCATGTGTTCTCTTTGGACGTGTATAGAATCTATGCTTACATGTGAAATGGGCTCCTTCAGCGTATGTATGTACCACGATCGTAGGTACATATCAACGTTAATGTGTCATCATGTGTTCGTATCAGTGCTACATAATATTGCTTTTCTAAAGCTTAGTAGCATATTACATCATTCTTATCTATAATTTTTTTATTTTCTCTATAATATCTATATCAATGATAGTAACTTTTCGCATCACCAAAACCAAAACCAAAACCAAAGTCTTTTCCAGTAGCAAGTATCGGGTCGACTAGAGAAAAAATTCTTGAGAGTTGGACTAGTTTTACGCCGGCTCGTCCTGGCCTTGCACAACTTGCTCTAAAGACAAGAAAAATCCTTAACACATACCGTGTCTCATTGTTGGACAGGAGCGGGTCTCTTTGTCTAGTTGGGATTACGCATTCGCGACCTTTAGCCTAGCAAATCCACTTTAGTCCTCGCTTCGGAGACAGACTCTTGGGAGGGTCTTTCCCCCATTCACTTCTGTCCTGGTTATTTACAAGTTTGCAATTGAGGAATTCCTACTCCCACACCCTTTCCTTTGTACATTCCGATCCATCAATACTGTCCAATTCAGATGGAAGCCGAATTGACCAGCAAAAAATGTCGCGATTTATGTATTAGACTGACTCACGCAGTGAACAATACTCTATATTCTACAAAAAAATTATCACCATCACCACGAAAAAATCATCTCCAAGATTGTAATTTTTCTACAACCGTGTAGTGCTACAATAGCACGACTTATATTCTATTAAAAAACCCGTGGATATCTATCCGATACACTGCGAAGCATTAGCCACCGCACCAGCACCTCTTTCGCCTCGTGCCGTTATGGTACGAGCAATCCGCTAGTCTTTTTACAAAGAAATATGATATGTTTATTTGAACACCACTTTGCTTTATAATTTCGCTTTACAAATTCATAAGTCCGGCTCCGTTCCATTATGGCGGAACTAAATTATGAGTATAAAATTAATTTTGTGTCAATTTTTTCGATCGGCTGTTCCATCGTGGAAGCGGTCATCTAGTTTAGTTTGTTGCTTTTTAGAAAAATTTAGAATGGGCTAGTTTTCCGGAGAAAACACAGATGTTAGTTTGGGAGAAGGTAAAAAATTAAAACTAACTTTATATTACGTGTAAATAAATGATTTAGTATGCGATCCGACCACGTCGTAGCTATGGCTTACCGAAAAGTTAAAAATATAAAAATAAAATAAAATAAATGAATTCTATCAAATCATCATCTGATTAATAAAGACTCCACCTCTGTAAATTCAAACAAATTATAAGATATAAATTGGGATATTTTATAAAGTACCCCTGTTTTTAATGTAGACTTCAAAAGTACCCCCGTTTTTTACACATTTTCAAAAGTACAAGTTTGACAATTTTTTTAATAAAACGGTAAACAGAAAGTTAGGGCTGTTAAACTCCACATGTCACCTACATAAAGTCTTAAAATCCCCTCTGATTTATAAATGTTCCAAAATAACACTCACCCACTTCAGCTCTTCATCTTAGCTTCTCTACCAGTCATGACTCTGCCATCTGCATGATTCACCACAAACACCATCTTACCAATAAACCCATTTCAGTTCTTCATGGTTTGTCTCAAAACTGCATCACCACAGATTTATAACCACCAAATCAACCACTGATACCACCATTGCAACCTCAATCACCACTGCAGCCAACCAACACAACCATCATCTCAGTTGCACTTCACCAGAACCAACATTAATTCTCTTGCAAAACACCAGCTGCAGTTACATTGTATCTTGCAGCAGAACCCAGCTGCTCCACCATGGTTTTCTGTACCTGTCCTAAAACATTCATCTAACAAGCCTTCTCAAGCTCAATCAACAGCAACCCCGGCCACACTCTCAAGCTCAAGTTCATCAAACCCTGCATCCATTACAACCACCAACTCCTAACCAGTTCACTACAAAATATTAAAATATTAGAACATACTATCATGGTGCAACAAAAACTCACATTACTGACTCAAACCTCAGTTCATAATTCAATTCACAACAATTTACAACACATTACAAGCAAAACTTCTGGCTTCTTTCAGGGGAGATTTTGACTTTTCCAGGTTACAGAAAGGGACTTTTGAAACCGGACTGGTCATTCAATTGCTGTTCGTTATGTCGCCTAACCGTAATTAACATGGAAAGTGGCTAGACATAGCACACGAGGAGCTCATCAAAACCTTAATTTCAACCATTTTACCTAACCATTAAAGTCCATAAGAATGGTACTCAGATATTGCATATGTTGGCGTTTGCTTTCAAATTAAGAGTGATCTCTTTATCATTACCTTTTGAAGCAAAAATGTGAATGAAACACGTACCTTAGAATTTTGCAAAGTTCGCCACATTTTGGAGTGCCAGTCTCTTATCCATGTCCTACCATTATCAAGAGAGTTAAATTCTGGATGCGGAAAGGATAAGTGGGACACCACCATATATGCTGTGATGCAACAAACTTTAGCAGCTGTTCAGAAGCATTCAATTGCTAAATGGTTTACATAACAAGCTTCCCTTGCAGAACTACTTAAATAAATGTGTATTGACAAGGGTTTTACACAGACACCCATAAACAAAAGAGGAACTTTCATGTTTTAATTCTTCCCCGACTTTGTTAAGCGTAAGATCACAATTAGTGGACATATTTTACCTGCGCGTAATTACACTTTGGATAGCATTTAAATTAAACTAAGCAACTTACCTCTGATACACTAAACCTTGAGTTATAACTTGTAATTTACAAACTTCAGGAAGCCTAAGTTAAACCCGATGAAATAGGGACGTCTAAAAATACAGAAGCTTCCAACATTTCTGCGTTTTTCTTGTTCTTAGCAGGATCCAAACGGAAGGCCTCCAAGGCAAGTTTCTGGCAAAAGGTTTCTGCCATATAAATGTGCCTGAAAAAACCATTCTAACTTTATTACCATAGAAATGAATCCAAACAAAGCCAATAACAAAAATTGATGGAAAAAAAAACTCATGAAACAAAAAAGAATTGTGTCATACTCGTTTCCTCCATAGTATCTAGCACCGGGATAACCTTCACTGTATTTGTTAGTCATGATAGAGCCAGCAGCTTCCATGACCGAAACAGATGTGAAATTCTCTGAAGGAATCAATTCCAGACCCTAAAACAACACACATCCAAATCAAAATTTAATACTCACCACCAATTCAATCCAATCATAAACAACAAAATAAATCAAAATCACATCATAAACAACACAATAAATCACACTGAGCTAGAAGATGAACAGAGAAAAGAAGATACACACCATGCAATAGTAGGAATCAATTCTACTTAAACCTAATTTGTGTCAACCCATCTTCTATTGTCCTAAAACATCATCTTTTTCATCTTCAATTTCATCTTCTCAGTTTACATCAAAACCCTAGCTTCTCGGATTACATCAAAACCACTTCAGATTATCAATTGAACGAATACCCTTACTTCAATCAACTAAACCTGACTCCAATTTTTTCCTTAATCATCACCTAAATCGAATTTCAAATTCAACTCAGGAAACCCTAGTTCTACTTCTCCCTGACCCTTTCGGTTGAATTCTAAATCAACTACTCAAACACTACCACTACCCCCCCGACGGTTCCATGAACTTTCCCTTCATATTTCGATCTCAAAGTCCTCACAGAATCACCAGAGGTGAAGAAAGAAGAAGAAAATAAGAGAAGAAGATGGAATAAAAATAACAAAAAAGATAAGGATCATTCTCTATCTCTTTAGGTTTAAGATAAGGATCGTTTGGTAACTTTGCAACATTTTTCTGACCGGGTAAAACGGTTTTGACTAACTAGTGTGAGGCCATCCCGTTTTTTACACTTTGGGGCACTTTATAAAATTTGTAAATAACGGGGGCATAAAAAAAATGACCCTAAAAAAACGGGGGTACTTTATAAATTATCCCATATAAATTCTAACACATAAAGTCTTGGGAAAAAAACAGTTTGATTTTACTTTCACTTCTAATGATTTCATGGCATGTAGAATAAGAACTCAATAGTACAACTACATTTTGAGGAATAGACCGAGTTAATTTCTCTGTATCATTTCGAGCAAAATATATGCAAAAAGTAGTTTCTAATATTGATTCATGACTCCGTAAACTCGTAGTTGATACTCCAATTTTACAACCTCCGTAAAATATTGAACTTAAATTATGAAGTCGGATATAAGAGTAATTTTCTGTAGAATTGTTGGGAATATCCATAGTTTTTAAAGTAATCCTATTTTTAGTATCCAATTATCTATTCTGTAACCCATGTGGAAAACTAAAAAAGTTACTTTAAAAAACGTCTACAATTTTTCTCACCAAAACTCGTTTTTAGTAATTTTCTGCATTCCCAATTAGGCCAATCACTATGGTAAGGCATTTTTTATTTGGATGTATGTTAATGTAGCCGAGAGAAATGAGAGTGAATGCGTACCTTATTACGGGAGAGAGGCATCGCTTAGATAATAGAGACTGAAATCAATTTCTTTATAAATAATGAAATATAGAAGCTCAGTTTTTGTCCAGTCAAGGCGTTGACCTTGACAAGACGAAAACTTGGTATGGACGGGTTTTGCACTTCTCCTTCTTCACGCTCATTTCTCCCTCAGGATACACTGATTTTCCGTTTTGGGGTTCATGAATAACATTCATTTTACACTAGTTCGGGTGAAATAAAAAATAGTGCACCATGTAGAAAGAGTTTTTTGTGGTGTATAAGAGAAAATATTAACGATGCATAATACTCGTATTGTGATCGAGACATATGAAACTTTAAGCGAGGATTGTTAAACTTTATTGAATTAAACTAAGAGGTTTAAATGATTTTATTTATCAAGAAATATGATATAAGATAGTATAATTGTTGACTATCTATTATGAATTCCAAACCTAAATCACTTTTGCAGAGACCACGACAAGCCTTTAAACCACTAGGTGACCCTAATGGCCAAATTATGTCTCGGGATGGTTTCCAAAAGGTATACCCACAACACCTATCATCCTGGTATAGTTGTCTTAATCTTAGTATCCATTTTGATAGTACCATTGGGTGCTTTATATTATTTCTGTATATATATATTTCTTTTCTGTTCTCTAATTTTGCTTTATGTTTTGAAAGAAACTTGTGTTGAATATGATCTTATGTAGTTGTTGAATGTTTCAATTCATATTGTTTATTAAGAATTGAATTAATGATGAAGTTAGGGTTTAATTGGCGCACAAATTGGTTATGGAACTTGATTGTTAGTTATGCAATGATACTTGATTATGCAATTGAAACGATTCATATGCGATTTGATATGATTAATATAGTTCTAAATTGATTTATATAAGAGGATCAAAGAAAAGTTAAAATGTCCAAAACTCAAAAAACAAATAGAAGATGTTAACAATACATTAATAAAAGAAGTTTGTGCTGATATCCCTAATGCATTTTGGGAGATAAAACAACATATAGTTGAGTTACCTTATGAAACAGATTTTTCAGAAAAAATGATTCCAACTAAAGCTAGACCAATTCAAATGAATAACAAATTACTTGAAATATGTAAGTCTGAGATTCAGGATTTGTTAAATAAAGGTCTAATTAAAAAAATCTATTCTCCATGGAGATGTCCGGCCTTTTATGTTGAAAAGGCAGCGGAATTGGAAAGAGGAGTTCCGAGATTAGTAATAAAGTATAAACCAGTGAATAAAGCTTTAAGATGGATTAGGTACCATATTCCTAGTAAAAAAAGACCTCTTGGATAGATTACATAATGCTGTCATCTTTTCAAAATTTGATTTAAAATATGGATATTGGAAAATCCAAATTGCTGAAAAAGACAAATATAAAACAACATTTACAGTTCTGTTCGGGCATTATGAATGGAATGTTATGCCCTTTGGGATAAAAAATGCTCCATCAGAATTTCAGCATATCATGAATAATATATTTAATCCATATTCAACTTTTACAATTGTTTACATAGATGATGTATTAATATACTCTGAATCTATTGAGCAACATTTCAAGAATATATTAACTTTCCTCAAAATAGTGAAGCAGGCCGGATTAGTAGTATCTGGAAAGAAAATGAAAATATTTCAAACCCAAGTAAGGTTTCTTGGGCATAATATTGATAAAAGTACTATTATACCTATAGATCGGGCTATAGCTTTTGAATTCCCAGATGAAAGCATGGATAAGAAATAATTACAAAGGTTCCTTGGAAGCCTGAATTACATAGCAGATTTCTATAAAGATCTAGCAAAAGATAGTAAACCATTATATGCTAGATTAAGGAAAAATCATGTTAATTGGACTAGTGAACATACTAGCGATGTTAGAAAAATAAAAGCTAAGTCTAAAGAATTACCATGTCTAAATATATCCAATCCTACAGCCTACAAAATAGTAGAAACATATGCCTCTGATATTGGCTATGGAGGAATTCTCAAACAGATAGTTAATGAAAAAGAACAATAAGTTCGACATACATCTGGTGTGTGGAAATCATCACAACAAAATTATTCGACAATCAAAAAAGAAATTTTGGCTATAATTCATTGTGTTACTAAATTTGAAGGTGATTTGTTAAACTAGGAATTTCTTATTCGGGTAGAGTGCCAAGCATCCAAAGAGGTATTAGTAAAGGATGTTAAAAATATAGCATCTCGTCAAATATTTGCAAGATGGAAAGCTATTCTTTTAGCTTTTGATTTTAATATTGAAAAAATCAAAGAAGATACTAACTCTTTGCCTGATTTCTTGACTCGTGAATTTTTGCAGGGAAAAAATGGAATCTCAGCTATTTAAAGGTAATGCCCTTGCAATTTCCCTCTCTAGCAAAAAGAATAATACTTTTAGTATAAAGAATGACCCTTTCCTAATTAAAGAAATCCTTAATAAAGGTAATCATTCCTCATATCAAGAGGAACGTTCTCCGTATTTAATGACTATGTCATTACCTCTTCTAGCTATTGAGACAGAGCATATTCAAAGAAATCCTGCAGAAATCGCCTCTATGTATTCAAAGAATCATATCTTACCACATTATGGTAAATCAAGAGACTTCTATTAAGCAATACTTCTGGAAACGGGTTCGGTCGTCATACATCATAATTCTTTGGATAATAATAATATTCCTGGCTTTTCCAAAATGGAGATTTTAAAAGTTCTTTCTTATAGAGACTTGGGAATGAATCCCCATGAATCTACAAATTTCATAAACCACCCACATCTAAAACCTAGGTCATAAAATTATACTGATTATATCAAAGCTTGGACACATACCTTCAGTGTTCCAAACCAAAGATTTTCCCATTATTGATATATTGGTTTTAAACTGAAGGTAATTCAAGACCTTCCCAATTGGTTTCAGACTTGATTGGGCCTATGGGGACCCGGTCAAGATATTTTACCTGGCTATATATCACAAGCCTTAGAGAAATTTATAAAGGCTAATAGTCATTCTTATGATAAAAGATGATTAATGTCTTGGTTCTTTATCTTATATGAAATCCCATGGATTTTACGATGGAATTATACAATTTCCAGAGATGATGATCCTAATTGGGAATATATCCCATATTTGGACATGCAATTATTTATTAAATGGTGGGATAGGTATAATGCTTCCCATATGCAACCGTCTAATTTTATTATTCAATTTGTGGCACCTCAATTATTGGTGTCAGTATTATCCTCAGTCTTCCCTATGGAATTTTCTACACATATTTTGGCGTTAAAACAGCAGCATGGAAATCTTTCTAAAGAAGATTTCAAAAAACAAATCTTACAAGTTCTAGATAGTGAAGAAATGAATTATCAACCCTCTTCTTAAATATCTATGGAGGAAGATGAAGTGAAGACAGAAGACAATGCTGAAGATATAAACGCCAATGGCGATGATTGTTTTGGAATAATAATATCTTAAAAGAAGGATCTATTTAAGTGAATCCTATAAAGTTCAAGGATTTAGTTTTTATGAAAAGCAAAACCGACTCCATCGGGAAGGGATGATTGTTTTGCCTGCCACTCTCCATGGACACGTTTTTTGCTTTTCAAAAATAAAAAGGGATGACTTATCTTAAAATGCTAATGTGGCTTATTACTTCCACGAATCCTTCTCCTATTGGTTATTCTAATTTCATGTTAAGATTTTTGATAAAAGAAATCTTATGTCTTTGTATATCCCCATATATATTTTTCCCAGAAGGGAAGGGGAGGAGCAAGGTTTTGAGTTTCAAGTTCAAGTTTGCTAAGAGTTTGAGTTTGAGTGTAAAAATTTGTGAGTGTCTACCTTTTAAGAGTGTTTTCTATCTTTGTGTGTGATTTCAAGTTTGCTTTGGTGTGCTATCAATAAATAAATAACTACTTTGTAAGTTAATTGAATATCCAGACGGTGATATGGAATTAAGATTTTCTAAAGATAGAGTTATTAGGCTTAAAGATAATAATTCTACTAGAAGATTTTCTACATCCTCAATTCCTTCTACCTCCTATGAAAAGGACTCTGTAGTAGGAATAAATTTTACTAAAGATGAGGTATGTCAGCCTGTTTACAAAGTTGAAACTCCATCATCTAGAGATCCTCAATCTCCCACTACCTCAGATAGAGGTATCTTTGTTTTAACCAAACAAGAAAATGAATTTCCTATTGAAGGACTTGACAAAGAAGTTTTTTATTCTGAAGAAAATAATTTAATCAGAAAATGGTGGTTAGCTAAGGCTCCACAAGAATATAATTTTTTTTATTACAGTCAATATAAGCAATTTATAACTAAGATGGGAAAGGACCATGACCTTGTCAATTATGGTTTCTTTTACTATATTAGATATGATTTTAAATTAATTAGGAATTAAAATTCTGATTTCTGGACAAGAATTATATTCTTGGTCTAGAAAGTATGTATAATACATACTTGACTAAGAAGGGAAAGACTGTTCGTAATGTTCATCCTCCTGATATGAACTTAGTCGTTAGGATTAACGAAGAAGAGGTAATGGCTACACCTTTTCGTAAAAATAATAATAGTTTAGAATCTGTAATTGAACATAATAACTATACGAATTTAGCTCTCCAGTCTTTGGGAGAGCATTTAAACAGAATTGAAAAGGGAAAGATAAATCTTCCCGAAAGTCAAATTCAACCGGCCCCATTTCAGGCTTATATTCCGGAACATAAAGTTAAACTAAATTCCCAGAATGAACCTGTTCCTGATATAGTAAATACGCTACTATATACTAGTCTTGTCCACTTTAAGGGTAAGCATGGTATGAATGTAGACAAAATTCAGGAACAATTAATCAACCTAAAGTGTCCAACTTTATCCCATTTTAAATGGTATAAAGACACATTCTTTTCAAAAATCTATCAAAGACCTGATAGTCAACAAGAATTTTGGAAAGAAAAATTCTTATCAGGACTTCCATATTTCTTTGCTGAACGAATTAAAAATCGTTTAAAAAATAGTAATAATAACAGAATTTCATATGAAACCTTAAAATATGGTGATCTAGCCTCTGAAGTAGTCAAACAAGGTATCACCCTGTGTAACGAAATTAAGTTACAGAAACAAATTCAGAACGAAAGGTTTCAGGGTAAACGCGCTCTAGGAGACTTCTGTGAACAAATGGGTTTAAATAAAACCAACGATAATTTTAGTAAGCATAGAAAACCTAAAAGAGGAAAATATTTCAAAGAATCCTTTAGAAGGAAAAAGGATAAATTTAAAAGGTTTCCTAAGAAAAAAGATTTTTCTAAAAAGAAAAAATCACCAGTTAGTTGGAAGTGTAAACAAATTGGTCACTATGCTAATAAGTGTTCTACCCAACAAAAGATTAATAATCTAAACATAGATGAAGGTCTTAAGAGATCAATTCTAAAAGCAGTAATATCTGATTCGGACTCGGAGAGGATCAGTTCGTTTCAATCATTACTGAGGATAGCTCGTCTGATGAAAATCCTTCATCAGAAAGCGAAATTGAAAGTTGTGATGGACAATGCAATCAATATAAAGCATTGTGTAAAATGAATGGATTATGTGTACTAACCAGCCAAGAAATTTTTGTTTTCGAAATAGTCGATAAAGTTAGTAATGATGATGAAAAATAAAAATTTCTTACAGAATATTTGAATCAAATTAAAAATCATAAACCTGAAAAGGAAAAAACAATTCAAAATTATGATTTTAAAGACATTATGAACATGGTTAATAATCCTATTTCGTCAGTATTTGACTGTGCTACAACCAGCTCGGATTTAAAATCTGAATTAAAGGTTTTTAAAGAAGAAATCAAAGGACTAAAAGTTCGAATGTCTATATTAGAAAATAAACAAAACAATCCTAATAAGGAAGTTGAAATCGAAGAAACTTCTTCAAGGAGAGATCTTCCCCTCTAGAATCTCATGAAGAGTTTCCACCTTTACCAGGTGTTAGTATAAATTTATTAAACCGAGTAATTACTCATAAATGGTATATTAAGGTCACGTTAATTGTTAAAGGTGAATTTATCCTTGATACCATTGCTATGGTTGACTCCTGTGCTGATTTAAACTGCATCGATTAAGGACTAGTTCCTTCAAAATATTTTTCTAAAACAAAAGAAGTTTTAAACACGGCGGATAATTCTAGTTTGAATGTTAAATATAAATTAGAAGATGCTGTGATTTGCAATAAAGGAATTTGTTTTCAAATCCCCTTTATTATGGTTAAAAACCTTTCTCACAAAATTATTTTGGGAAATCCTTTTTTACATATGCTTTACCCAATTTTAAGAGTTGATGAAAAGGGAATTCTTAGTAAAATTTCTAACATAAAAGTTTTATTCAAGTTTATAATTGTTCCCCTGTATAAAGAGATTGATACTGTTAAAGAACGTTTGAAAAACAAAGAGTCATTTATTAATTCTTTAACTGAAGAAATTTCTTCTAAAAAGATTTCTGAATCTTTAAAAAATCCAAAGCTTCACGAAAAAATAACACTTTTACAAAAAGAAATTGAAGCTAAAATCTCTAATGCCTTTTGGGCAAGAAATAAGCATATTATTTCTCTTCACTATGAGCCAGACTTTAAGGAATCTCAAATTCCAACTAAATCTCGGCCCATAGCCATGAATCCAGAATATCTGGAATTATGCAAAAAAGAGATTCAAGATCTTCTAAATAAAGGATTAATTAGAAAGTCTCACAGTCCATGGAGTTGCTCAGCTTTTTATGTTAACAATGCACTGAACAAGAACGTGGAGTCCCTAGACTTTTGATTAAGTACATGCCTTTAAACAAGGCATTAAAATGGATTAGATATCCAATTCCTAATAAAAAGGATTTGCTTAACCGATTATATTCGTCTAAAATCAAGTCAAAATTTGACATGAAATCTAGTTATTGGCAAATTCAAATTGCTGAATCAGACAAATACAAGACTGCATTTACAGTCCCCTTTGGCCATTATGAATGGAATGTAATGCCATTTGGACTAAAAAAATGCTCCGTCTGAATATCAAAGGATCATGAATGAAATATTCAATCCTTATACGGATTTTATCATTGTCTACATCGACGATGTTTTGGTTTATAGTCAAAACATTGAGCAACATTTTAAATATCTCAGGATATTTATTAATGTTGTTAAAAATGCAGGATTAGTTGTTTCAGCAAGAAAAGTAAAACTTTTCCAACAAGAAATTAGATTTCTCATAACATTTCTAATGGGTCGATTATTCCTATCGACAGATCAATTATTTTTGGGGAAAAATTCCCCGATGAAATAAAAGATAAGAATCAGTTGCAAAGATTCTTAGGCTGTCTGAATTATATTTCAGAATTCTGTGAAAAGATTGCTTTCATAGCAAAACCTTTATATGAATGATTGAGGAAAAACCCTCTTGCTTGGACTCCTAAGCATACTAAAGCAGTCCAGAAAATTATAAAACAAATCAAGGAAATTCCTTGTCTTGTTTTGTCCGATCCTAAAGATTTTAAGATTGTTGAAACTGATGCTTCGGATACTGGATATGGCGGAATATTAAAACAAAGAGTTAATGACTCGGAACAGTTAGTTCGGTTTACGTCCCACACATGGCGTGGCTCTAGAGTTAATTACTCTACTGTTAAGAAAGAAATTCTTGTTATTGTACTAACAGTACAAAAATTTGAATCTGATTTAATAAATCAGAAATTTCTTATCAAAGTAGATTGTAAATATGCTAAAGAAATTCTTCTCAAAGATGTTTTTTTTTAGTATACTTCTCAAAGATGTTAAAAACATAGATTCCAAGCAAATCTTTGCTCGATGGCAAGCAATTATGTCTATATTTGACTTTGATATAGAGTTTATTCCAGGAGAATATAATTCTTTACCAGATTTCCTAACTCGTGAATTTTTGCAGGGTAAAAATGTCCAAGCGACCCGATAAGGGTAAAGCCCCTAAAGAGGTAAAACCTCAAAAAAGAAAAGTCACAACATCGTTTAAAACGATTATCCTTGCAGACGCAAATGTTGTTAAACAACAAAAGTTGAATGACACTCCTAAAGAGGAGAAATTGAGAGCTGATGCTTATCTTCGAGCATCTAAAGATACTCATCATGGTGAATATATCTTCCCTTATATTCATATATCAACTAAATGGATAATTCCAGTTGAAAGCAAATATGCTAATCTTCAGCCTAATGAGGTTGTTGCTTTTTATTTCAAAAATAATGCTGATCCTTTTGTCTTTCCAAAAGATTTTTAGTATTTTCAAGATATTCTTGTTGCTACCATATCAGTAGAATTTGATACTGCTGAAAGATCTGGTGGAGACATCGCTTATAGCAAAGCTATCATACACAGGGTTATTAAACAAGATCAGTGGACAAGTGACCTGTTCAGACCCTATGAACTGAACAGACAATTGTGAAACCGTAATGTCACTTTAAAGTTAAATTACTTTGATTATATCAACGCATGGGAACATGATTTCTATTATGAAAATAAACAAAGAAAATTTTCTTAGTGGATACAATTCTCCAAGGATTTTGTTTTAACCAAGTCAGAAGATATTCCAAATTGGTTTATCACTTGGTTTTCTCAATTAGGATTATATCCTATTTATTTACCTCATAAGGTAAGAAATGCTTACAATGATTTTGTGGTTATTAACCCAACCTTATTAAACCAATCTCTATGGTTCACAGTACTTTATCAAGTACCTTGGATTATGCATTGGGAACCTGTTATTTCTCAACGAGATTTTTCCAAATTAGGTGAATCCTTTAAGCCTATTCTTTATTTAGGAAGAATAATTCTGATCAAATGGTGGCAGGAATATAATCATAGGATGAAATATAATCAAAGGAATCCTTTAAGCCTATTCCTTTCGACCATTAAGAATGGAATGTAATGCCTTTTGGACTAAAAAATGCTCCCTCTGAATATCCAAGGATTATGAATGAAATATATTACTTGAAGATAAACTTTTATTGATTACAGAATATATTACAGGAGGGAGAAGAGAAGGCTTTGAAGAGCTGTAAACTCGAGATGCTCTCTTCTGAACAAAGCACAAACTTTAAATACAAGAAAAAAGTTCCCCAGAAGGGACCTACCAATAAAAACAAAAAACAGGTGTGCGGGTTACAATTAACCCAAACGAAAGCCGCCCACTAATAACAGGAACTTTCCAGGTGTGCGGTAGCCGCCAATAAACGACAAAATTAGAATCCCACTTTGTCTTTCTTATCACTAATAAGCGTCATGGCTTACGTTATTGATAAAATTATTTAGCATAAGGGTCTTGGGAATCTTCTAGGAGATCGTCCTCTTCCATAATAATGGATTCGTCTTCTTTTTTATCTTCTACTTCTCCCGCTGATGAACTGCTAACAGTATTAGCTTGATCTTGCAGAAGAACAAGGAGTCTAGAGAGGTTTTATTTAGAAACTTTGGCAGAAAACTCTTTTAATAAGTCATTAACACTCGGTTTAGGAGGTTGTGGCGGTTCAAGGTCAATAAGTCCTTTGGCAGAAAAAACTGAGTTTTCAAAGAAATTAAATTTCTGCCACCATTTAATCAAAATCCTTCTTCCTAAATAAGGAACTTGCTTAAACGTTTCTCCTAAATTGGAAAAACTTCGCTGGCTGATAACAGGTTCCCATCGAACAATCCATGGAACTTGGTAACGAACCGTAAACCATAATGAGGTGTTTATTAAGGAAGGATTAATATCTACAAAATCATCGTAGACTGTCCTTACTTTATCTGGTAAACAAATAGGATATAACCCTAGTTGAGAAAACCATTTGATAAACCAGTTTGGAATATCATCAGCTTTATTTAGGACAAAATTCTCAGAAAATCGAATAAACCAAGAGAATTTTCTTTGTTTATTCTCATAATAGAAAGCATGTTCCCATGCATTGATATAATCAAAATAATTAAATTTTAACATAACATTTCGATTCCGAAATGGTCTGTTAATATCATGAGTTTTGAACAGATCACCTGTCCATTTTTCTTGCATAATAACCCCGTGGATTATGGCTTTGCTATAAGCAATATCATCACCAGATCGCTCAGCAATGTCAAATTCTACTGAATGGGTTGCTACAAGAATATCTTGATAATACTGAAAGTCTTTTGGATATATAAAAGGATCAACATTATGTTTTAAGTAGAAAGCAACTACTTCGTTGGGCTGTAAATTAGCATATTTATTTTCTACTGGGTTATCCATTTAATGGAAATCGGAATATACGGGAAAATATATTCACCTGGATGAGAAGCTTTGGCTGCCAGGATATAGGCATCATTTCTCAATTTCTCCTCTTTTGGAATATTATCTAACTTTTGTTGTTTAACAACATTTACATCCAAAAGAGCTATCGTTTTAAACGATGTGGTAACTTCTCTTTTCTGAGGTTTTACCTCTTTATTTACCTCTTTAGGTGCTTTCCCCATGTCGGGTCGTTTGGACATTTTTACCCTGCAAAAATTCACGAGTTAGGAAATCAGGTAAAGAATTAGATTCTCCAGGAATAAACTCAATATCAAAGTCAAATACGGACATTATTGCTTGCCATCGTGCAAAGATTTGCTTGGAAGCTATGTTTTTAACATCTTTGAGAAGAATTTCTTTAGCAGATTTGCAGTCTATTCGGATAAGAAATTTTTGATTTATTAAATCAGATTCGAATTTTTGTACTGTTAGTACAATAGCAAGAATTTATTTTTTGACCGTAGAGTAATTAACTTCAGGGCCACGCCAAGAATGGGATGTAAACCTGACTAATTGCTCTTTGTTATTAACTTTCTGTTTTAGAATCCCACCGAATCCAATGTCCGAAGCATCAATTTCAACTATTTTAAATGCTTTGGGGTTGGATAAAGCAAGACAAGGAATTTCCTTGATTTGTTTTTTAATTTGTTGGACTGCTCGAGTATGTTCAAGAGTCCAAGCAGGAGGGTTTTTCCTTAGTATTTCATACAAAGGTTTTGCTGTAAAAGAAACCTTTTCATAGAATTATGAAATATAATTCAGACAGCCTAAAAATCGCTGTAACTGATTTTTATCTTTTATTTCATCAGGGAATTTTTCCCCAAATGTAATAACTCGGTCGATAGGAATAATCGATCCGTTGGCAATATTATTCCCAAGAAATCGAACTTCTTGTTGGAAAAGTTTAACTTTCTTGGCAGAGACTACTAAGCCTGCCTTTTTTACAACATTAATAAATATCTGAAGATATTTAAAATGTTGTTCAATATTTTGGCTATAGACCAAGACATCATCTATGTATACAATGATAAAATCCGTATAAGGATTGAATATTTCATTCATAATCCTCTGATATTCAGAGGGAGCATTTTTTAGTCCAAAAGGCATTACATTCCATTCGTAATGGCCGAAAGGGACTGTAAATGAAGTTTTATATCTATCTGTCTTAGCAATTTTAATTTGCCAATAACCAGATTTCATGTCGAATTTCGACTTGATTTTTGCTGCATATAAGCGGTTTAGAAAATCCTTTTTTGTTAGGGATAGGATACCTAAACCATTTTAAAGCATTGTTTAAGGGTTTGTAATTAATTACAAGTCTGGGTACTCCCCTTTCTTGTTCAGCGGCATTATTGACATAAAAAGCTGAACAGCTCCAAGGGCTATAAGACTTGCGAATTAAAAGTTTATCCATAAGATCTTGAATCTCTTTCTTGCATAACTCCAGATATTCTGGACTCATGGATATGGGCCGAGCTTTAGTAGGAATTTGAGATTCTTTAAAGTCTGGCTCATAAGCAAGAGAGACAATATGCCTTTTTCTTTCCCAAAAGGCATTCGGAATGTCAGCACAAATTTCTGACTCAATTTTCTTTTGAAAAAGTTTTATTTTTTCTTGAATCTTTGGATTTTTTAAAGCTTCAGTAAGTTTTTTTTTAAAATTTATTTCTTCAGTTAAAGAATTGATAAAAGCTTTTTTATTTTTTAATCGGTTTCTAATTGTATCAATTTCTTTATACTGTGGAATGGTTATAAACTTAAACAAAATTTCAGTATTAGAAATTTTACTAAAAATTCCTTCTTCATCTATTTTAATAATTGGGTAAAGCATGTGAAGAAAAGGATTTCCCAATATAATTTTGTGAGAAAGGTTTTTAACCATAATAAAAGGCATTCTAAAACAAACTCCTTTGTTGCAGATTACAGCGTTTTCTAATTTAAATTTAACATTTAAATTAGAATTATCATTTGTGTTTAAAGTTTCTCTTGTTTTAGAAAAATATTTTGAAGGAACTAGTCCTTCCTCGATGCAGTTTAAATCTGCACCGGAATCAACCATGGCAATGGTTTCAAGGGTAAATTCGTTATTAACTATTAAGGTAACCTTGATATACCATTTATGAGTAATAACTCGATTTAGAAGATTTAAGCATGTATCCTGTAGAGGCTGTAGTTGCAGGAAATCCTACACTGCACCCTTGTTAAGAATTTGTAATAACCAACTCAAATTTGAAGATTAAAACGACACTTTATTATTTGATTTTCAGAAATGTTTATAGGAAACGTAAGAACTCAAGAATACAACTTTTCTCTTGAAGTTTCTCTCTCCTCAAGACTTTCTCAACTCTCCAAAAATACATCATCCTCCTTTCTGAATATATTGGAACCCTTTATATAGGAAATGACATAATGATGACAGCTAAGTTTTCCTCTTATTTCGGATCTACTCTACGATCATATCGCGAGAGTCTTAATGTTGCTTCTCGCAAGTTTTGTAACCATCGCATAACAACCATGCTCTTCTCATGTTTCTTCAATCGTCAACCATTACATCATTCTTTTGTGTTATTTGCCAAGTGTTGTTGAAGATCTTGCGGTGACGCTCGCTGGGAAGTGTTGTAGCGATATTATGGTCCTACATCTTGCCTCTTCTCATGTATTCTTCGCAAAGTGGAGAAGATATGAGAACTTCCAATTCTTCAAAGCGCTCGCATATTTTATTTCCATATTTTCTTATCGACAAGATTCCGTTGATTTAGCTTAACCGCCTACACGTGTTGTAATTCTTTTCTTTTTTTTCGACACTTCTTCACCCAATAGGTCATCCCCTTTTTTGTCTATAAAAGGTAGAGTTAGGTTACTGAATTAATTTTCTTTCTTTGCTTTTCTACTTTCTTCGTCTGTTTACTTTGTTTTCCGTCTGCAACTTTTCTTCTTCTTCATATTCTCCTGCTACTGTTTTAATGGAGTCATCAAGGTATGTGTTTTAATTACCTTATCTGTTTGAACCTATTTTTACTTATGTTCTTCAATTTTCTTTATTTGATTCTTCATAATTCTTATTATGTTTTCTCTTTAGTGGAACCATCCCTAACACCCAAATCGTATTTCAAAACCCTAACTCTCTTAAAAGGCCGACTGAAAAGACGAAGAAGAGTTCTGCGAGTAATAAGGTAGTAAGAAACACATTTTACTTCTTAATAACAATATTGTTGCCTTTGTTTCTTATCTGAGTTATTATTCGCAGAATGACGAGCATATCGCCAGACCTCCAAAAAAATACCGCCAAGTTAAAACTCTTGAAGATGATATCATTATTCCCCAACTGACATCTGCGAGAGTTATTCCCACAACTTCGCAATTTAATCCTTCTTATTCTATCTGCGAGAACCTCGCTGTCAATACCCCTATTTCTACTGAGATTTTGACAAATCAAACTTCTAAAATTGCTGTGACTGAAACTCCTTCTAGTCCTTTATTGCCTTCAACTGTTACTTTTCCAGAAACTCCTCCTTCTGATAATACAACCACCGCAAATAATCCAGATCTCCATCTCGCCATTATTACTACTTCACCTTCTGCATCTCTTCCTTCATTTAATGAAGCATCAGTAGGAATCGACGCTACTTTCAAAGTCTTATCTAACATTTTAGATGATGCTAGGAAATCTTCTACTGATCCCTTCAAATATAAGGTTTGTGAGACTTTTCTTAAGTATTTTGGCTCTCACTGTACTGCTTCGCGAACGTCTCTAGATAATGAAATTGAAGCTCTAAAGAAAGACCTTCAAGCCAAAACTTCAGAATTCGCTACTCTAAATCACAAGTTTCGTAACTCTTCACTTGATTACGAGAATCTTCGCAGGAGAAATAGTGAGTTGAAAGGTACAATTTTCTTGCCTCTGTCTTTTTGCTTTTCTATTCTAAATAGTTTTCTTCTTCTCTGTAATTAAGTTTCTTTCTTGAACTCTTGGCTTGTATATTTAGTTTTGAATCAGACCCGATTCATTGAAAGACTTAAATTTGAATCTATCGCTGAAGAAGCTCGTGCTGAAAAAGATTCTTGGATGGATCAATTTAATAGATTAGATAATCTCTACACGTATTCAGTTGATCAAATAGATAATCTCACTAATGAGAATAATCAATTATCACATAGCCATCATTTATTAAATTGCGAGATTACTCGCCTCTCATACTTGTTAACCAAAGCTAATTTGGCGACGGAATCTTTATCAGATGAAAATAGAACTTTATCTCAAGAAAAACACAAATTTTCAAACTTGATGGCGATTTCCTCGCAACAATTGAGTAACCTTCAAAGAATATGTGACAATCAAGAGAAATCTCTGCGTTCTCTTAAGGATGAACTTAAGGAAGTAACTGAATCATCTACCGCTGAGATGGATAAACTTATCAAGGGAAGATTAACTCTTAGTTTAAAGGCCAACACACTTCAAGAACAATATTCCAAATTAGAAGAATCTTATTCTTTATTGGCAAAAGAAAATTCATATCTCCATTCCAAAGAAGAAAACATAAAATCTCGCCTGAAGGGTATGGTTGGAGATAAGTTTGATGATGCCATGAATCAATGGGAGAATTGTTGTTTATTCATCCAAAATTTAATTTCACAAAAAGAAGGTAGTCAATTGACTGCCTCACTTTCTGGTTTTTCTTTTAAATTTCTATGTTATATTCCTTGTGAGATCTTCATTTTCTTGTTATTTTTGTTACTCGCAGAATCTGAAAGAAATCTCCACTCTACAATTTATGATTTAACTGATAAATTGGATAAGGCTCGTAATGAAAATAGGGTTCTTATTTGCGATCTTGTAAAATCCCGCGACCAAGCAGAGAGAAGATATGATTATCTCGAATACTTCAAGAATATGCAGATTAGAAATCGTGACAGAGGTCACTAGTACAAATATGGGCTTAGGTGACAGTTAAAAACTGTCATCAAAATACTTATATGACAGTTTTGGAAAAAATCTACACTGTCACCAAAGCCCCTGTTACAAAAGGTCTAATAAGAAACGGTTATAGAATAATTACTATAAGGTGACAGTTTCATAGAAAACCCGTCATTGTTGGAAACTTAGAATAACATTTTCTTAATAGAACTGTTATCATAAACTCAATATTTTGTGTTAAGATAACATTTTTTAAGAGAAACTGTCATGGTAAACACTTTTCCGTATGTTTTTTCTAAACAAACTGTCACATGAACGGTGATAAGGTGACATTGTTTTCGTAAAACTGTCATTGTAGATAGCTTATGATGAAGTTTATCTAGATAAAACTATCAACTTAATCCCCTAATTATGATAGATTCTTCAGGTAACATATCTTTACGGGATCTACTCAATCACATCACATATAAAAATAAATACAAGATATAAAATAGAGGAATATATATTGATTGAAATAAAAATGTTTTTACAGGATTGCTTGTACAAAGTTTTGTAAAATTCTACAAATATACGAGTAATTAGCATCACTACCTTACAAGACAACTGGATCCTTCACACGGAGACACTCACACGGCAAAGTCAACCTAAAGCAACACTTCTATAAAAAGACGGCAAACTGGAAAAAACACACTCTTGCATAGAACTTAACCCTTATAGTCAAAAGATGATTATACCTTGTGATGTTTTTTGCATAATGGGTGTCTTATGGAAAGCTTTAATATTTCTTGGGCCGGATATTTATGTTGTTAAGTGGTTCAACATTACCACATTTGCCGTCGTCATTGATAGCTCAAGAAAATGCTGTCCATTTCAACTTATCCTCAACTAAAGACTGACATTGGAGATAATGAAATTGATGATCATCTGAATCAGTAGCAAAGTTTTACAGTCCAGTATTACATCGAGAGCAACCACCATTATATTGTCACAAAAAACTAATGTCAGTATCATTCATTCCAATTAGTTGCTTAATCTTTCTAAAAACCTAAGTTAACAATCCAAACATATTAAGGGATCATACTTGGAAAAAATAATACATCTTCACTTATGACTTGATGGAAGCAACGTCATTTATCACTTATAAGAAATATAAAAAAAGAATTAATGGTCATATCAATCTATGCAGATATTAATTACTAAGACACACCTAAACATATTAAGCTAGTTGCTCACAAGCCAACCTTCTATCTAGCTTTGTTGTTCTCAACAACCAATCCAAGATGAAATTTTGTACCCTAGAAATAGAGGATAATCAGTCCGCCATTAAATATAAATCTCAAAGCATCCAAATCTCTGTGGAATATTTTCACAAGTAATTAAATAATAGAATTCCATGCTTTGGGCAAAACGGACGCAGGATAGCTTTAAGGAGAAATGGAGAAGTACCTGGATGGGAAAATTCCTATAAAACACTCTCCCGCATAACACTCAACAATCTCAATCTAGAAATATATGTCATTTATTCGAAACAAGATATTTAGATAGAGAGAGACAGAAAATAAGCAACTAAAAAACATACTTGCTTTATTGCAGCCTTGCAGGAGTGGCCAGTATACACCGAAATAATCTTAACGTTGTTATCAGTAACTCCATACTCCATAGCATCCTTGAGAATGCAAAATAAGAAGCAAAATAAATAGAACTTCAAGCAAAAGAGCCAACATGTAGAACTTCAACAATCTTTTCCCAGTGATATCTTGTAGTTCCCCAAATTTTCAGAAATAATCTATAGCAGTAACATGAGCGCCATGCTTCTCAATGCTCTTCACCAAGCTTTAGATACCGTGACTTGCTACCCATCAATACCAGAGTGAGACGGGTGGACATATATAGGAACCACAATCACCCACTGCATGTATATGATTTACTGGATGATGGCAAGCAATTCCGAACGATTAGATCACCAGATGCTTCAACTGAAAAGAAGTCAACGACGTGTCCTGCTGCATTATTGCAAGTGGTAGACACATCTGCAACAAATATAAATATGATTAAAATATGGACAAAAAGAAACAATAACTTAGTAGGCCCAAGGGAGTACAAAAAACAACAAATTTGTGTTGTAGTCAAAACATGAATGATGAAATGAGAAATATTTTCCAGATTACTTCATTGCAGGAGGAACAAGAGATTTGAACACCACGAATGAATTCTAAGCGGTTGACTATTCCTACTCAAATCTCAAAATCTCTTTCTCCGTAAATATCCATTATATCCTCAAATAGATACAACACTAGCTAGAACGGATGTCCATTTGGTCAAGGAAATTTGGGCAACACTATCCCAAAGTCCAAGGTTTCCGAACTCTATGGATTCTTCATGGTGCAACTTGAATCTGATCATAGTATCACACAAAATATTGACGTCGATGAAATTTAACATCATATTCAATTCATTACTAGGACTCTCTAGTAAGATCCTAATAACACTATATTATTCAACAGATGGTATCTGATAATCCAGCCATTCAAAGTCTATATATAAGAATGACCATAACCAATTTTTATGAAAACCAAGAGCCAAAAAGACAAAAGAGCCAAAAAGACAAAAAGACAAAGTCTAACTAATTCTGCAATGAGCTTCATGCAAAAATACAAAAGAGCCATCCATATAAAAAAGGAAAGAGGTACTAGTTGTCTTAACCAAAAATGGTGCATCCATCAATCGCTTGTCATATATGAATCTGCAAGTTCACAAAGAAGTTAAATTTAACTGTTGTCCAAAAAGAGCACAATTGTGGGTTATCACCATAGTTGCTTTCTAAAAAGTAATACAAAAAGACCAATAAGAAATCAGCTAAACCAAACAGATATTATGCAACAAACTACATATAATTTTTGCATAACAAATGGTATGCTATATTTGTCTGTGAGAATTCTAATTCAAATTTCGACAGGACAAACCTTTCATATTCCATCATATCTATGGACCTTCTCTAAGTCAATGGAACCTTCCAACCTCCTGCAAGTGGGAATAAGTAATACAAACTTTACAAAGTATAAAAAATCAAAGCATAAACCCTAATTTTAAAGTATGAATTTTCCAGAAACATTCATTCGGACTATAATTGACAACTTTTAAAGAAGTTGCAAAAAGCAAAAGGTTGGAATCGGTAAAGCATTAATCACTGCACACGCACAACATGAAAACCACTAATTTGTTTACCAACACATACTGTAGTACCAATTTGGCTAATCTGAAATCACACCAACACTCTAAAAATTTGAACCATCAAAGAAAAACTTACAAACTATCCTGAGGGTCACACACTCGGAAGATATACAATCTTGAAATTCTACAACATCAAATAAAAAAAAATTCAACAATGATCTTGCTATTCAAATCTAAGGCTTCATAAGAAAGAGAAACAAATCTAGATAACAAACCTAAATAAAGAAAAATAGACAAATCAAGATAAACCCACACCGTAAACTAGGGATTTCACTAAAAAGAATCGAAAACTTATAATACCTGGTACGAAATCCCATTTTGAGAATCTTCGGACCACCATTGAAAACCCAATCATCTAACTCAGGACCGAAACTTTTTCTTGACAGAGATATTCCAGAGATTTATGGAGATGCTAATGGAGATCAAAGAGAGAGAGATCTTTAAAGCTCATTTTCTGTAAACAAAAACAAACGGGAAAATTTAGATCGAGCGAGATTGATAGTGAAGATAAGGATTGAAGAAAAATGAAACTCTATATTGAAGTAAAAAGAGGATATTCCATTTTTTGCTAAGATAAAAAAACCATGAGAAGAAATAGTTGAGATATGCTTGTACATATATCAGAGTTATTAAAGAGATACGGTTTCTTATCTCTAATGGAACTACAAAGAGATGGGTGGTATTGGGGAATTGTGTTTAAGCTTCTTCTTTTGCGGTTTTCGACAAAAAGGAGATGAAGGGCAGGTCGAGAGAGACCCATTAACAAAAACAAACCACGACACAATAGATAAGGAAACTAACTGACAACATCGTGAATTTGAGAATGCTTTGGGTTAAGATTATACGAATAATAGCAGTTTTATCGAAACTGTCACTAGAAATGGAAGTGGCGGTGATTTATAGAACTGTTACCTATAAGGTATCACTTTGATAACATATTTTATTGAGAACAGTTACAATAGCTTAAGAATCGTAACAGTTTCAAAACTGTTATAATACATCAATGTACGGTGGCACTTTTATACAAGAACAGTCATGGTATAATTGTTCAGCAACAGTTTAAAAACTATCACTATTTGCTGCCCACTATTGGTGTGAGTTTTAGTTGAAAACTGTTACATATATCTAATACCCTATTCTTTTGTGACAGTTCATTCGTGAACTGTCATGGTTTCGTATTGTGAACTGTCACGATCCTTCCAAAAGATAAAATACAATCATTGATGCATGCATCATAGGTTATGTAGTCCATCCCCATTTATTGTATCAACTTTTTTATATCATGGAACTTACACACGGTGTATTTCCATCAGGAAGAAACTTCTTAAACAATTCTAAGAGTGCAGTGACACCATTGTCAGAAAACCTATATTGGGTTTTTATGTTATTTAATTTAATAGCAGCATACATTGGTGTCTTTTCCTTAGAACATGAAGGATATAAAGGTTTTCTAGCATGCTCATAAAAATCTATTTTTTTCTTTCTACTAGTCTCCTTGTGACTGTGTACGCCAACATTCTCATCTACACTACAAGCGGGATTAACGTTCTCAGCAAAATCTTTACATTGTCCTCAGAAAATACTTCTACATTGTCAGCTGAATTTCCTAGATCGTCTCCAATTCCTACGTTGTCAACTGCAACTCCTACATTATCACTTCTGGGTTACCTTCATGCGACTTCTCCCCATGGAAACGCCACAATGTATAGGTGAACAAAATACCATTCTTGACCAAATGATAATCAATTTCACCTAGAGACAGAGGTACTTTACCATTCTTCCAACTATTACAAGGACAGGATAACTTAGTTCTGCCACCATCATTTTCACACACAAACTCTATAAATGATCTTACACCTTCTAAGTATTGAACGTATATACGCACATTTCATCCAAATTTATCAACCATTGATACCTAAATGATATCTATTTTATTAACATTTAAGGCAAAGTAATAACTACAACTGTAATAACTAAATGATATCTATGCTCCCATGATCAAGACGTGGTTACGCATGGGACTTTCACATATGTATTTGCAAGTTTCCCTAATAATTGCACTCAACAAAAATTTATATTCGTGTAAAAATTTGAAAAACCAAATCTCAGTTACAATCAACCAAATTAAATAACTTAGTCCTAGTGGGTACAGGATTGCTGAAGCCCTGTAAGTTAGCGACAGAAATATCCCCTCAAAGAAGAGAGAATGATCTACAAGTAGCTTTTGTAAATCACCACTAGGACTGTTATCATCATGCTCACAGAGAAGTAAAAGTTCATTTAAACTTAAAAAACTACCTTAACATGAAATAAAAGTTCAATTCATGATGAGCATATTTATGGAACATACAAACTGGAATTTAGGTTACTACGTTAACAGATTCCTTAACCGCTGCGTATTTTCAGTTTGGCTCTTGACAAAAGGATCCTCTCCTGGGTCTGAAAATACCAAAGATACAGAACAACATTAGATAACCAATTGAAGCTCATTATGACACTTAAAGAAAAAATCTACAGATAATAGTAAAACATAGCAACTTAACGAATATAATCAACATGTTTCCTAGCTGTGCCAACTGGAATCTAGAGAGTGCTGGTGCACTCTCTATCATATGAGAGAATCAATTGCTTTTCTTAAGCAATTGACTTACTCATAGGATAGAGACTGCTCTATCTCTCATCAAACATTCCAAGAATACATAAGACTTTAGCAAGTAGTATTACAATGTAATGCATACTGTTGTTAGACATGGTGTAGCATAAGCCCATACAATCTGGAATCTAGAGAGTGCTCTAGCTCTCATCAAACATTCTAAGAATATATAAGAATATATAAAACATTTCATGCGCTCGAGAGGAAAAGACTAACAATATCCAAATGACTGAATTCAATACTAATTATTCAACATTGTGAAGTTATAATCATCCATTTATTCTGCAATTATAAACCCAAAGCATAAGCCCATACAATCTGGAATCTAGAGACTGTTGGTACACTCTCTATACTATGAGAGAATCAGTTGCTTTTCTTAAGCAATTGATTTACTCATAGGAAAGAGAGTGCTCTAGCTATCATCAAACATTCCAAGAATATATAAGACTTTAGCAAGGAATATTACAATTCAATGGGAACATTCATCACTATACCTTTATCAGGTAGCACTCTGCCTAGTCAACTTACTATGCTTCTAAGGAAAAAAATAACTACACCATGTCTAACAACAGTATGCATCTTTACACAGGATGATTAGTGGATTAAAAACTTGAACATACAAGTATGATATTTACAAACATAAGACATTATAAGCAAGTGTAATATTTACAAACATGGTGTTGCTATTATAAATACACTTTAATCATCAAAAAGATACAGAACTGAGACATAAAACCCTAAAATCACAACAACAAAAAAATTAGAAATTTTCGAAATTAACATAAAACCCTAAAATCAGTTGATAAGAAGAAGATTTATACCTTCAAAATTCTTCAATCTTCAAGTCCTCAAAATTCTCCAAACCCTAACAAGAAATTAGAAGACAAAAATTTCAATTAGATTTATATGAAGAAGATTAACAAAACATAACTCGTATCAAACAAATCGTTTTACAAATTAAAGAATGGAAACAATAAAACAGATCGATTGAAAATAAAATGAAACAGATCGATTAAAACTTACACATATCGATGATTGAAAAGTATTGACAAGATTTCTGTGATGTTTCTCGGCCAAATCGATCGATGAAGAGCATATTTCTATGAAAAAACTAAAACCTAGTTTTATCGCCAGAGCAGTAGAAGAGTGAAGAGAGAATAAGGCCGAAGAGATAAGATTTCTTTTTACCCGCTGAGAGAGTAAATGGATATGGAGTAAACGTGTGATTCACACGCGGCTAACATGTTACCGAGTGTTAATCTGCACACGCTCATTTCGCACGAATTTTAGTGACAGAAATTTCCGGTCACAAATTCGTGACGGCATAATGTTGGTTACGAATTTTTGTCACTAATCACTGAATATGGTGTAGTGTTTGGTTCCGCCTGTTTGGAAAGCCTAGGCACCAGTTGTGGCTTCCGGGTTGAGAAAAAGTCGTTTGACGGATACAACGCGATTGAGAGCTGCAAAAATATCTTGCCGCTGCACCTTGGAAAGATAGAGAATTTCGCATACATGCTACATCATAGATTGTACAAGTCTTGCACCCGAGTCCCTGGAGGACCCAGCTTATTATTGGGAGTGGGTCTCGATGAACTCCCTCGTCTCCCAGTTGGAGCTCCCCCACTTCTATATTCTCTTTGAAGATATGCTTTAGTCTGCTGCGGGCCGCCGGTTGGGTGGTGAACAAATCAGGATAGTGACAAAGATTTCTGGGTTTGCCATCTCGGCCTCAGTCGGTGGGCGCCTGGGAGGTGTCAGTATGATAATATCGTCTTGGACCCACGCATCTAGGAGATTAATTACCTCCTCGATGGGAAACGGGAAATCTTGGGCATTCCCTTCAGTTTCGTGTCGACGCATGGGAGCTTTAGGGGTGGCCTTCCGTGGCGGGGTTTCCCATTGTGCTGGTGCCTCACATTTAGGCTGATGATCTGCAGCTGTGGATTTCCTTTTCCTTCTCTCATTTACTATGTTTACAGAGGAGGGGCCAGCGTTAAATTGTTTTCTAGTGAGGCGTCTATTCCCGCGAGTTTCGAGCATGTCTTCGTCTCGAGTCAGTCTAGCTTTATCTAGTAACTCCGGTGATGTCATTGCATAACGTTTGGCATCTTCATGGAGTTCCTAGAATGTCTGGAAACACAAGTTTTCTAGTATGGCGCAGTAAATAGGAACCATACCGTTGATGCACGCATTCACTAGCTGTTTCTCGGTCACGTTTGGTCATGACAGTCCAGTGCTTGAACCCTGAATCTTTTGACAAAATCATTCGGGTGTTCGTTATCCCACTGGTACATCCTTCTGAGGTCTGAGAGAGCAACTTGTTCAGACACGAAGAAGCACTTCCTGTAAAACGCGGTAGCCATGTTACTCCAGTTGGGAATACTATTCGGTGGGAGGTTGTTGTACCATGTATACGCTCTTCCGGCAAGTGATTTTGAGAAATCCCTTAGACGAAGAACGTGATTATATTCATGTTCACCTAGGGATTCCAAGAAACGGGAGACATGCTCATGTGCATTCCCGGTACCATCGTACAGGGTGAATTGAGGAGAGGAGTATCCCCTTGGCAGAGGGATTCTTTGTATCTCGGATGGGTAAGGGGGTTGGTGCTGATACATGTCCATTTTAGCACGTCTGTGGAGGTGTGTTCTGCCGAGATGCTAGCGTCGGGAGTGTTGGAGACGTTCCTAAACGGCTCTGTCATGCGCGACTCGCATGGTAGCCGCTCTGTTAGGGCCTTGAGAAAGACGAGTACTTCCTTCTGTGTTGAAACCATATCCGTCTGGGCTCTGGTGAGCATTTCCTGTCGTTCCATCAAATCAGCGATGGTGACATAAGGACGGCTTCTCCTAGTCCCTCAGGTCTCTCGTCCCGTCGGTGGGGTAGTTGGAACCTTAGCTGTGGTTGGAGGTTCCATGCTAGACGAGATATTAGGGTCCGCGACAGCGGCTCTGGACCTGGTGACTAGTAGTGTAACTCCCGAAGAGGTGCTTTCGTTGCCGTGATTAGAGGGTTGTGCAGAGACATTATAGGCGGCGGCGGATCTGGCCCTGTTGATTGGAGGTGTCATGCTTGAGGGGGTGCATTCAGAGTTACTGTAGTCAGTAAGTGATGTAACAAAGTTATTGGGAGAGACGTTAACATCAGGGACGTGCTCTGTCTTTGGTATTCTCGCGGCCGCTCCATTCACGAGTTCCACCATATTGGGATTGATGTTCGGGAAACGAAATCAGGAGTTGGAGTTGATATTGTAACCGATAGATCAATCCTCCTGCTATGGTCGCCAATTGTTTATGGGTGAAAATAGTTTCTACTGGTTTTGGTAATTGCGGGTGTGAAAGTTGAGAAACAGTATAAATCCTAAACAATGTACTGCAAGGGAGTACTTTTAAGTTCGAGAGATCAATCTATACAAGTCTGGCCTAAACTAAGAAATGGCCGTTCCAGACTTGTTTCGGTCACAAAGTGGAGGAGAAGGGATGGTTTAGGAATGAAAGCGAAGAGATTGTTGAGACCAAAATAATTTTAGAGTGGTGCTTGACTTGTATCAGAAGGTGAGAGCTTTAGGAAAGCTATCAAGAGTTGATCTTTAGAGAGTGATGTTTTTCCAAAGACCAAGAACTTGTCCTGGTGGAAATAGGTAAGCCTATTTATACAAGTCAAGAGAGAAACGTATTCTGGCCTCATAAGAGAAGGAAACATGGGAGTTAAATGGGAAGAGGTGGTAACGCCTGGCATTGATGGGATTTGATGGAATTGATGTCCCATAATGAAGGAGCATTTCACCATTGCTTCTTTCATTTACTGACCTCCTTACTACCATTACACTATCTTGAAACGAGCATTTGTGTATGCCGCACGCTATAGACCACCAAACCAAAACCATAATGAGCATCCCCAAGTTTGTGTTGATGTCTTGAACGTTTTTGGAAGACATGTAGCATGTTTTTGTGACTTGGAAAGTCAGGCTCGGGGGACTTGCTAGCCTGGTGACCTTCGAAGGTAGTAAGGGCCATCGTGGTGGCGTGACTAGGTTGGCATACCGTTGGCATGGCATGGTTTGGCGTGGCCAAACTTAGGTTTTCGGGACAAAAAGTCATGAGGTGACTTTAGACGGATAGGATTTGCTCCTGGGTTTGAAGGGTGGCCATTTATGGCCTCATGCCTTCATTTTGGTGGCCGCATATGGAAGGCATGGCCACGGTGTTGTTTAGACTTGGCACGTGGGGCCAATGGTCTTCCATGAACGTATGGCATGGCTACGGCCAAGGAAAAGGCGTTTGGATTGGTGCGACTAGCTTTCTTAGGTGCGGCTAAAGTCAGGTGCGTGACCAAGATAGGGCCAAGGCAAGGGAATTTGGCTTGGTGAGGCTAGCTTGGATAGGTGCGGTTTGGTTTGGCGTGTGGGGTTAGGGGTTTTCCATGGTCGCATGGCATAGCTAGGGCCAAGGCAAGGGCGTTTGGCTTGGCGCATGGGGCCAAGGGTTTGTCATGGTCGCATGGCATAGCTATCCTTTGTGAGGTTCGTGACCAAGCTAGGGTTTTTGGGCCAAAGTCGTGAGGGGACTTTAGGAGGCCAGGATTTGCTCATAGGATTGAAGGGAAACCATTGATTGTTGCATGCCTTCACTTCAGTAGTCGTAGGGGAAGTACAGCAGGGTGGCGTGGCATGAGGGGCCATGCCGAGGTATTTTTGGCATGGCGCGACTAGCTTGGTTAGGTGCGTGATCATGCCAGGGTTTTGGGCCTAAGTCATGAGGGGACTTTAGGCGGCCAGGATTTTGTCCTGGGATTGAAGGGCAACCGTTGATTGTTGCATGCCTTCACTTTAGTAGCCGTGAGGAGAAGACCAGCAGGGTGGCACGGCTAGGGCCAAGGTAAGGGTGTTTGGATTGGCATGGTATGACTATCATAGCTAGGGCCAAGGGAGAGTGCGATTGGCTTGGCGCGGATAGCTTGGGCTAGGTACGGCTGGCATGATTTGCCATTGGCACAAGGTTCGGCTAGCATATCTAGGGCCAAGGCTGAGTGCGATTGGCATGGTGCGTCTAGGTTGGGATATGTTTGGCTGGCATGATTTTCTATTGGCACAAGGGTGCGACTAGCATGGTTGGCATGCTTTGGTGCGGTTCGTGTTGTTGGCATGGTTCACCATTGGCATATGGGTTCGGCTAGCATAGTTAGGGCCAAGGCAGAGTGCGATTAGCATGGCGCGACTAGCTTAAGTTAGGTGTGGCTGGGACGATTTTACATTGGCACAAGGGTTCAGCTAACATAGTTAGGGCCATGGAAGAGTGCGATTGGCATGGAGCGGCTAGCTTGGGATAGGTGTGGCTGGCACGATTTTCCATTGCCATAAGGGTTCGGCTAGCATAGCTAGGTCCAAGGCAGAGTGCGATTGGCATGGAGCGGCTATCTTGGGCTAGGTGTGGCAGGCATGATTAGCCATTGACACAAGGGTTTGGCTAGCATAGCTAGGGGGAGTGCGATTGGCATGGCGCGTCTAGCTTGGGATAGGTGTGGCTGGCATGATTTGCTATAGGCACAAGGGTACAGCTAGCATGGTTGACATGCTTTGGCGCGGTTGGTGTGGCTGGCATGATTTGCCATTGGCACATGGGTTCGGCTAGCATAGCTAGGGCCAAGGAAGAGTGCAATTGGCATGGCGCGGCTAGCTTGGGCTAGATGTGGTTGGCATGATTTTCCATTGGCACAAGGGTTTGGCTAGCATAGCTAGGGCCAAGGAAGAGTGCGATTGGCATGGCGCGGATAGCTTGGGCTAGGTGTGGCTGGCATGATTTACTATTGGCACAATGGTTCGGCTAGCATACCTAGGGCCAAGGCAGAGTGCGATTGGCATGGCGCGACTAGCTTGGGCTAGGAGTGGCTGGCATGATTTGCCATTGGCACAGGGGGAATAATGGTTTGGTTTGTCGTAACCCTAATTTGAAAAATATACCCCGGTATTTATTTAGAGACACATTAAAAGCTTTTCAGTAAATGCGCTTAGTAAATACTTGTTACTTTAAATGTCTTGACGTCACTGTCTGCTAGGGTTTAGTGTTTTACGATTTTAACCCTAAACTAAAAACCACCATCAACACTAGCATAGCTAGGGCCAAGGCAGAGTGTGATTGGCATGGCGCGGCTAGCTTGGGCTAGGTGTGGCAGGCATGATTATCCATTGGCATAAGGGTTTGGCTAGCATAGCTAGGGCCAAGGAAGAGTGCGATTGGCATGGCCCGGCTAGCTTGGGCTAGGTGTGGCTGTCATGATTTGCTATAGGCACAAGGGTGCAGCTAGCATGGTTGACATGCTTTGGCGCGATTGGTGTGGTTGGCATGATTTGCCATTGGCACATGGGTTCGGCTAGTATAGCTAGGGCCAAGGCAGAGTGCGATTGGCATGGCGGCTAGCTTGGGCTAGATGTGGCTGGCATGATTTTCCATTGGCACAAGGGTTCGGCTAGCATAGCTAGGGCCAAGGCAGAGTGCGATTGGCATGGCGCGGCTAGCTTGTTCTAGGTATGGCTGGAATGATTTGCCATTAGCACAAGGGTTCGGCTAGCATAGCTAGGGCCAAGGCAGAGTGCGATTGGCATGGCGGGGCTATCTTGGGCTAGGTGTGGCTGGCATGATTTGCCATTGGCACATGGGGAATAAGGGTTTTGTTTGTCGTAACCCTAATTTGAAAAATATACCCCGGTAATTATTTAGAGACACATTAAAAGCTTTTCAGTAAATGAGCTTAGTAAATACTTGTTACTTTAAATGTCGTGACGTCACTGTCTGCTAGGGTTTAGTGTTTTACGATTTTAACCCTAAACTAAAAACCACCATCAACACTAGCATAGCTAGGGCCAAGGCAGAGTGTGTTTGGCATGGCGCGGCCAGCTTGGGCTAGGTGCGGTTTTGGCTTGGCATGTGGGGCCAAAGGTTTTCCATGGGCGCATGGCGTGGCTAGGGCCAAGGAAAGGACGTTTGGATTGGCATGTGGGGGCCATGGCGATATGTGTTTTTCATGGCGCGGCTAGCTTGGCTAGGTGCGTGACCAAGCTAGGGTTTTGGGCCAAAGGTCGTGAGGTGACCTTAGACGGCCGGGATTTTCTCTTGGGATTGAAGGGAAACCGTTGATTGTTGCACGCCTTCACTTTAGTAGCCGCGTGGGGAAGAACATTATGGTGGCGCGACATTGGTGGCCATGGAGAGATGTGTTTGTCATGGCGCGGCTAGATTGGCTAGGTGCGTGACCAAGATAGGGTTTTGGGCCAATGGTCGTGAGGTGACCTTGGATGGACATGATTTTCTCCTGGGATTGAATGGCAACTGTTGATTATTGCACGCCTTCACTTTCAAAGCCGCGTGGGGAAGGCCAGCACGGTGGCGCGACATGGGGGGCCGTGGCGAGATGTGCTTGGCATGACGCGGTCGGTGTGGCTGACATGATTTTCCATTGGCACGGAGGTGAGGCTAGCATGGTTGGCATGCTTTGGCGCGGTCGGTGTGGCTGGCATGGTTGGCATGCTTTGGCACGGTTGGTGTGGATGGCATGATTTGCCATTGGCACAGAGGTGCGACTAGTGTCACATGCCCATTTAATCGCCTAAAATTTTCACGGGACATGAAAGGCAATACTATGTGGTTCAGTGAATCAACTTCACCCACAAGTACTCATCCTTGCACACTTGCATCAAAGTATGCATATTCCTTCACTCATAAGGAAATACGCAACAGAAGTCTTTTCTTCTTTCTCTCTAACTCTTCATGCCCCCATAAGCATAAGTGGTTTTGCCATGCACATCAACAATTCTAACACAAACCAGCAACATAATGAACACAAAGACATGACACAATTAACCCATTTTATTATATCAAAGGAAGATTACAAAACTCGTCCATCACATGGACCAAAAATAGGCCATTCACCCTCTTGGTGAATGCCTAACTCTCCCAAACATGAGACTAACTCTCTCCTATGTAGCTTACTGATTTTCCTACTCCTAAGGACTATTTATACAGTGGTTACAATGGCCAAAACCGTGCACAACACTTGCAGATGCATGGAACATCCATGTGTCCCATCAGGTAGTTTCTATAACCGCCATCTTGCTTTTCAACCGCCACCTTTTGTGTTGTCAATACAATAGATTCCACATCTGTTCTTGGTGGTTATGAACACTTTAATATGGTTATAAAAACTCTTTATAACCGTTCTATCTTATCTCACTTCATTGGCATGCTTGTGAAGCTCGTAACCGTCACTTGAGCCGTATTGCACCACTTGTTGCGCCCTACTGGATTCTGCTTTGCTCCAATGTTTAGATCTCTTGACCCTACATGCTTATTACTCTAAACTCATGCACGTACAATTATTAAGCTTCCATTATCGATGCCAACTCCTTAAGCTCACTCTAGTTACTTGTGCGTCATATATGCTTTACTTCGCCAATTAGCTTGACAATAGCAATGCAACTCTTGCATTACCAACTTGTTTGCACTGTTCAGACTTTGGCTCTGCCTTGAAACAATGCATAGACTAACTCTTAGTATATTCCACTCTTCTTGCATCATCCTTGAGTTTGGGCCAACTCAATTCCATGGATATGCATCGATGCCACTCTTCTTGCATCATCCTTGAGTTTGGGCCAACTCAATTACATGGATATGCATCGATGCCAACATCGCATGTTGCATTTTTCAACTTTGTCCTCGTCTTGCCTTTCCCTTAATGAAGCCTTATTATGTCAGCCAATAAGCTTCATTCCTTAGCCAAATGTATTTACAATGTAGCGCCACTATTGCGCTTTATTGGGCCTATAGGATTACGCCATTCTTGACACTTGACAATCTATACAGTATACCACTATTATGGCTTCGCAATGCGCTATTACGGCTGAATACTGACTTGGCCTGCAATTATATAATGCATCATCATTATGCATCACTTGCATCACCGTAATAGACCTCCCCCACCTAGTCCGTTCAATGCCTCGTTGAACGCAACAAAGTATACTCGTTATACTTGTTCTCTGGCCTTATAGGCTTCTAAGCCCTTCTTAGAAATCAGCAAACTTTGTTTGGCCTTCATTCTTGCCAAAACGTTTATGCCTAGTACCAAATGCCATCACTTAGCTTACTGCCTTGCCATTGATCCTACTGACTTGCACTGTTGTTTTCACGTTGCGCATACGTTCCAACTCCCACTATAATCGCATATCAATACCCAGATGCAACTTGGAAATTCCTCTTTCCAACTCCCTGAATTAGACTTGAATTTCACTTGAATCATTTGTGCCTAAGTGTACACAAGCAATGATTCCTCCAACTAATCACAATGATCATTGCCATAGTCTTATACCTTTATTCTCCGACTTTAGTTGCACCACGCAACTTGACAGGACTTATACAAGACTTGGCTTTAAGCTTCAATCATGTTGCGCCTTCGCCAAACATGCCATGCCTTAAGGTATGCACTTTATGATTTCATACCACTCTTGGTATGCGCCTTAACCTATAGCTTTTGATGCACTTTGCAAACATCAGCACCTTCACTAGATTTTGCCTCCAAATCATGTTGCAAACTTCACCTTCTCGGACTCGCATCATTTGTATGCCAACGAACCAGCACCTCGCTGTTCTTGCATCATCACGACACCTTGATTGAAATGCATGACTTTGGTATAGTCATGACTTAGGATACCCCTAACATTAGAATGAACCTCCCTGGAGCCAAGGTATCCTATTCACGCGCCTTTGAAACCAGCACTTTAATCATCACTTGCTCTTTCAAACTGCTACGCTTTAATGTGGCAGAAAAGCAACATCATGTTCTTCCTAACAATGAGTTACTCTTAACTCATTTACTTGATGGACTTACATCTTCATTATTGCTGCGTTACTCCATGCTATAGCTGCCATATGACGTCGCACTTCCACATAACTCTCAACAGCAAACTCGACTATGCCACCAACTCCTCTATTTGCTTCTTTCACTTTCAGCGTCTTCTATTGTATATTTTGGCTTAATATATTGTGTAGCATCTTCCACGCGAATTAGCTTTACTTTGAAAGAAAGAGGCAAGATATTTCACTTCAAATACCCTCATTCACTACTACCTTACATAGAGAGACTTCATTCCAATACCAAGGTCCATTCGACCCAAACTGAAAGTATACTCAAACTTGAGAAAATACTCACGCCAACTGATTGCAACTTGTAAGACCTAACAAGCCTTGCAATACTGACTTCAACTTTGCTTCTAAGCTACAAAGGAAGCAAGACATCACCTACTGTCCCCAATGTAGCAGTTCACTTTTCCACATGCACTCTTCCAACTATCAACGTTCGTATACAACTCCCATAACAAAGCATACTATAATTGATAATTAGTTGAATACTCCTTTTAGACTAATGCTATAATTTTGCTTTAGCATTTATGAAGATTTCTTCTATAATGGCCACATGCCATCTTTATGCATCACCACTACTTTGTCCTCCTTCTCCATGCATTTACAATTCGTCTAACTTGTATTTCTTCACGCATTATGCATTCTTTCCATGCCCAAATCCTATTTGGCGCATGCTACTGCTGCATACATGCTATTCCAATTAGCACTCAATTCTTGACACAAACTTGTGCACCCTTGCACAACTGGAATGGACTTAACTTGGTGATTTATGAGCATCACCATAGAGCTCAGCAAATCATATCACTCAATGACTTCCGCGGATAAACACCTTGGACAGTTGCAAACAAGGCCAATAATCCTTGTAAATGAGGCGCCACTGCCTACATTCCATGAAGCAAGAATACCACATTCTTCTTCAAACTTGGAACTCATTTTAATGCCTATGCACGACTAGTTACTCTTGTCTTTCCCGTTCTCCAAAATCAACTTGAGTAGCAACAATTGTTGATTTGCAGTTGACAAGAACATCCGATTGTGGTTATGATCAAATGCAGGTCTTTGGACACCCTTGTCCAAGCATATTGATCCCACTGAAAAACCAGGTGCAAGCACACTCCTTTTGCTCATCTAGCATCAACGAAGAACTCTTTGCAAATACAAGACTGTGGTGTATCGGTTTTCCCCTAACTTGCGCTTCTGTCTTCAGCATTTCAATAAGCTTTATGTTAGATAAGAATTGGCCATCCAATTCTTCTTTTATGGCATCACAATTGCCACAAAAATGCTGATTCACAATCAGACTTTGCATTACCACCAAGGTACATGCATTCAAGAGAGATAACTTTAATCTTCCAACAAATTGTCTACGATGAAAACACCTTCAATCTATCGCATATACATGTTCTTCATCTTCTTTGCCACTGTAAAGGCCATTAACTTCTTTGTATTCAGGAATTTCCCCTAAAATTCCCATTACAACACGTAATGTACTCGCTACTGATAACACTACGAAATTATGCATTCCTAATGCATCATATTCGTATACTTTTGAGAAACATGGACTTTAAACACCTGACTTGCACCATAGAAGTTAGCATACTCCTTAGTTTTGTCATGCCATCACTTGAAAACCCGGTTTTCAATGATTTTTGCATTTTCTTCTAACACTTTGGGTAGGAATTTTTACACCTTCGTCATAAACTTTCATGGCCTGCTTCTACTTCAAGCTTTAAGTTCATTCCAATTGATCTTTCCACACAAGACCAACTTCTTCTAGTCTCCATACTAGTGAAACCCAAATAATTCACCTCTGAATTTGACAAACAAATGACACCAACTTGAGTAAAAAGAAAGAAAAATCAGCAACTATGTCCCCCAAACACAGCTCTGATACCCGCTTGTCACATGCCCATTTAATCGCCAAAATTTTTCACGGGACATGACCGGAAATACTATGTGGTTCAGTGAATAAACTTCACCCACAAGTACTCAGCCTTGCACACTTGCATCAAAGTATGCATCTTCCTTCACTCATAAGGCAATACGCAATGGAAGTCTTTTCTTCTTTCTATCTAACTCTTCATGCCCCCATAAGCATAAGAGGTTCTGCCATGCACATCAACAATTCTCACAAAAACCAGCAACATAATGAACACAAAGACATGACACAATAAACCCATTTTATTGTATCAAAGGAAGATTACAAAACTCGTCCATCACATGGACCAAAAACAGGCCATTCACCCTCTTGGTGAATGCCTAACTCTCCCAAACATGAGACTAACTCTCTTCTATGTAGCCTACTGATTTTCCTACTCCTTAGGACTATTTATACAGTGGTTACAATGGCCAAAACCGTGTACAACACTTGCACACGCATGGAACAGCCATGTGTCTCATCAGGTAGTTTCTATAACCGCCAACTTGCTTTTCAACCGCCATCTTTTGTGTTGTCAAGCCAAAAGATGCCACATCTATTCTTGGTGGTTATGAACACTTTAATATGGTTATAAAAACACTTTATAACCTTTCTATCTTGTCTCACTTCATTGGAATGCTTGTGAAGCTCGTAACCAACTCGTAACCGTCACTTGAGCCGTATTGCACCACTTGTTGCGCCCTACTGGATTCTGCCTTGCTCCAACGTTTAGCTCTCTTAGACCTACATGCTTATTACTCTAAAATCATGCACGGAAAATTATTAAGCTTCCATTATCTAGGCCAACTCCTTAAGCTCACTCTAGTTACTTGTGCGTCATATATGCTTCACTTCGCCAATTAGCTTGACAATAGCAATGCAACTCTTGCATTACCAACTTGTTTGCCTTTATTCGTTTTGGCCCTACCTTGAACCAATGCATAGACTAACTCTTAGTCTATTCCACTATTCTTGCATCATCCTTGAGTTTGGGCCAACTCAATTCCATGGATATGCATCGATGCCAACATCGCATGTTGCATCTGTCAACTTTGGCCTCGTCTTGCCTTTCCCTTAATGAAGCCTTATTGTGTCGGCCAATAAGCTTCATTCCTTAGCCAAATGTATTTACAATGTAGCGCCACTCTTGCGCTTCATTGGCCCTATAGGGCTATGCCATTCTTGACACTTGACAGTCTATACAGTATATCGCTATTATGGCTTCGCAATGCGCCATTATGGCTGAATACTGACTTGGCCTGCAACTCTATAATGCATCATCATTATGAGTCACTTGCAGCACCGTAATAGCTAGCATGGTTGGCATGTTTTGGCGTGGTTGGTGTGGCTAGCATGATTTGCCATTGGCACAGAGGTGCGGCTAGAATGGATGGCATGCTTTAGCGCGGTCGGTGTGGCTCGCATGATTTTCCATTGGGACAGAGGTGCGGCTAGCATGGTTGGCATGCTTTGGCACGGTTTGTGTGGCTGGCATGATTTTCCATTGGCACAGAGGTGCGTATAGCATGGTTGGCATGCTTTGGCTCGATCGGTGTGGCTGGCATGATTTTCCATTGGCACAGAGGTGCGACTAGCATGGTTGGCATGCTTTGGCGCGATTGGTGTGGATGGAATGGTTTGCCATTGGCACAGAGGTGCGGCTAGCATGGTTGGCATGCTTTGGCGCGGTTGGTGTGGCTGGCATGATTTGTCGTTGGCACAGAGGGGAATTAGGGTTTTGCTTGTTGTAACCCTAATTTGAAAAAGGTACCCCGGTAATTATTTAGAGACACATTAAAGGCTTTTCAATAGATGCGCCTAGTAAATGCTTTATCACTTAAATGTTGTGCCGTCACTGTCTGCTAGGGTTTAGTGTTTTACGATTTTAACCCTAAGCTAAAAACCACCATCAACACCAGCAAACTATGGATAGCATGTGATGTTAGTTTGGAGTTTGACAATTCGAGTACTCAGTACTCACACCGATATCACAGAGGTTGTTGTCTTTATTACTTTCGGTTCTTAATCCACACATCTAAGGTGGCTAATTCAGAGTTCGGTTGCTTCTGAAGATCATCTTTCCATTTTTCTTGATGATCTAGCTAGTGTTTGAATTTACATATACTTAGCTAGGAACTCTTCATGAGTGCTTGCTTACCCATTACTTTGCGGTGTTTACATCTCTTGCAGCATGAATATACTACAAGAATATCTGAATCCGGAGAATGATTTGTCGTTCAGGTCTCGAGTTACCAAGTTGGTGATGGATTTGTCCGTTCATGGTTTTAGGTCTTTTATCTAATACTCCAGATAACTTAACCAAAGCCGATTGACCGTTAGTCGTTGACCACCGTCAATAATATAAGAAACGGTAGTTTTGTACACTGTAGCTCACGATGAGGGTTTCTAATAAAAACGGACATAGACTAGAAGCACCTCGCCTTTAAACGGCGAGGTTGGATAAGTTGTGAATAAAGCACAAAGAAAAGAAATACAACGAGTGTTTACATATTTTTTAGACACGAAGTACTGTCGCCTATTCATCCATATGCTCATTACAGTACCATAAACATATAAATGGATTGCCTGTTGAATGTATATCAGACAATAGTATCAATGGAAATTTATTCAGAAGCGCGCAAATAATGTGTTCAAGTCTTTGATGCACAGACATAATATACACACACGTCATGGTTATAAAAGTAGGAAATCAATGTTTAAGTTCACAATATGAAAAAGAAAGTGAAAGATCATTTGAGTTTAATCAATCTTGCACAATTTTTCTTTGTTAATAGTTCACGCTGATCCAACAACAGTCGACCGGTTAACTTGACCAATGCTGATCCGGATCGACTAGTTCATAATAGACCATCGACACTTTAGGCTGGAAATGATATTGGAAACAACTTTTTTTATTCATAATAGAAATCAGACACACAAGTTCGGTACATAGAAATCACAAGAATCCACGTACTCATTATTATTACATGCACACATAAGTTCCATACACACAGAAATCACCGAAATGAATTGACTGGAACATATATCGGTGGTTGTATACCGGCGATATAATTTATGCAGAAGCACAGAGGTGAGAGTTCAAATCCTCAATTTGAAACTGGAAGAATTGCAAATAATCAATGGGAACTGGAGAATCCTCGTTAAGTTTCTCATATTCGATAGTCCAACTCACAATACTCCCGTGTCCATTAGCCTTTGGATTAACTACAAGAGTTGCGTCAAACTTCTTGTTATTTTTCATCACGTCTCCTCCAATGCACTATGATGTATCGTCCTTGTTTCATCGTTATATGTTGTTTTCTCGTGTACATGCATCTCTTTACCCCCTGCGGTGATTAACATGAGAATATGAGATACACAAGGTAATAGTTATAAATATGTAAGAAGTGAATATGAAAAGAAAGAACAAAAATCATTTTTATTATTTAATAACTGCGTGTAACTTATGTGCTTTGCATCATAATATACACATACCAACAGTATAGTTCCATTGCTTGACACATCCCGAAGTAATTCCATGTCCTTCGATAACTTTGACTTCAGAAATATGTTGGGTTACATTAGGAACCTCTTCATGGTGCTTCCAAATTTTGTAATATTCTTCAGCATTACAGTTAACCTCCGACTCAGTCACAAGCTTCCCAACTAAACCCGAAATAGTATGATGATGAGCCATTTATGACGATTGCTATAGATTACTGCCTTAAGTATATAGTTTGCAAAACAATCAATGAGATTCAACTGATTTTGATGAATTTGATCTTAGACGAATGGGTGTATATAGAAAACTAGTGTGGATGAATTGGTTAGAGGATGATGACATACTGAGCTGTATTCTGTTTCTTTATACTGTATATTCTTCCATTTTCAATATTATCAAAGATCCGATGAGTCATGACAAGATAAGAAGACTTTGGGAGATAGTAGTTGGTTATATTATCAAATATAGTAAGCCTTGCTTTGCTCCATCAAAAGACTTTTATTTAGGGTAAGTTCTACACATGCAATTGAGTAGGTAAATATTATCAAAGATCCGATATCAAAGAGTCAAGGGGACAGGAGGTGGGTAATCTACATGTTGTTTCTAGTTTTTTAAAGAAAGGTACAGGGTTAATCATACGTTAATCAACCCCACTGCAGAGCCATCATATCACTAATTCAAATATAAGCCTTGATGATATTTTGGCAGATAGAGACTTCTCTACAGAACTTCCCCGATCAAGAAACTAATTAGCAAGTCTGCTGCGGAAAGAGTACAGTACTCCTCAACCTGGCACTCTGGCAGTACATTTATTTATTGGCTGAGCGGCCCGTTTTCCGATACAACATTTAATTACTTTTTAGTAAGACATTGTTTTAAATCATTATCAGCCAAGATAGGATAACGCATCATCCCACCTACTGGGATATTTAAGATATAAACTATAGAGAACAACCAAATTAGAGGGGTGAAGAAGTTCAGTTGATAAAAAATCGAAAGACTGTTGCGAATTTGCAATAATCTTATCAAAAACAAGGCTTTCATGACATCCTCACTTCAGCATTAAACAAATTCTTGTTCTTTAATTTGTTGAATCACATCAATTATGCTAGCAGGAGCATAAGAACAGGTCATTCCAACACTTCCACATCGTGATGCACACATATACTGTGCTATATAGAAACCTCCTCATCCTCACAGTGTTAATATATATATATATATATGGTGTTGGATAGAGACTCCCTCGTCGCGATACATGGGCGTGGGGCTATTGGAGAACCATCTCTGTTGATTATTAAGGATAGTACCCTAGTTTAATCATAGATCAAACTAGTCATGGAACCCTAATTATTGGATTTTTTTTCCACGATAAATAGCCAATATTCACGGCGTATGGCTCGATATCACCCGATTTTCTAGTGGGGGAAATCATGTTCTGTGTGAACATAAAATATTATCAAATTAATGAAACTCCAAGTTAGAGTCATTGAACGATGGAACCACTTTTGATTGAAGTATAAGTTGCTCTAATTTGAAGAATTCGATGAAAATGATAAAGGTCTGAAATTATGGCTGAGGGGATTTGGAGATATACCAGGAGGAGAGGAGGCTTCGTGGAGGAAGATTATTATTCAAGTCAAGAATGATCTTAAACTCATGCAGAGTTTCTTCTTCCCGTAACATGGCAGGGACATGTGGGCTACTGTTTTAACTTTTGTACTAGAAATGATAAGTTTTATTGGGCTACTGGACTCATCATTCTTGGGATCTTGTCGAATCTGAGATGTTTTTTTTTTTCTTTTGGTAGATAATTTTTTTTGTGGGTTAACGAGTTTGGAGAGCTTAGATCACTAGTATTGTCACCCAACAACTTTATCATATTAATATGCAGTCTCGGGTTCCTTTAAGACTTAAATATCCAAAATGCTTAAACCCAACGTTCAGAAAGAAGCCAGCGAATAGGATGTAATGGCTTCATATATAGATTTTAAGAGAAAACTAACTCTGGCTTTTACTTCTTTTTCCTTTTGCTTTTACTTCTTATTAGAATGCTAATGCGAACAAACTAATATGGAACTCTTTGTTACCCTTAAGATCTCTTAATATTTTGGCAGCTCTTCATGACTTAATTCCTTCTAGAATTGCGCTATAGCATTGAAGTATTCAACTGGCATCGATCAATTTTATGCCTACTACGTAACTCTGAGCATGAATGCTCTTCGCACTTTCTTCTTCATTGCTCACGTTCGATCAAATTTTGGAGCTACATTTTGAAGTCATCCAGTATTAATTGGATTATTATACCCAAGAACATAGTTTTTTTTTTTTTATCTAAACACTGTTAATTTGATTGAAACATATTATCAATTAAGAAGCTTAATTGGCAGCAGATGGTGAATCTGGTGAAGGAAAGGAAAACACTCCAAATTACTTGATTTGGTGTACACAGCGAATAATTTAGATGACATATTATTCAACAACGAAAATAAATAAAACAAACCACGAATGTGCTATGCACATTACATCATTAATTAATTATACATAATGGGGTAAATCCATATCTTCACACACTCTTAGTCTTTATTATCACACAAACAGCATACACCCAACAATCAAATTTCCCACTGTATATCAATGGGTCACTGGTCACCCATAGGCGATTAACTTATTCAGGTTTATCGCAAAGATGAGTGTTCAAGTCCTCGATATTCTGCTGGAAGAAAGCCAAATAACTGATAGGAACTGGAGAGTCCTCGTTAAGCTTCACATAATCAATAGTCCACCTCGCAATACACCCCTTTCCATTAGCCTTTGGCTTAACTGAAAGAGTTGCATCAAACTTCTTGTAATCATTCAACACGTCTCCTCCAACCGCACTGTGGTGTATAGTCATTGCCTCATCATCATATGTCGTTGTCTCTTTCACAACTAGTGTTTTACCCTCTGCATACAAAAGAATATATATACACAAGAGTGATAGCTATAAGCACAGATCAATATTGCTTAATTAACAATACAAATTAGAAGGAGCAAGAATTAAACTTAGAAGTTAATTGTGTGCATATTTTGTGCTCAAATCGGTATAAGTACATACCATGAATATAATCCCATTCCTTGATACAGCCGGAAGTAATTCCATGTCCCTCGATAACTTTGACAGCAGTGTACTGATGTGGTACCGCGTTTGGAACATCTTCATGATGCTTAAATATTTCGTAATATTTGTGAGCTTCGCAGTTAACCTCCGATACAGTTATAAGCTTCCCAACCAGACCTGAAATGGTGTGATGATGCTCTTCAGCCATATTGATAATAGGTAGTTTGCAAAATAATGAAAGATATTCAGCTGATTTGGATGAATTTGATCTTAGTCGAATGGGTTTATATAGGAGCTAAATATGGTTGAAGTGGTTAAACGCTGATGACAGAATGAGCTGTTTTTTTTTTTCGGAAATGATATTCTAAGCCCCGTTCAGCGCCCTGCTCTCCTTTATTTTTTTTATTTTTGTCTCTGCATTTTCTTAGTTCTTTCATTAATGGAGGCCAGAGATTCTAAGAATTGGGTTAAATGGAAACTAAACCTGTTCTTAATTTATCTGTGCTAATAGAGTTCTTAATCCTTGATCTCTATCATTCATTTGTCTATGTTCCCTCTTATCTTGTTCTTTCCACTCCCCAAATTGATTAATTGATTTAAGTGACAGATCTTTCTTTACGAGATTGATTAATTGATTCAAATACAAGAGAAGGAAAAGTAATCCAAGTTTATGGGATCTACTGTTAATATTGAAGTTAATCCATCAAATCAAAGTATGTTATGAAAACGTGGCCGCTCATAAAGATAAGGGTACAAAGTTTACTATTGATGATGTTATGCAGAACGTTGATTAATTGGTGGTTCATTGATCCTCTCCTTAGGTTATGGTTATGTTTTTGTTTGTTATGGTTATGTTTTTGTTTGTTATGGTTTTAAGGGATCTTGCTTTTAAGGTTTCTTTGTTATGGTTATGTTTTTGTTTTGGGGTTTCATGCACCTGGGGATTTCGAGAACATAGATGATGATTATTGTGAATTTGCAGATGATGATTAATTGATTCTTGTGAACTTGTGATAGGGATTTCGAGAACTTTTATTTTTTTATTTTTTTTAATCAGATGATGATTGTTGTGATGGTAAACCCAAGAGAGAAACGAAGGACTTGGAAAGAGAAAAAATCACATGATTTGTTAACACATCAGCAAGCCACGTCACCATGGGCCTGTGTTGCATGGACGCGGATACTATAAAATTTTCAAAAAACTAGGACGCGGACACGTATATACATATTTTATTTATATATATAATTATGTATTTATACAGCAAAGTCAAGTGTTTCGATCATAAAAATTAGAAAATAATACTACATGTGTATAAATTTCAAAAGAAAAGGAATGATCGTTTGTTTATACACGCCGAAGGTCAAGCAATCAATCACTATTAAACACATGGCGCAATCAAATTACATTCTTAGAACAACACATGCCCAGCCAAGGGTATATGTGATGTATTTCCAATTACAAAACCCTAATAAAGATTGTTTGTACCCCTAATATTCTACACAAGGAAATGGGCTAGTTTTGTCCTTCAGAACCCCCATGGGCAACAAACTAAGCTAGGCCTAGCTAACAAACACTCAATTCACAAGCCCATAAGCAAAAACCCCAACTTGGGCTAGAAAGTTCTGCATTAGGACCGCCACTCCACAAATTTCGGTCCGAAACCAAGTCTCATCACGACAATGGCCAATCGTACACTGAGTCCGATCAAAAAGTCCGGGTGGCCAATGTTCGGCGTCAAAAGTCCGACGAACAAGTCCGTGTGCCAAGTCTGCGAAGACACCCAAAGTAATCGTCGGCGACAATCGCTATTACGCGCGATTATGTATCGTACGGTGGAATCGGCGATTAATTCCCGATTAATCGTGTAGCCCACATAACGCTCGTTAATGACGACTCGCGTCACCATATACCTGGCATATTCCGTTTAATTTAAACGTCGTCAAGATCTTCGGTTAACTTTAACGCTTGCTAACGATTATCGGGATATACGGGAATATTCCGTTAGGTGATGGATTTACATCAGCGGATAACCGCCGGCGGACAAACCCGGCGGCACAACCCGGCGGCCAACCCCGGCGGCCAAAGCCTGCGGCCTGTGCGAGCGGAAATCGCCGAGTTTTTGCCGCGATTAATACTAGTTGCCGATTAATCGGCGACTAATCGGGAACGATTTTTGGGTGGTGGTTATTCGGTGCTTTTCGGTCCATCTTAAATCCTGTAGTCCCGGCTGTTTACGCCCAGTCCAATTACCCTGCGGATGTTTGCGCCCTGTATGCTTACACCCTTTTCTTTTGCACTATGGGTTATCCACACCCAATGTGGTTAATTAATCATAATGATGGAAATTTATGGAATTGATACCTGCATGGGAAGTTACTGCAGGGAGGCATGCAGGGACTATTATTTCTCAGGCCCCATCATTCATGCATGGAGGCATGCGGGGCCGGTTAATGGCAATTGGTATCTCGCCATAAAGTTCAAGATGTAAAACGGAAATTAGCCATGTATAAATGGGGAGTTTTATAACAAATGAGGTATGCAATCTTTCCCATTAAAACTCCTGCAAAAAATATTCTCATGCTAACTTAGGCATCGGAGGTTTTTGCGGGTACCCCCATCTTTCTCCATTAACCAAACCAAGTGAGGATTGAGCGAATGATCGATTCCGACAACGACATCATACAAATTTCTCGTGTTTGAGGTAGAAGAGATTTTACTTTACAAACAGTGGCGCCGACTAAGGGTTTGAAAAAGAAAATCGTGTTTTAACTAGATCGAGATATGGAAATTGTAAGACAGACATCACGAGGGTCTGATTCTGAGAACAATTCCCAAACGCACAGGAGACGTGAAATGTAGAGTGACGATATTGAGGTTCAATCTGCACCTGTTATACCCACTGGAAACAGACCGGGTCAAGATCATACTCATAACAGATCACTGAATCATGGACGAGATCGAGATCGTTTTCATGACAAGAGCTACTGATCCAAATCGCGAGAATGGAAAAATAAACAAAGTGATCGGTAACGAGGTGATCGACGTTGATGGGGAAAACCAAGATGTTCGTGGAAAGAGAGGGTATGCGTTCTGCGGCCCCTCTAGGAAGAATCGCAATCGACAAGATTTATGCGATGGCATGACCGCGACTCCGGTCTGAGGAGGAACACGTTTAAATGACGGCTAAAAGAACTAGAGAAGGAAAATGCTATCCTGAGATTAGAACGTGAAAACCAAAATGGGACCGGCGTTTTGAACAAACAGAGGGTACGATCTGTATGGCAACTCCTTGGAGGTCGAATTGAACCACAAGCTGCAGATCCTAATAGAGAAGTAGCCGATCTAGATCGAAGAGACAAGAGGTTGTCACACCGGAGATTTACGAAAAACGACCTAAGCAAGCAGGGGATCGGATAGCTGCAACACAGCAGAGTGCGGCCAGAATTACATCTCATTCAAAATGCTTCAGAAATGAGGAGGAAGAGGATCGAGATTGGAACGATGACGAAGATTTTTCGCCCGATTACGGTGCTCATTCGGAGCAAGGAAGAGCTGGAAAAGAACCTGTTGGACCCCATAGCAAGAAAAGGAGATCGGATAATCATATTCCAGAGGACCGGGATTATGATAAGGCAGTTCCACACACGAAAACCTAAACACAATAACAGAAGCTCGTCTTGCGAGGATGATCGAGAAACTGATGATGAAAAAACAATCCAGAGAAGAAAAGATGGACAGGCTACATCGAGCAGCAGGAGCACCTTTCAAGAGGAATATAAGAGAATTGACCTTGAATGAATTTTCTAGTTCCAAAATTACCGAATTGACGAAACAACCAGATCAGACGTTTTACACTATGAGACTGCCATGTCCTTGTGGAAATACAACGAAATCGATGTGTAAAATGTTCCGCCAATCCCATACGGGAGGAGCTATAACGTGGTTCAACCAGCTTCAAACAGGAGATCGGGACTTACCATAAGCCGATTGATGATTTTTGCTCTAATTATAAGTACAACAAACGTGATCGGAAAGGATGCCATTCACTGTCCCTTTTAGGAATCCGGAAGGAGGAGAGCATCTGACAATTCACTAGGCGTTTCAAGCAAGAGTTAGCGGACGTGGATGGAGCCAACGACCAAGTTTTCATTGCGGCTTACCAGCATAATCAAAGAGGTATGTACGATTCTTTGGTCAAGAGGCCACCAAAAACTTTGGAGGAACTATATGATCGAGTTGAAGAGTATGCCCGAGTGGAGGACGATTCTAAAGCCCGAGAAGAAGTTAACAGATCATCCAATCATCCAACCGATGGGAACAAGGAAAAATCCAAGAACCGTTCAAACAGACAGCATAATGATCGTGGTGATGCTCGAGAGAAAAATCAAAGTGAACGCACCGAAACAGGGTACCAGAAATTTCACGATATGAAGCCGACCTCGTGAACGTGAGTCTTACAGTTGTACGAAAAAATACACAAGGATCTGAGCCCCCCACGTCCTTTAGCAGCAGAAACACGGGATAAACGTGATAGGAGCAAATACTGCAAGTTCCATAAATACCATGGTCACAAAACTGAGAACTGCCTCTCTTTACAGATCGAGATCCATCGAATGATCAACGCTAGAAAGCTTCAACAGTACGTGAAAAACGACTTTGGGAAAGGTCCTGGTCAGTTTGGTACTGCACATGTGATTAACGCTCGCGTGATTAACGTCAGTCACGCCAGGATTCATTCAATGACCAGGCGAGCATCGGAAGACGAAACCAGGAGAAAGCTCAGACAGTTGAAAGAATGGTACTTGAAAAATCACATCGAATTTGTCAGTGGTAATGGAGCAGAAACTAAGGAGCTTGGGTGCAAAAATATCGAGTTCTCTGATGCAGACATGCTAGGTGTATATGCTCCACACAACGATGTTGTCGTTATAACTGCTTGGATTGGCATATTTCGTGTGCACCGGATTTTAGTGGACACTGGAAGTTCGGTGAGTGTGCTATTTTCAGGAGCTTACGCCTCTATGAATCTCCCACACGACCTGATCGAGGAGGATGAAAACCCAATTATCGGTTTCAGCGGCGAAGTTACAAAGGCAATTGGAAAAATGAAGATACCGATAACAAGGTGACAAGTCCATCTTGGGAACTTTCTTGTTCTTTGGATTGCAAGAGCACCCTACAACGCGATCGTAGGATGAGATTGGCTGCATGAGATCGGTGCAGTCACATCATCTAATCATCAGTGTCTGAATTTTATTACCCCAGACGGAGTTGTGAAAGTTAGAGGAGATCAGATGGCCGCCCATAAGTGTCATGAGAATGCAATGAACGAGTACAAGAAGTCAGAAGTCAGTGGAAACCAGATCATGCGGGTCGAGAAGAAATAGAAAATTCGTAACCCTCTCCCTCCATAATCATATAGGGGAGAGGACAACCGAACCCCCGGCGATCGAGAAACGATCGAGGTCCGATTGGAGATGAGAAGCATAAGACAACGTTCGTAGGGGCATATCTGCCGGCACATGAACGCGATGATTTGATTACATTGCTAAGGGCAAACGCCGACATCTTTGCATGGAGTTTTGCTGAGATGCAAGGGTGGGACCGAATGTAGCTCGCTACAGGGCTAAATATTGATGAGAATTTCCGTCCCGTTCGACGTAAAATCGGAATATGGCGCAAAGAAAAAAAGATGGAGTGATCAAGAGGTCGAAAAATCGTTGGAGCGGATTTATTCGACAGCTCAATATCCTCGATGGATGTCCAATGTGGTAGTCGTTCCAAAGAAGAATGGTAAAATTCGTGGTAATCGTATCGATTTTACCGATTGAATAAAGCGTGTCCCAGTGATCCGCACTCCTACCAATGATAAGAGATTTGGTGGATAAAGCCGCAGGGTTTCAAAGACTGTCATTCATGGACGGTTTTTCTGGGTATAATAAAATACCTTTGTTCGAGGACGATCAAGAGCATACTGCGTTCGTGACTGACAGGGGAGTTTACTGCTATGTTGTAATGCCGTTCGGGCTAAAGAACGCGGGGGCAACCTACCAGCACTTGGTGGACCATATGTTCAAGGATATGATCGGGAAGTCGATGGAGGTATACATCGATGATATGGTAGTGAAATCTCAGCAAAAAGAATCGCATTTTCTTGATCTGCAAAAGACGTTCGATATCTTAAGGCAGTATCGTATGATGCTCAATCCAGCAAAATGTTCATTCGGGCTGTCATCAGGAAAATTCCTGGGATACTTGATGACACATAGAGGAATCGAGGCAAACCCGGATCAAATCAGAGCCATCAGATAAATTCCATCCCCAAGAACGAAAAAGGAAGTCCAGAAGCTAGCAGGACGATTGGCATCCTTGAATCGTTTCATTTCACGCTCGTCGGATCGATTCAAGCCATTCTTTGATGTTTTGAAGAAAACGGTGAATTTTGGTTGGACGGATGAGTGTGAAAGGGATTTTGATGAGATAAAGCAGTATTTGTCAACCCCACCGGTTTTGGTGAGTCCAAAATCTGGGCAACCTATTAGAGTTTATCTGGCTGCAACAGAGAACGTGGTGAGTGCAGTGCTTTTCGTAACGGACCCATATGAGAAGCCTGTTTACTTTGTCAGTAAATCCTTGACGGGGGAGGAAACACGGTACAAGAAAATTTAGAAGATAGCACTTGCCCTGTTCCATGCATCTCACCGCCTTAAGCCTTATTTCCACGGAAGGAAGATCGTAGTATACTCGGAATACCCGCTGAAGAGAATCCTGGAACGTGCGGATGATTCCAGTCGACTAGCCATATGGTCAAATTTTTTGGGGGCGTATGAGATCAAGTACGAAACCAGAACTGCAGAAAAGGACACGCATCACCGCACTTGCTAGCAGATTTTCCGTGGACGATATAGAAACGGTTGCTGGAGAAGAAGAGGAGTTATTCAAAACCATTGAGCCAGTCACTGATCAGACTGGGGGAGAGACTGCAATGGAGATTGATACACCAGAACCATTGTGGACCGTATTTACTGATGGGTCTTTAAACATTAGTTGTGCTGGAGTAGGATGCGTAATCCTTACTTCCGAAGGTTCGAGGATCGAGAAAGCGACCAGGCTAGGTTTCCAAGCATCAAACAATGAAGCCGAATATGAAGCTGCGATTATTGGTTTAAAAGCTATAAAACAGTTGGATACGAAGAACGTGAAGCTGGTGACAAATTATATGCTAGTAGTTAACCAATTTCTGGGGACCTACAGAGCAAAGGAGGAAAGAATGGCATTGTATTTGGACCATATGAAAGATCTAGCAAATGATTTCGACCGGTTTTCTATTGGGCAGCGACCACGATTGGAGAACAAGCACGCTGATGCTTTAGCATACCTGTCTTCCGCAGTGCCAACAGATACCGCCAGATTCGTTGTAGTAGATTTTCAAGAGTTACCTAGCATCCCCGACATCCATTTTTTTTTGGCTTTCGAACACGCTAGTGGGGGAGAGAGGGAAGTTACATCAGCACAGGGAGAAACTGAGAACATCGACAACAATATGGATATTGACAGTCTGGTGATAGATAATTCAGGAGATCGAGCTGAAAACACTGCAGACTGGCGTTGACCTTACATCCAGTACCTGAAAACTGGCGAACTCCCTGGAGATGAGAAACTTGTTGCGAAGGTGAAAAGGGAATCATGGAGATACTCAATGATCGAAGGGCTGTTATACCGCAAACCTGTAGATTTGGAGGCATTTCTGCGATGTGTATCAACCGAGGAAGGACAACTAATACTGGTAGAGGCTCATGAGGGAATCTGTGGAAGCCATTCTGGAAGGCGAAGTCTCTAGCACAGGATACTTACCCAGGGATATTTCTGGCCATACATGCAGAAAGATGCTAAAGAATATGCACAGAAATGCATGCCATTCCAAGAACATGCTCCAATTCCAAAAAGGCCAGCCAACGAGTTGCATCCAGTTTTCAGTCCCTGGCCATTCCCTATGTGGGGATTGGACATCGTCGGACCACTTCCAAAAGCACTGAGGCGTCGATTCGATTGGCCGCCACCGACTATTTCACCAAATGGGTCGAAGCAGTGGCACTGGTACACGTTACCAGACATGATGTGAAAAGATTCATATGGGAAAATATCGTCTGCAGGTTTGGAATCCCAGACGCGATAATATCATACAATGGGAAACAGTTTGATTCCGGAGTGATCAAAGATTTCTGCAAAGGCCTGAATATTCGTCATAATTTCTCCTCTCCATACTATGCTCAGAGCAACGGGCAGGCAGAAGCGACCAACCGTGTGAGTATGGAAAATCTCAAGAAACGATTGGAGAAGGCGAAGGGAAAGTGGACCGAAGAATTACCAAGAGTCTTATGGTCCTACCGAACAACTCCAAAAAGATCCACTGGCTTTTCGCCATTTACATTGACATATGGGACGGAGGCAGTCATACCCACCGAGGTGCAGCTGAAGACTACCAAAACCCGTGCTGTCAAATCTGGGAAAAATGACAGCATACTGGCTCTAGATAAGGAGTTGCTGGAAGAACGGAGAGAAACAGACTTACAGAGTATAGTTCGATACCAACATGCAATCAAGCTGGGATATGATCCCAAGGTCAGAGAAAGGTCATTCAAGCCAGGGGAATATGTTCTGAAGAAAACCCGAGAAGCCACGATGGAGCCAAAATGTGGGAAGCTCGGAACAAACTGGGAAGGTCCATACATAGTGGATAGGACAGCGTCTCGGGGGTCCTACTACTTGAGGAATCTCAATGGAAAGGAGGATTCAAAGCCATGGAAGCCGTGGAATTCGTTCCACTTGAAGAAGTTTTATTATTAGGAGTAGATACAAATCCTGTTTGTCTGCACTCTTTTCCTTTTTTGATGGTTTTATCCCACTGGGTTTTCCACTCAAAGGTTTTAATGAGGAAGTCATTGTCAAAACAAAAGAGGGTATTTATCTTGTTATTTCAATTCGTAAAATTCAATTCAACGTCATTTTGATATTCCATGCTTTATCACTTGTTATTAGATTAATTATAAGTCATACGGATGATCGGATCCGCAATCGACCCTAAGTGACAAAAAATACAATTCGAGTTCACTCACCAAGCAATGTCATCGACAACTCTCGGATATGTTGAATGCGCGGTTCGAGCTTTTCAACCTTATCTCAATTTTATCCCCATCACACGGGACAGCAACAAATGTGGAAAAAGTTCTCATCTGTCCAGACACGTGAGGATGTACACAACTCAAACTCTGCGCGCATCTTGAATAGCAGGATTGGCCCCCTGTGCAAATTCAAGATAGCAGAAAAACACAACTTTTCACTCCATGTGCAAGCAACATGCAACAGGGAAGTGCACCCTGCGAAAAGCATTGAGCAGCATGATACAAAACACACTGGGGGCGAGTTGTATGTCACCTCAACCATTTGGGGATAGGATGTATGACACCCTAGCTAAATTATTATACTTCTGGGGGCGAGTCATGTAACACTCCAGAAAAATACAAATCCGTAGGGAAACCCGAACTTCTTAACCCATAACAGGTTATGGATTAAGAGGGGGCGATGTTTGTACCCCTAATATTCTACACAAGGAAATGGGCTAGTTTTGGCCTTCAGAACCCCCATGTCCAAACCCATGGGCAACAAACTAAGCTAGGCCTAGCTAACAAACACTCAATTCACAAGCCCATGAGCAAAAACCCCAACTTGGGCTAGAAAGTTCCGCATTAGGACCGCCACTCCACAAATTTCCAGTCCGGAAACCAAGTCCGTCACGACAACGGCCAAGTCCGGCGACCGAGTCCGACGGCAAAGTCCGGTGGCCAATGCCAGCGGCAAATTCCGGCGAACAAGTCTGGCGGCCAAGTCCGGCGACCGAGTCCGACGGCAAAGTCCGGTGGCCAATGCCAGCGGCAAATTCCGGCGAACAAGTCTGGCGGCCAAGTCCGGCAGCACACCCAGCGGTAATCGTCGGCGATTAATCGCTATTACGCGGCGATTAGACAGACGTACAGTGGAATCGGCGATTAATTCCCGATTAATCGTGTAGCCCCACATAACGCCGTTAATGACGGCGTCAGCATATACCTGGCATATTCCGTTTAATTTAAACGTCGTCGGCATCTTCGGTTAACTTTAACACCGTTACTAACGGTGTCGGGATATACAGGAATATTCTGTTAGGTGACGGATTTACATCAGCGGATAACCGCCGGCGGACAAACCCGGCGGCACAACCCGGCGGCCAACCCCAGCGACACAAGCTGGCGGCCAGACCCGGCGGCCTGTGCGAGCGGCAATCGCCGAGTTTTTGCCGCGATTAATACTAGTTGCCGATTAATCGGCGACTAATCGAGAACGATTTTTGGGTGGTGGTTATTCTGTGCTTTTCGGTCCATCTTAAATCCTGTAGTCCCGGCTATTTACGCCCCAGTCCAATTACCCTGCGGATGTTTGCGCCCCGTCTGCTTACACCCTTTTCTTTTGCACTATGGGCTATCCACACCCAATGTGGTTAATTAATCATAATGATGGAAATTTCTGGAATTGATACCTGCATGGGCAGTTACTGCAGGGAGGCATGCATGGACTATTATTTCAGGGACTGTTACTTCATGGAGGCATGCAGGGGCCAGTTAATGGCAATTGGTATCTGCCATAAAGTTCAAGATGTAAAACGGAAATTAGCCATGTATAAATGGGGAGTTTTATAACAAATGAGGTATGCAATCTTTCCCATTAAAACTCCTGCGAAAATATTCTCATGCTAACTTAGGCATCGGAGGGTTTTTTGCAGGTACCCCCCCCATCTTTCTCCATTAACCAAACCAAGTGAGGATTGAAGCAGCGTTCGATTCCCGGCAACGACATCATACAAATTTCTGTGTTTGAGGTAAAAGAGATTTTACTTTACAAACAAAGACTTAAATGATTGATCTAAATGTTTGTCTTTCTTCATTTAGTTAATAATAGTAAAAATAAAGGAAGAAGTTTAAATGAAAATGGAAAAAAAAATGCTTCAAACCCAAGTCATCGGTGCGTCCAAAAAGGACACGCGCGGGACGCGTATTTGGTGTGTCGGATACGCGTCGTGTCAGCGTCAAACGCGCGTCCGCGGACACGACTCCAAAAACGGAGCGTCCGTGCAACCCAGCGGCATGGGCGGTAAGTAGGGCGCAGTATGGGGCCGTGTAGCATCACCGTTTTTTTTTAATCTTTTTTTTTCCTTGAAACATGCATTTTATTAGACAAAGATTATGTTACAATTTGGCGCGGATAAGTGGTACCCACTAAGTCATGATGAATAATTATTATTTGACTTAGGGCTGTCAATGGGTACCCATTACCTGGACACTGTAGAAATGGGTCCGGTTCTGGGTCCTAAAGTTGGACCCATTAACAATTTTGGAACCAACGGGTAATTACCCGATTGGACCCGAATCTTAATGGGTCCAAACGGGTAATACCCGTCGGGTACCCGCGGGTAATGGGTACCCGGTTAGTATAACTTTACTTCATCTTTTTATCAAAATTATATATATTTTGCTAGTTTTAGTACATTAATGAAGAAATAATAATAAATTTTTGTAAAAAAAAAATAGATTCAGGTCAAAAAGAGAAATATATCAATATTTTGAAGTTTTTTTTATAGTTTTCTTGATACCCAATGGGTACCCGGAACCGACAGGTACCCTGCATTTTTAACGGGTCCGGTTTTGGGTCAACAAATTTAGGAACTGGACCCGACTTTTATAAGTAGGGTCCGGGTATGGGTCCAGTGATACCCGGAAGGACCCGGACCCATTGACAGGCTTAGTTTGACTAATAAAAATTGGGATTGTCTGGTCCCACATTTTTGGTTGACAAATTCCCCATTTAGCTTCCATCTGTCGCATGATTGGCCAATCTATCTGTTGCTTGATTTCCTTCTCTATAGTTGTGTCGTATAGCAGCCTGCGGAATCTGTTGTATCATATTCTTTATTTCTTCAATTATCCCTGAGATATTCCAAGGAGGGGGAGTAAGGGAAGTAATAAAACGCAGTAAGTTCTCTGACTCTGTCTTGAAGATAACTTTCGGCTATTGCCTTTCAGCTGCTGCTCTTGAAGCCAAAATAAAAGCTCAAATTTCTCGGAGATAATAAAATTTATTTATCTTTGAAGCTGTTAGGTATATATATATATATATATATATATTTTTATTTAGAATTAAAGATTCTGCGACAAAAAAAGATTGTGAGAAATTGCAGTTGACTATATTATATTATCCAGCCATGCTTCAAAAAAAAAAAAAAAATTATCCGGCCAATATTCAAAGATAAATAAATTTTTATGAAGCTAAAAATTAAACAGCGTAGTGGGACAAATCTCATGGTATACGCTAAGATCCACTGCTCAATCGCCGGTAGGAATTTGTAATAACCATAGACACCACTGTCTTACGGTATCATGATTGGGAGATAGTAGCTAGGCTCAAAAATCATGTTACTCCGCGAGTCCATTCTAGTGTCATCATTTTGCAGACTAAAAGGCTATCAACAAATGATCCTATAAATGATTTTGGAAGATAGTTTATAAATTCAATGTGATACTATTGCTAGCTCAAATGAAAATGTCCCGATTAAAAATGGACGGAAAAACACAGAGAGGCGCTGCATCAGGGAGACTTGCACAGCCTTAGCTAATTAAAATGGATGAGAGCAAACAGTGGGGTATGTATACTACGCACGTATTTGAGCAGTAGATATCAAATAGGATACTGAAGGTGGTTAAACTACAAGTTTATAACGGTTATAAGAAAGGCATATTCTGGTTATTTCATTTGTTAATCATTAATCAACCCCATCGGAGGGGCCATCATATCATCTGTCTAACTCAAATATAGCTCATGTCGGGCTAATACTGCATTTGTTTTCAAAAGGAGCTTGAGTAAGGTGCAAGTACAACTTTGTCAACCCATAGAATCTGGGTGCACATTCCCCGCTTCATGAGTGGCACTCATTTTCTATTAGCTCTTAGTAAGGCAACTCTTATAGGATCATTTTGAATCCACAGGTCTATGATCATAACATAATAAGGATATGCTTGATAGTCTAGCGATTAGAGCAAGCACTTGATGAGCAAAAATACCATATAGAAAGTGGCCTACTTCAAGGTTTTCCCGATTAAGAAAAGAGACATTTTTATCAATCTGGTGATTATTTTACGGCCGAGACTGAACGTGTGTGGCCAATCCGATAGACTGTTAAAGCATATCTATAGATTTAAGACACCTCTTTATCAACAAAAGATGAAACGAGCTCGTCACTCACATCGTGATGCACCACTATTCACCTGCTAAGATTATGATACTATTAGACGTACGCTGTAGGATAATCCAATAATTTTAGAAGAACTGAAGGAAAACTAAAATAAATTTGCAACAGTCTAATACAAACATATCGCTTTCATTGAAGAACAGGTCATTACCGACACTTCGACATCGTGATATAGGCGCATACCGATATACAGTATGCTATTAGGTATGGACTTTCCCATCATCGCGATAAATGCACATAAGTATATAAATATATTGTGTTGGATGAAGACTTCTTCCTCCTCATCGGGATACACGAGCATACAAATATATCGTAACAAGTTTGGACACTACAAATCTAACGCACAAATCAACTTCCTTTTTGTTTGATAATTTCTGATGATTACTATTATACCCTTGTTAATTAAGTGTATTGTGTGTAAGTTTTTTCTCTTCAAACAGTAAAAGTGTATTTGGTGTAAGAATTTTTATTTATTTTTTGATCGATAAGGAAGAAAGCGTTGATCAAAAAATCATTGTTATAAAAAGGTATGAGGTTTATGTCCATGATGACTAAAGCTATCAGACGGACGACGTTTAATTTAGGCCCGATCTGAAGGTCGGGATGCTCCGGATGGAGGAGTCATTGGACGTTCAGGAAAACTTTCGGTGATATTATGTGGGTCGCGTGTGGGTTAACACATCAACAAGCCACACCACCATCGGCCATAAGTAGGGCGCAGTACGAAGCATGCATTTTATTAAACAATGATTAAGTTACAATTTGGCGTGATAAGTGGTACCCACATAGTCATGATGAATAATTTGATTAATAAAAACTGGGGTTGTATGGTTCCAAATTTTGGTTGAAAAATTTCCCATTTGGCTTTCATCAGCCGCATGGTTGGCCAATCTATCTGCTGCTTGATTTCATTATCTGTAGTTGTGTCGTATAGCAGCCTGCGGAATCTATTGTATCTTATTCTTTATTTCTTCAATCATCCCTGAGATATGCCAAGGAGGGGGAGTAGGGGAATTAATAAAACGCAGTAAGTTCTCAGAGTCTGTCTCGAAAATAACTTTTGGCCATTACCTTTCAGTTGCTGCTCTTGAAGCCAAAAAAAGAGCCCAAGTTTCTCGAAAATAATAAAATTTATTTATCTTTGAAGCTGTTATGTGTATATATATATATATTTATTTATTTTTGCGATAAAAAAAGATTGTGAGAGATTGTAGTTGACTATATTATATTATCCAGCCATGCTTCAAAAAAATAATATTATCCAGCCAATTTTCAAAGATAAATAAAAAATAAATTAAATTCTATTATCAAGTTATAAATTAAACAGCGTATAGTGGGACAAATCCCATGGTATACGCTAAGATCCACTGCTCAATCGCCAGTAGGAATTTGTAATAACCATAGACAGCACTGTCTTACGGTGTGATTGTGAGATAGTAGCTAGTCTCAAAAATTATGTTACTCCGCGAGTCATTCCTAGTGTCATCATTTTGCAGACTAAAAGGCTATCAACAAATGATCCTATAAATGATTTTGGAAGATAGTTTATAAATTGGATGGTGTGTTTATCATGTGACACTATTGCTAGCTCAAATGAAAATGTCCCTATTGATCCAAAGTTTATTTATTTTTCATCCGCGGCGATTAAAAATGGACGGAAAAACACAGAGAGGCGCTGCATCAGGGAGACCTTAAAATGGATGAGAGCAAGCACTGGGGTATGTATACTACGCACGTATTTGAGCAATAGATATCAAATAGTCAAAAGGATACTGAAGGTGGTTAAACTACATGTTTATAACACAAGAAAGGCATATTCTGGTTATTTCATTTGTTAATCATTAATTTCGGGCTAATACTTCATTTGTTTTCAAAAGGAGCTTGAGTAAGGTGCAAGTACAACTTTGTCAACCCATAGAATCTGGGTGCACATTCCCTATTCATGAGTAGCACTCATTTTCTATTAGCTTAGAAAATGTTGGAATTTTTTGAATAGAAATATAAATAGGTGTGTCAACTCATGAAGGTGCAAGTATAACTTTGTCAACCCATAGAATCCGGGTGCACATTCCCCACTTGATGAGTAGCACTCATTTTCTATTAGCTTAGAAAGGCAACTCTATCGGAGCATTTTGAATACACAGGTCTATGATCATAACATAATAGGGATATGCTTGATAGTCTAGCGATTAAAGCAAGCACTTGATGAGCAAAAATACCATACAGAAAGTGGCCTAATTAAGAAAAGAGTAACACTTCTATCAATCTGGTGATTCATTTCACAGCCGAGACTGAACGTGTGTGGCTAATCCGATAGACTATTAAAGCATATCTATAGATAAGACACTTCTTTATCAAGATAAAACGAGCTTCTCACATCGTGATGCACCACTACTCACCTGCTAAGATTATCATACTATTAGATATACGCTATACTGCTATATGATAATCCAATAATTTTAGAGGAACTGGAGAAAAACTAGAGTAAGTTTGCAACAGTCTTATACAAACATATCGCTTTCATTGAAGAACAGGTCATTACCGACACTTCGACATCGTGATACAGTCGCATACGATATATGTTACTCCATTAGGTATATGGACTTTCCCATCAACATCGTGATACAGGCGCATACCGATATATGGTACTCCATTAGGTATGGACTTTCCCATCATCGCGATAAATGCACATAAGTATATAAATATATTGTGTTGGATGAAGACTTCTTCCTCCTCATCGTGATACACGAGCATACAAATATATCCTAACAAGTTTGGACACTACGAATCTAAGATTTTTGTTATAGGAAAAGCCAAAAATACTAAGGGGAAAGCTGACTTTAGTCTATGAAAATTGACTTTCAGTCAATAAGGGTGGAAATAGAGAAAATAACATTTAATCCAGCCACCATATCATTTTTGTTCTCTTCCACCACCACCTTCAACAAGATTAGCCTTCCTTACTCCAAGATCTGTCTGCGAAATAAAAATCAGCCTCAAAAATTCCATCATGCCCCCTCCGAAATTGATTGAAACACATATCTTCAATTATGATTCGAAAAGAAAATAAACCAATAGGAAATCTCAATTCTACCGACCAAAAGAAAAAGAAAAACAATCTCAAATCTACCGAAGCAAGAAAAAAAATCTCAATCTACACTCTAATTTAACATCTCGAATAACTTAACTTATGCTTCAAAAATAAACAAATAATCGTAACTTGATTAGTTTTCAAGCCGAATGAATAAACTATAAAGACAACTATCAAACAAATCAATAATCAACATTTGACTTCTTGTTCAGTGAGTTAATAAATACCAGGAAACAAATAGATTCCGTCAATTCCTTCTCCTTCTCCATTAATTTCTTTTGGTTTTGTTTTGACACACTAGACGATTCAAAATCATCTCTTAAAAGATATTAATTGGAATAGTTTATCTAAACGGAATGATCGCATTCAGTGTATTTGTTTTACCAAATTAAATTCAATTTTTCAACCATAAATTGTTGATATTTTAAAGTTATCATCATATTTTTTTGGAGATCTAGTTTACTATCCGGAGAGAAGAAGTTAAGTTCAGGTTCAACAAGAATCGATTCGATGGGAAAAGGGGACAGTTCTAAGTTTTCATACTTCCGCCCTTTTTGACCCAAAGTCAATACCATGAGACCAAAAGTCAGCTTTCCCCATTAAAATTTAGCTTTCCCTAAAACAAAAATCAAATCTAACGCACAAATCAACTTCCTTTTTGTTTGATAATTTCTGATGGTTACTATTATACCCTTGTTAATTAAGTGTATTTTGTGTAAGTTTTTTCTCTTCAAACAGTAAAAGTGTATTTGGTGTAAGAATTTTTATTTATTTTTTGATCGATAGAGAAGAAAGCATTGATCAAAAAAGTTGGGGTACAAAAATGTACCACCCAAGGTGGAATGTACTGTAAACAAAAAGAAAAAAACTGTAGAAATTAAAGAAAGAAAAAACAAAATGAAAGTTCTAAAACTGCGCTAAGAGCTTCTCTAATGGAATGTATGTGAAGATAAATGTCTAAGTCCACATAGGATAAATATTCATTTTCCCTAAAAAAATTCTCCAACCCCACTACAAAAATGAGGAGTTCTAGCTACGGTTTGCTATCCGTCAGAAGTAGAAAATGGCCGCCAGAAATAGCCCAATAGTCGTCAAAAATATACATTTTTGAGGGAGGACTAACCGTCATGTATGGAGGCGTCACAACTGTTTTTATGACGGATTTATTATATACTTACGGTTTGTCAACCGCCAGAAATAGATCATCCTATAATTGACGGGTTTTTTTTTCCGCCAGAAATAAATCATTTTATGACGGATTTATTCTACACTGAAGGTTTGTCAACCGCCAGAAATAGATCATCCTATAATTGACGGGTTTTTTTTTCCGCCAGAAATAAATCATTTTATGACGGATTTATTCTATACTGACGGTTTGTCAACCGCCAGAAATAGATCATCCTATAATTGACGGGTTTTTTTCCGCCAGAAATAAATCATTTTATGACGGATTTATTCTATACTGACGGTTTGTCAACCGCCAGAAATAGATCATCCTATAATTGACGGGTTTTTTTCCGCCAGAAATAAATCATCCCAACTGACAGTTTTTTGTTTCCGTCGACGGTTAACTGCTAACAACTAACCGTTTTTATATTTTCAAGGGTTTTGAAACCGTCGCTAGTATTTAAAATAAAATGAAATAAAAAAATGAAAATTTGGTATGCAGAATGCCTTCCCTTATTTCCTGTCACAACCTGTTATAATATAAAATCATGGCTCACAGAAGATATTCACAAACAAACAGGCATTCATTTTAACAAACATGTTGCTAACATTGACAAATAAAAAAGACTTACATACGTTATCAGTTCTGTCAAAAGGCTCAGAACATTGAAATTCTGGACAGAAGAGTATATCATCATCTTGTCATTGAAAGTAAAGCTATTAACTAAACCGAAAAAAAAGAACACATCCAAAATGGTTGTGAAGGATTGGGATAAAATCAAAATACACCTGCAAGCAGGAAACCCCAAAAATAAATGCCACATTCACTTGTATTCAAAAACACAAACATCCATCCTATGTTGTTTCTACTTGTTTGGTATAATCCCCCTGTAGGTTGATGTAGATAGTTACCCTTGTATGCACCACCCATGCTATACATCGATTCTTTCTCTCCAAATTAGCTTCGCAGCATATCGCCAATGCGAAAGTCCTATAAAATAATAATCATTTTGACCATCATAGAAAGATTGTTTAATATGGATTTGGCGAAAGTTGTTGAACAAATAACACCTAGTTAAATTTACAACTGAAATCTTAAGGAAATTAGCCAAGTTCCATTGCGTAACGAGATTATATTCCTTTTTTAGTGTCACATAAAGATGTCATGCCAGGCTCAAGGTTTTAGTCAAGAATAAATGAAGAAAAAACCTAAAAAATTACCAATTGCAAGCTAAATTAGTTACCTCGACCATTTTGAGGCTTTCAACTTCTTCCCACAGTTCTGCTATCTTCTTTAAGGCTTCTTGAAGAGGTCCATTGGAAGTTCCGATTTCATCACGTGTAGCAAGTTCTGTCTCCAATTCAGATATACGCTTCATTGCAGCTTGAAGCTCCCCAATAGTAATCTCTAGTTGTTGTCTAAGGTTCTTGATTTCAACATTTGGTTCATTGGTAGCTTGAGGTGATGATTCCTCACCCTAGTATTGCTTTGGTTTTACACCATTTCTAAGACAACGAACCCGGCCCCCTTTATCTCGTCCCTTGATGTGTGCAAATGAATCATTTCTTCCTTGTAGCACAATATGAGAACCTGGTTGGCTTGCTTGGTACTCCACTTCCTTCATTTCCTTCTATAAACATGTCAATTTTCAAATTAACTTAAATTTCAATTCTTAAGTAACCTTAATAATAATGAAAAATAATTCAAAGTTGAAATGTGATAATACTATACAATTTCTTCATCTACTTTGGGGTCCATCAATACTTCGTTCGGATCTTCTTCTTTTTTATTTCCTTGTATGGGTAACAACATAGAGCTCACAACGTTTAGGAGGTCGTCCTAGTTCCTTTGCCAACTACAAATAAATATTTAAGCATCTGGTTATATATGTAAATCCATATATACATTACAGCGAATACTCTTAATAACTTTTCCATCTTAATTGAACATAAATGTTTACCTCTACTGCTTAGTTTTCATGTGGTCTGGAGCCTGTGGTATGTAGATTATTTTGTTTTGATCTGTTTTCCTTGTTTTTGTCACTTATTTCCTGGAAGAATAGAAATATATGTGTTAGGAATGCTTATTCTAGGCTTATGACTCAAAGAAATTAGTGTCACTTACTTTTTTCTTGGCATCATTTTCCCAAACATCAACTAATACCCTCCACTGGATCTCAACAACATTTTTTGGTGGATTAGCAAGACGTTGTTCCAGAGTTGACCACTTCTTATATGCATCCACCTTAAGAGCATGTTTGTAATTTATTCACCTTTCATTCAACTTGAGTTTGATCCAATCATTCAACTCGTCTGGTACGTCAAATATTTGCTGATAGTACAAGAAGGAAAGATTAAAATATTACTGATTTCCAAGCAAAGTGCACCCCTCTGGAAATGAATCTCTCATAAGTTGGAGCATCTCTTTGAATGACTTATCGGTCATACCACCAACACACTTGTAGTTCCAAAATCTGAAAAGAAAATACATCATTGACATTTTGTCGCAGCCAGGATACAATGGCTTCTTTGAATCTTCTAACAACTTATAGAACTGTGCTGCCGAATTACCACTTGGTATGCTACTCGCTCCCACGTTTATATCACCCATATCATCATCTTCACACATAGGTACTCCATATGCATCTCGAATCATTCCTGTAATATTATCTCCAAGTCCTTCACTATCATTATCACAAACCTCAGCATTTGCATTTTCTTCCCCGACATTAGAAGTAGAAGGAAACGTTGAGCGGAAACTTTCACCGTGATGATACCATACTGTGTAGCTCTTTGTCATACCACAACTTACTACATCATCATATATCTCATCTATGGTCTTGTAATAAATATTCGTGCACTCCTTGCATGGACATTTAGTTTTATTACTTTCAGTAACAAACCCATTTTCAAATGCATGGTCTAAGAACAACCTCAAACCAACATCAAACTCCTTACTCAACCGGTCATGATGAACCCAACTCTTATCCATTTCTTTAAAAACTGATTTACTTTCAAACCAAGAGAACAATAAAAACATTAGCTTGAATATGCATATAGACAATTTCATCATTTCGAATCTGATAAGTTTGTTCCTATTGTCATATAATCATATACCAAATTCACCAAAAATTCCTATCCAAACTTGTCTAACCAGAATTTCATATAAAACCCTTTTTACACATCAAATGGAACCACATTATTACTTTATAATCAAATTGAACTTGCAAAAATTCAAAATTGAAAATCGAACATATACACTTTGATTCAAATTTTTAGTTCTTACTGGTAATATCAAACTTGAAAATCAAATCTAAGTTAATAAAATTCCAAATCAAAATAAATCCAATAATAAATATTGAAATTCAAACTTGTGATTCTGTAATCAACAGACCCTTTATCGTTAGCTTCTAATCTTCTTTCAAAACTTCATGAAAGATTAAAACTTGGGGTTTGAAATATAAAATCCCCAAATTTTAAAAACCCTTCTTATTCAGTAAAACTCCCAAATTTTCAAAAAATATAATTAAATTTCTTTTTCAACTATGAATCTAGATATAAACTAAAGAAAATTGATTTTGTGCTAACTAGATATTAACATGTATCAAGTACAATTTAACACATAAACCCTAAGAAAATTAAAAACAAATCGAAATCTAAAGAGGGGAAATTTCACCTTGATTAGTTGCTTGCAGGTAAACTTATACGCAGTTACCAACTTAGACCAACTTAGATCTTGCAGAAAAAGAAAAAAAAAACAAAGAAAAAAACTCTTAAGAAACTTCAACAAGATCGATCGATTCGATCTATGAATACTGTATAGAAAAATAACCCACTAACAAGAAGAGAAGTCAAAGCAAACCTCTATATACCGTTGTGAGCAAAGATGGACGGGATCTGATGAGAGCGGTAATTTTACGGCGAGAAAGACGGGGACAGGACAAGCTCTCCCTCTCTCTGAAAACTAAGAAAAAAAGAAAGATAAAAGATAAACTGTTTCTCTAGAAACTAGATAATAACGAAAAAAAATTAATTTTTCCTCTCGAAAAATTTGAGGGAGATTTAACTTTCACCAAAATGAAAGAGGGAACTGAATTATTTAGCCGCGAAATTTTCACAATACCGACGGATTTATTGATGCCTCCATGGATAGATACATTTTCGACGGATTATGATCAACTGTCGGAACTAAAGAGATTAACAGTTGCGGTTCTTTCCAATCCGTCACAATCGTAACCAATGTTGACTAATATTTAGTATTTGCGAGAGTTATTGACCAACCGTCGAGAATAGACACCATTTTTGACGGCCACAAAATTTGAGCCGTCTTAACAACTCCTCATTTTTGTAGACTTCTTAAATCAATGTGAAGATGACATGTCTTCAATTTTGATTAGACATTGTCAAGGTGAAAGTCGAGTTTTAGACATTTAACTTGACAATGTCAAGCTATCCTAGTAAGCTTTTGCTTACCTAAATTAATCCCAATATATTAAATAACCATTTTTAGCTCTAATAAAATCTAAAACTACTAAAAATAATATTTAAATTTAATCCACAAAACATCACAAACAATACCATTGGAGATGAACTATTTTTCCTCCCTAAACTTAAGGAAAAATTGGAATGAGGATGTCTTGTTTATGTTGCCACCTAATAAATACACACAACCACCATTGGAGAAGCTCTAAGAGGGCTTAAAATACATCTCTTCCCAATTCTCCATCACCTGCCGGTAAGAAATTAATATCTGCAAAATCTTCAAAAACTAAGGCCCAAAGCGACGTCTTTTATGGAAATGTTATAAATACCCTCTATTTTAGTCATAAACATAATTATGTTTCTAAATAAATTTATGGTGGATGCCAGTGTATATAGTGTACTTGATAACATCAATCAATTGGTGTAATAATTAATGCTAGAAAAAAGGCACGATCAGTTAATTGGTGTAAGAATTAATGTGGAAATTTCTGAGGAACCCAAATATGGTTCCTCTCTCCTTTAAAAACCCATCATTCAGATGATATAGTTAAGATTAGGAGTTTGGGATTGAATTTATACTTTCACATTTACAACAGGACTAAATTAACCTTATCAAATTAATTAACAAAAATATCTTTAAAAAATTCTGTTGATAATCGTTCATTTAACCATGGGAGATTTTTGTGGGATTTAGTTATGGTCGTTTCCCTTAATTTCGGTAGGTATGACTATTATATTGCCATCTATCATTAATTGACCATATCTGTCAATTACATTTTTTCTTTCCCAATTTGTGAATGTTTTCTAACAGAAGTATTGCGATGAAAATTTGTATTGTTCTCTTTCACACTATCCTTCTCATTCTATAATTATTGTCTATGGTGGAAAGTAGTAGTAATAGTGATGGAGATTTTGAAGTATACTTTGAATGAAAAGTATAGATGCAAATTCGGATGGTAAGAGTGATACAAGAATAAGAGAGTTGTTACGGTGTAGGCTTTTAATCTGGGATCTTTTTAAAGTTTAGGCTTAGATTTTTTGATTTTAAATCTAATGGAATTATAGTTCTCAATTTTAAACAAAAAAGTCGATAACATTTTTATATTAAAAATTCGTCTGAAAACTACTATTATCACAAAGACAAGGTTGTGAAAACTGGAATTTTAAATCTAATGAATTATAGTCGAGACCTTAACAGCTATCAAAGAACTCAAACCTACAGGAAAACAAGTGATTTGGATGAAGAAACGAGAGAATTAAGAGAGAATTAAGAGAGAATTGAGAGACAGAGAATAACAGAGAGGGTTTTGAAGAGCTTAATTATAATTCATTAACTTCAGAGTTACAGGACTCGAGTATATATAGCTAACATTGCTTTGTAAACAAGCCTGCCCAACAATTCTAGGCAACTAACCGACTTCTAACTATAACTAAGTAACTACCTTAATCAAAACAAGCTAAATAAGGAAAAGCTAAAAAAGGGAAATACGTTTGGAGGTGTTGGTGTCACAACATCCCCGACCTCTTGAGACACAACTTTTCCGCAAGTTGGATCATTGTAATTTATCACGACCTTGGAAGCATCATCAGGTTCGCCAAGGTGGCTTCCATAGTCTTCTTAGGATTGTATCGTTCATTGGCATAAGCATAACTATTGCATTCACAATATCTTGATGATTCTTTTATCTAACATTAGCGTAACCAACAGAAAAATTCAAGACCAGATCCATCGACGAATAATAGCGCTGCACTTCTTGTTGTTGTTGTGTTAGTTCTCCACCCTCCTTGAAAAGGACCTTGACCTCAAGGTATGAACTTGATACTGGTACAAATTCGTACCCTTTTAACTGACCAACATTAATATTTTTAATATTAGTAACTACTATACAAAAAAGAACGGTACCAAATGCATCAAAAGTGTCCAATAGTGGTTTGCCATATATGGGTGAGTCCAAGTTTGTAATGGTCTGCCCACTTCTTTGAAGCTTAAGTTCACAGTAATCTTTATTAACAATCCCTCCACGCAATAATTTATCCATTTCCTTGCCTTTCACATGTGCAGTACCAATACTGCTTTCTTTTGAATGGGTTGTGGATGCTTGAGTGGTATCTTGATTCGGCTCATTGAAGCTTGTTTTAGGAAGTTCATTAGCCAGTAAAAAAGTGACATTTGCCAACATAAATCGGGGGAAAAATCATCTCTTCAATTTCTTCCTGCTTGGCCAAAAAATCTTGCTTTTTAATCGAACACGTACTATGTAGAGCTAAAGAACAAGTTTCTATCCCTGTACACTCAGCATGTGCAAGCCTATCCTTTCCACGATCAAATAACCAGCATGTTCGAGCATACAAGTTTGTGGTTCCTCCTACAAAGTCAACCAGTGGACGCCTCTCTGTACTCATTCTCATAAGGCAAACATGTGTGTCATAAGAGCTTGAATATATCACTCCCTGCATCTCATAATAAATGTCTGAAAGAAAACTTGTATTATATCCAGTGTAAGCGAAAATTAATTTTCCACTGTAGTCACGAATAATAACTCAAAGTACCCCTGAATATGTGTAGTATTCGCATGCCATGAGGCTATCTGATTCCCCTTCTTAGACGTACTATAAACAAATTCAAGTGCCGAGTATATCTTAACTTCTTCAAGCTCGGTAAGACATAGTAGATTCTGTAAACTGATAGGTGTTGTAAACACCTAATTTTATATCTAGTATTTATGCTTTCTTTCCTATTTATTTTGTGAAATATGTATCTTATGTGTGAATTTGAGTTGATTAGGTGCAATGGAGTCCTTTGGAGCAAAAGTAGGAGAAATTGTTCAGTTGGAGCGAAAAGGAGCACTAAAGTCAATTCACAGGCGAGCAATGTTAAGAACCAGTTAAAGTTGCGCACCAAAGGAGTAGAAGATAAGTTGTTGTTTCTCCGAAACCGACGAGCCATATATAAACTCAAAATCTGATCGGTTGTCAGCCAACGCAGAAATAATTTCACTTTTTTACTTCCTAAAATAAAAATAGTATGCGATAAGAAAGAGTTCGTATCCACAGAGAGGCTTTTGTTGCTATATGAATTTTCAGTGCTTTTGTTGCTATATGAATTTTCAGTTTCTTAGTAACCAGGGGGGGTTTGAGTTTTCAAAGCTATGAAACTAATTTAAAAGCAATAAAGTATTAAAGTAATCAATATAGAGAAAGTATTGGTCACGGGATAGTTTCATTCACAAATACATATTTTCATCAATGACTAGAATTGAAATTTAATCTCTTGATCGCAATACTATTCCGCTAATTCCCTGATTTCATCACAACCACATTAAAAGATGCATATGTGAATTCTTCCTAGAAAGCAACCTAAAGTGTAAAAGCAAATTAGATTTAACTCCCTAGAAGCAATAAGCTATATGGAATAAGACTAATCAAGGCAATCGAAATGTGTAAAAGCACTAAATCAATTTAACCCAAGTTATGATTCATATGTGACTAGTAGGATATATCTCTACAAGCACTACCCACATTTATGCTACTTAGAATCAGGGATGAACAACGTTTTCGTATTGAAAACCCTAATATAGCTCTAGATATGAATGCAAATCGGATTGATTCCGGAATCAACCAAATAACAATCAAATCATAAATCAATATCAACAATGAAACATAAACAATAAACTTGAGACAAAACTAATGCATTGAATCAGATTTTATTTGTGAAATCCACTTATTATCCCATAACCAATATTAAGAATTTAGCTACTCATGGTTTTTGGGTTCAACATTATTATCAAAAATAAAATGAAGAACATAAAAAATAAATGGAAGCAAACCCTAGTCGCTGCTCTCCTCCAAAAACTTCAGTAGAAAAAGATTGTCTCCTAAAAGAATAGAAACTCCTCCTTTTATAGCTTTCCAACTTTCCAAATTAGGTCTTCAAAGCCCAAGGTCCAATACCAAGAAGTCCACCTGTACTCATGTGTGAAACACTCATGGGAAAATATGACCCAGAAATTGCTCACCGGAAAACTGTGTTTCTGGCCGGAATCCGGCGCCGGTCGCCGGAATTTGTGCCGGATAACTGTCTCTGCCCACCTGAATAATCAGAAACACTCACTAGACAATTACTTCCTTCCAACACCTCAACTCTACTTCTCTGCAATTCAAACATTCACAAAATACCATCTAAGCCAATTCCTTGTTCTTGCGAAAACGTACCCAAAAGCGCGACTAATAGCTCATATGTCCAATGACCAACTTCCACATCCGACTCATACACCCTTCATGATTCACTGAAATATTACGATCGACACTTTAACCTCTGAAATCCGGCATCCCGGGCTAGTACCACCGGTGCACAAATTCTGCTCCGTTTTGCATCATGGCTGCAACCTCAAAATCCATTCACTGCTCAGTTTATAACAGCACCAGCTTCTCTAGTCCCAGCTACAATTTGCACATCATCTCAGTCATATTCATTCTCTGTAGCCGTAGCAACATCTCCAGTTCATGCCTGCAATATTTACGTTCGCCTCCTTGAGTCTCTATTTCAGTCACAGTTGCTCTTCCTTCCCTGTAACACCAACTCTGACCTTCAATTCACCACTGAATCTCCTTGGTTTACTAGCATCAGTTCTCCCCTGCCATATTTAAACTGCCAATACACTTTCATTTGAGCTCAGACTGCAATGACTCTAAATACCAGTGCCATGAACCAACCACTGCGTAACTGCAATTGGTAGCAACACAACCACCAGCTAGCCTTCTATTGCAGCATCTCTGCATAACCTCCTTGAACTGCAATTCAACTCCATTCAGTTATACCACCTGCAACATCTCCCTTGTTTGCACCTGCCATCTTCTTCTGCAAGTCCAGCTCAACTGCACTTATACCTACTCATGTCCACAGTTTCTGCTTCCAGCTTAAACCAACAACTCATAGCTCCATCACCTGCAACAAACTCTCTGCAGTACTATCACCACCTGGCTGAAGCAACATAGCAGCATCTACATCTCCAACACACCTCACAGCTCAAGCCACACCAATGCCATTGCACCAATTCATCTCAGACCATCAACTTCAATACCCATCAAGCATATTCCAACAACAGCTCATTTGCACACTGCCATGACTCAAACCATCACAGCTGCAACCTGGTCCAACCACTAAGAAGAGCACCACCTGCATTTTCACATACTAGCAGAAGCTCTTCAGTTCTAAACTTCATTGCAGCTCATTGCACAGCACTAATTGCACTGAGAAAACACCACCTCAGTTGCACCATTCCACACATAACTCAAACCCTACACTTCACAGCTGCATTCCTAGCCTGCAATTTCAATACTCTCACACAGATTCACCAACCCTGTATTTCTAACCAGGATTCAAAGAACCTTGAATTCCACATGAACCCAACTGAAACAGCAGCAGCTACCCCATTCAGCTTCAACCCAGCAAACAAAGCCACTGCCACCTGACCTGTAATGCCCCTGCAATACCCAGACCATAATCCATGGCATCACCATCTGTAATACTCCCATCCATCACCTTCATACGCACCAGTACATCATGCCATCAATAGCCATCTCCTACAGCTACACTTGCACATTGCATACCCCTGCAACAAGGTTGCTTCATCACCATCTCTAAAGCTCCAGCTGCAATTCCATACTGAAATCTGAGACCACAGCACCAACAGTTTACAACATCATCTGTTCTTGGTTTCAAAACCCCAATTTCTCTATTGATTCTTCACAGCTTAAGCCCTAAGCTTAGCCATCAAACCCTTCCATCATATCTTCCAGAGAATGTCAACACCACCCATGATTCTTCATCAATTTCTCCAACTGAGTTGCAATCACCTCCATTGTTCTTGCTGAAATTCCTACTTCTCTGAACCCTCAAGTCACATTTTTATCGACAACAGATTGAACCCATCTTCAATTTCTTCTTATCTGTTTGGTTTTAAAATCTCACAGATCCTCTTTACGGAAAATTCACCATCTTCTCGATCTATCATACAGCAACAACTCACTCAGAAACCCATTTAATCAAACCCTAACTTATCTCAGATGCACAACAAATTACCCTCTCTGTGTTATCATCCCTTAATTCTCTGATTCACATAAAAACTCACTCCCTAAAACTCTAAATTTCTCTGAGAAATTATGCTGCCATCTCAGTTTCAGGTGGAGAAGAAAAAGAAACTAATGATAGAGAATTGATTTCTCTCTGACTTTCATGTCATGTGTAGGAAGGTGATACAGCCACCCCATATGAACTAGATAAGGGCCAACCAAATAAGTCTCAAGATACCCACTGGCCATTTCATATATGGCTCGTCAGTTTCTGACAAATAACAGCTTATCTTCTACTCCTTTGGTGCGCAACTTTAGCTGGTTCCGAACATTGCTCGCCTGTGAATTGACTTTAGTGCTCCTTTTCGCTCCAACTGAACAATTTCTCCTACTTTTGCTCCAAAGGACTCCATTGCACCTAATCAACTCAAATTCACACATAAGATACATATTTCACAAAATAAATAGCAAAGAAAGCATAAATACTAGATATAAAATTAGGTGTTTACAACACCTATAAAATTCCCCCACACTTAGACTTTTCTAGTCCTCGAGCAAATCAAACAAAACTTATTCTAAAAGATACATACAACTCCCGTGAGCGTTTTCTAGAGAAATACCCACACAACCTACAATTCCAACTTACAAGTTCTCCGAAATGATAGTATCCAACGCGCTAAGAAGACATAAAGATTCTGCACACTAGTCATAAGAATTTAGACACATAAATGAACACAATCTCATTCTCAAAAGTTGAGAGAGAAATAACCATCCCTTATCGAAAAAAATTCGGGTTCGGAGTGATCAAAAGTCTTGACTCTGCCTCACAAGAAAGGATTTTATGAAATTGCTCTCAATAATAAATAGCTCTTTATGGGTCACACATGTGTCCAGGTAGGAATGAAAAGAGAATCATGTGACACGTTGAATAGTAGGAAGGCAAACCCTCCGAAATGTTTTGAAAACCCACATCTTTTTATTCATTTCGAAAACCCTTTTTTTCCTGACGATCTCTTAGAAAGGAAATCAACCACTTAACGAAGGTGGGAATATGCTTACTTACCTCGTTATCCGTTCGGCGTGCAGCTAGCACCACTCTCACAGCATCCATAGAAATGTATTCGGTCTTCAATCTTTGTCTTCAACTGTCGATGATAACTCTTGAACTTCGTAGAATCTTGACAATGTGATTCTTTCCTCTTATTCCTTATTGCTTGAAACTTCACTGTAGATATTTCTTCTTTCGTTGGCTTATTGAATGGATACAAAACCAAAATATAATCTAAACAAACCAAAATATGATGCAATGAATTTATTTTATTTTATTTTATTTTATTTTTTTTTTGAGACATTAAATACAAAATGAAAACAAACAAAAATAAAAACTAATGATGATCCTAAAGAACTTTTCTTTTCTCTTGTCTTTTTTTATTTATTTATTTATTGAGACAAGAGAATATAATACAAATAAAACTAAAAAAATAAAAATGCAAGTACAAATGCCATGGTGTGAGTACTTTACCACTTGATTCTTCACAACTTGTATGTCTCGATATCATAAACTTCTTAAATTATCATCTTGATAATCTTCATTCTTGTACAATAGTCTTCAACTTATAAAATTTTGCTCCTTGCCTTGTTGCTATACTTGAATCTGAAATCTGCTCATTTTTTTGTACCGTTTCTTGTAAACCTAGAACGTCTTCAACTATCCTTCGAACTTGTGATTCTTTCCTTGTTGATGATGATGGTGTTTCTATGGACTTGTTGGTGTAGAGAGAGATAAAGTGGATGGTGCTAACTGCGAACAAGATTACAAGTGGTATGTAAGTTAGCAATTCGATGTCACCATTCATGATTAATAAAATAGCACTCAAGAGATCAAAATAGTGCTTCTATTGGTGGGAGGTTGGGTAGCTCACCATTCTACCCGGAGTTTACGTACGGTGACACACACTCTAAAAGCACAAATTTAGACAGGTACAAAGAAGTGAAGGTCGGTGCCTCTCATGATGTAACATGGGTAGTCTCCACTATAGGGGACCACTACTCTACTACCGAATTCATTCTGCACCATATTTTCCACTGGCATGGTTAAATCCAACTTTAACTCTCATACAAATAATAAACCCGATCATGTTCTCTGTCATCTCTAAGTTCAGTCACTCTTATGAGAATCTCGATGTAATCTTAGCGACATGGATACTATGTGACTCTAAACTAACTACAAGTTGGAGTTTTTCATGCACTAATTTACACAAAAGTTGAAAATTTTGAAAAAAATTTACAATGCAAATGCTTAACCACTCCCCCACACTTAAACTTTACATTGTCCTCAATGTAAATTGATTCATCCAAAGTAAGTCAAGGTGGGAAATTATGCATGACAAATGACAAGAAATCAGAAAAATAAAACCAATATAATACAAGAAAAAGCTAAAAACAAAACAAGAAAATGAAAATAAGACAAGAGATACTTATCCTATGGGTTTCCTCCCATTTAGCGCTTGGTTTAAAGTCGTCATCCCGACTATCTCCTTGCTTTCTACGACTCCTCCAGATGGAGTGCATCCACAAAATTATCTCCTTCCACTACATCGGAAGTGAAATTCTCATAATATGGTTTCAACCGGTGCCCATTAACTTTAAGTTCCTTGCCTGTAGCTATGCTACGAATTTCTACTACACCATGAGAAAATACATTAGTAACAATGAAAGGTCCGATCCAACGTGACCTTAATTTACCCGTAAATAAATGCAAGCGAGTATTAAACAAAAGAACTTTATGCCCAACACAAAATTGTTTTCTAGAAATCATAGTATCATGAAAGGCCTTCGTTTTCTCCTTGTAAATGCGAGAGCTTTCAAATGTATCATTGCGAAGCTCTTCTAGCTCTTGGAGTTGTATCTTCCTTTGCTTTCCAGCCCCATCCATCTCCATATTGCATTGCTTTATCGCCCAAAATGATTTATGCTTAATCTCCACGGGTAAGTGACAAGGTTTACCGTACACAAGCCTAAAAGGAGACATCCCAATAGGTGTCTTGTATTCTTTCTTAAATATAAATCCGTTAAATGAATCAATATAAGAATTGACAATTGACACAAAGTCATCCTTTAATATCACAAGCTCATTCAATCTTTCCTTCTTGCTTGGATTCACCGAAAACCGAAATAACTATCAAGAATGGATTTCACCTCTCGGTTGGAAACCTCGGCTTTTCCATTTATTTGAGGATGATAAGGTGTTGCAACCTTATGTGACACATTGTACTTCTTCAACAAGCTTTGCAAAGTCATGTTGTTGAAGTGAGAACCCCCATCTCTAATTATGGCTCTTGGAATTCCAAACCTTGCAAAAATGTTAGCTTGCACAAAATCTGAAACAACCTTGGAATCATTAGTAGAGGTGGCTTTAGCTTCCACCCATTTAGAGACATAATCAACAGCAAGTAAGATGTAATAATTCCCATGCGAGTTGACAAAAGGACCCATAAAATCAATACCCCATACATCAAAAACTTCAATAAATTGAATAAAGGTTTGTGGCATTTGATTTCGGGCACCTAGATTGCCTGTTCTTTGGCACCTATCACAAGTTGTGCAAAATATATGTGCATCCTTAAACAAGGTTGGCCAATAGAAACCGCTTTCAAGTACCTTGTAAGCGGTTCTCTTACTTCCAAAGTGTCCTCCGCAAGCATAGGAGTGACAAAATGACAAGATAGAATTAAAATCAGATTCGGGAACGCACCTTCTCATTACTTGGTCGCTGCCATGTTTCCATAAGTATGGATCATCCCATATATATTGGTTTCCTAACCTCTTTAGTTTTTCCCTCTCAGCACGAGACAAGTTCTTTGGGATTTGTTTAGTTACCAAGTAATTCATAATATCCGCATACCATGGTTCTCCAACGGCAATTGAGAATAGTTGCTCATCCGGGAAACTCTCACGCAATGGGATAGCTTCCTTGTCCACAACAAGATGGCTCAAATGATCTGCAATAGTGTTCTCAATTACTTTCTTATCTTTGATTTCAATATCAAACTCTTGCAAGAGTAAAATCCAGCGTATGAGCCTCGGTTTCGCTTCTTTCTTCATTAGCAAGTACCTAAGAGCTGCATGATCAGAATAAAAAACAACTTTTGTACCAATTAGATAAGAGCGAAATTTCTCCAATGCAAATACAATAGCTAAAAACTCTTTTTCAGTGGTCGTGTAGTTTTGTTGAGCCTCATTTAACATTCTAGAAGCATAATAAATAGCATGAGGTATCTTTCCCACACGCTTCCCAAGCACCGCACCAACCGCGTAGTCACTTGCATCACACATGAGCTCAAAAGTCTTGCTCCAATCCGGTGGTTTAATGATAGGGTCTGAAATCAAAAGTTCTTTCAAACGATTGAATGTCGCCATACACTTCTCATCAAAGTTAAAAACCACATCTTTTTGCAATAAGTTGCAAAGTGGTGATGCTATCTTGGAAAAATCCTTGATAAATCTACGATAAAAACCTGCATGACCAAGAAAGGAACGTATCTCCCTCACCGTAGTGGGAGGGGTTAGAGCACGAATAAGGTTTATCTTAGATTTATCAACTTCCAAGCCCTTAGAAGATATAATATGGCCTAAAACTATGCCATGAGTTACCATGAAATGGCACTTCTCCCAATTAAGCACAAGGTTTGTTTCAACACATCGTTCAAGGATCAATGACAAGTTGTTCAAACAAAGGTCAAATGAATCACCAAATACACTAAATTTATCCATAAACACTTCAATGATGTTTTCAACATACTCGGAAAAGATACTTACCATACACATTTGAAAGGTAGCTGGAGCATTGCATAAGCCAAACGGCATTCTTTTATACGCAAAAGTGCCGAAAGGACAAGTGAAAGTGGTTTTCTCTTGATCCTCCGGTGCTATCACAATCTGATTGTAACCTGAATAACCATCAAGGAAACAATAATAAGCATGTCCAGCTAAACGTTCAAGCATTTGATCAATAAAAGGTAAAGGAAAATGATCCTTCCTAGTAGTAGCATTCAACTTTCTATAATCAATAAAAACCCTCCAACCGGTTTGCACACGAGTTGGGACAAGTTCGTTCTCATCATTCTCTACCACTGTTACCCCTGATTTATTTGGTACAACTTGTACCGGGTTCACCCACTTGCTATCGGATATGGGGTAGATAACACCCACTTCCAAAAGCTTGAGTATCTCCTTTTTCACAACTTCCATCATAGGAGGGTTCAAACGATGTTGCGCTTCCCTTTTAGGCTTTGCATCGTCCTCCAAACGAATCTTATGCATACAAACGGTAGGGCTTATACCCTTGATATCAGCGATTGTCCATCCTATGGCCGTCTTGTGCTTCCTTAGCACCCTTAGAAGTTTTTGCTCCTGTAATTCACTAAGCTCGTTAGAAACAATCACAGGTAACTCTTCATTGTCACCCAAGTACAAGTACTTTAAGTGACTTGGAAGAGGTTTCAATTCCAACTTTGGAGATTTAACAATAGAAGGTAAAAGATTTTCATCATTGCATGGTAAAGAAATAAAAGAGACATTATGAGTTTCCGGACATCCTTGTAGTAAGTTGAGATCACCAAGGGCTTCCTTAACTTCGCTACCACACTCTACTCCATCATCCATGGATGTAGTTAAAACAGTTTCCAAAGCATCATCACCATTCAATTCAAACACTTTTTGCGCCAATGCATCCATAACATCAACGGAGAAACAAGAGTGGACATCACTAGGATATCTCATCGTCTCGAAAATGTTGAAACGTATTATTTCTCCGTCAAATTCCATAGTCAATGTTCCCTTGTCTACGTCAATGATCGTCAGATCCGTTTTCATGAAAGGACGTCCAAGTAGCAATGGAAGAGACGAGTCCGGTGCACATTCATCCATCTCTAACACACAAAAGTCAGCAGGGAATACAAGTTGATTAACCTGCACAAGAACATCCTCAACAATACCCATTGGGTAAACATTAGATCGATCGGCTAATTGCAACACAATTTCATCCTTTTTCAAAGGACCTAGATTAAGTGAATTATACATGGATGCCGGCATAAAATTAATGGATGCACCTAAGTCTAACATTGATTTGTTAAAAGTGGTGTTACCAATTGTGACGGGAATGTCAAAGCTATCGGGATCCTTGCATTTCAGTGGGAGTTTGTGTTGTAATATTGCCGAAGCATTCTCCCCCACACTTAGCACTTCATTGCCCTTAAGCCTTTGCTTGTTAGTACACAAGACCTTCAACACTTTTTCATACTTGGGAACTTTCTTGATAGCATCAATGAGTGGTATATTCACATGAATCTTCTTGAGAACGTCTAAAATCTCCTTTTCTAGTTCCGCCTTCTTAGAACTTGAAAATCTGCGAGGAAAAGGTATAGGAGGAACATAAGTAGGAATAGGAGTTTTAGAGTTAGGAATAGGTACCTCGGGTGTTTGGGGAATTTCATCCCTCTCTTCCTCCAATAGGGATCATACCGTCTTGGTTGGTTTGGAAAAACCGAATTATCTTGCTCCAACTCTTCACCATATGAAGGTAATATAACCGCAGCCATATTTTGCATCATTTGCTCCATATTGTCCATCCTTTGATCACGGTGTGATGATGATGAATCACTAACTTCATGCACTCCCCTAATCATTGGTTCACCTCTTGTGTAGAATTGTTGCGAGTTTGCATCCATGCTTTCAATCAACTCGGAAGCTTGGGCCACCGTCTTGTTCACTAGTGCACCACCACCCGCTGCATCTAAAAGATATCTATCACTTGATTGGAGAACTTCGTAGAAGTACTGGATTATCATAGCATCGCTGAATTGATGGTGAGGACAGCTTGCCACCAATCTCTTGTATCGCTCCCAACATTCATACAAAGACTCTCCCGCATGTTGCTTTATTCCAAAAATCTCTTTGCGAATTTGAGTGGCCTTCGACGCAGGAAAATACCTCTCTAGAAAGATTTTCTTCAACCCGTTCCATGTAGTGACACTTCCGGCAGGCAAACAATACAACCAATCCTTAGCGCTGTCCACCATAGAAAATGGAAAAACTTTCATCATTGCACCATCGGCATCGGTCTCTGCTGGAAGCATAGGCTTGACAATGGTATAGAACTCCATAAGATGCTTGCTTGGATCTTCATTCGCCATACCATGAAACTTTGGCAACTCTCTAAGCAACCCCGGCTTGATCTCGAAGGTTGAGTTGGTTTGAATACACCATAGTTGTGCATCAAGCCTTTGAGAAGCCAAATCCTTGAGTGTACGATTTGCGTCTTCCATTGCTTCTTCCTCTTCAACTATTGGTTCTTATACAAATGGAACCTCTAGTTCTTCTTCTAGTTGTAACTCTTCTTCCACTTCTTGATTAAGAGCTTCGTGTTCTACTTCCAAGACTTGTTCTTCTGTTGTGTCTTGACTAGGTTGGATTATTGTGCCTCTCCGAGTAGCAATCTCGCACCTTGGATAGCTCCAATCCTTAGAAGATAGGGATTAGTACCTGAAAAAAAAATCTCGTAAACAAGTAAGAAACAAGACGAGACACGGAAAGCAAATATGCAAGCAGAAAAAAGATAAAAAGAAACTAAAAACTTAATAACAAGCCGTTTGCCTCCCCGGCAACGGCGCCAAAATCTGATCGGTTGTCAGCCAACGCAGAAATAATTTCACTTTCTTACTTCCTAAAATAAAAATAGTATGCGATAAGAAAGAGTTCGTATCCACATAGAGGCTTTTGTTGTTATATGAATTTTCAGTTTCTTAGTAACCAGGGGGGGTTTGAGTTATCAAAGCTATAAAACTAATTTAAAAGCAATAAAGTATTAAAGTAATCAATATAGAGAAAGTATTGGTCACGGGATAGTTTCATTCACAAATACATATTTTCATCAATGACTAGAATTGAAATTTAATCTCTTGATCGCAATACTATTCCGCTAATTCCCTGATTTCATCACAACCACATTAAAAGATGCATATGTGAATTCTTCCTAGAAAGCAACCTAAAGTGTAAAAGCAAATTAGATTTAACTCCCTAGAAGCAATAAGCTATATGGAATAAGACTAATCAAGGCAATCGAAATGTGTAAAAGCACTAAATCAATTTAATCCAAGTTATGATTCATATGTGACTAGTAGGATATATCTCTACAAGCACTACCCACATTTATGCTACTTAGAATCAGGGATGAACAACGTTTTCGTATTGAAAACCCTAATATAGCTCTAGATATGAATGCAAATCGGATTGATTCCGGACTCAACCAAATAAACAATCAAATCATAAATCAATATCAACAATGAAACATAAACAATAAACTTGAGACAAAACTAATGCATTGAATCAGATTTTATTTGTGAAATCCACTTATTATCCCATAACCAATATTAAGAATTTAGCTACTCATGGTTTTTGGGTTCAACATTATTATCAAAAATAAAATGAAGAACATAAAAAATAAATGGAAGCAAACCCTAGTCGCTGCTCTCCTCCAAAAACTCCATTAGAAAAAGATTGTCTCCTAAAAGAATAGAAACTCCTCCTTTTATATCTTTCCAACTTTCCAAATTAGGTCTTCAAAGCCAACGGTCCAATACCAAGAAGTCCACCCGTACTCATGTGTGAAACACCCATGTGAAAATATGACCCAGAAATTGCTCGCCGGAAAACTGTGTTTCTGGCCGGAATCCGGCGCCGGTCGCCGGAATTTGTGAATGAAAACTGTCTCTGCCCACATGAATAATCAGAAACACTCACTAGACAATTACTTCCTTCCAACACCTAAACTCTACTTCTCTGCAATTCAAACATTCACAAAATACCATCTAAGCCAATCCCTTGTTCTTGCGAAAACGTACCCAAAAGCGCGACTAATAGCTCATATGTCCAATGACCAAATTCCGCATCCGACTCATACCCCCTTCATGATTCACTGAAATATTACGATCGACACTTTAACCTCTGAAATCCGGCATCCCGGGCTAGTACCACCGGTGCACCACCTTCTCTCATTTCTCATCATCGCGGCTGCAACCTCAAAATACATTCTCTGCTCAGTTTATAACAGCACCAGCTTCTCTAGTCCCAGCTAAAATTTGCACATCATCTCAGTTATATTCATTCTCTGTAGCCATAGCAATAGCTCCAGTTCATGCCTGAAATATCTACGTTCGCCTCCTTGAGTCTCTATTTCAGTCACAGCTGCTCTTCCTGCCCTGTAACTCCAACTATGACCTTCAATTCACCACTGCATCTCCTTGGTTTACTAGCATCAGTTCTCCCCTGCCAGATTTAAACTGCCAATACACTTTCATTTGAGCTCATACTGCAATGACTCTAAATACCAGTGCCATGAACCAACCACTGCGTAACTGCAATTGGTAGCAATACAACCACCAGCTAGCCTTCTATTGCAGCATCTCTGCATAACCTCCTTGAACTGAAATTCAACTCCATTCAGTTATACCATCTGAAACATCTCCCTTGTTTGCACCTGCCATCTTCTTCTGCAATTCCAGCTCAACTGCACTTATACCTACTCATGTCCACAGTTTCTGCTTCCATCTTAAACCAACAACTCATAGCTCCATCACCTGCAACAAACTCTCTGAAGTACTATCACCACCTGGTTGCAGCAACATAGAAGCATCTACATCTCCAACACACCTCACAGCTCAAGCCACACCAATGCCATTGCACCAATTCATCTCAGACCATCAACTTCAATACCCATCAAGCATATTCCAACAATAGCTCATTTGTACACTGCCATGACTCAAACCATCACAGCTGCAACCTGTTCCAACCACTAAGAAGAGCACCACCTGCATTTTCACATACTAGCAGAATCTCTTCAGTTCTAAACTTCATTACAGCTCATTGCACAGCACTAATTGCACTGAGAACACACCACCTCAGTTGCACCATTCCACACATAACTCAAACCCTGCACTTCACAGCTGCATTCCTAGCCTGCAATTTCAATACTCTCACACAGATTCACCAACCCTGTATTCCTAACCAGGATTCAAAGAAACTTGAATTCCACATGAACCCAACTGAAACAGCAGCAGCTACCCCATTCAGCTTTAACCCAGGAAACAAAGCCACTGCCACCTGACCTGTAATGCCCCTGCAATACCCAGTACATAATCCATGGCATCACCATCTGTAATACTCCCATCCATCACCTTCACAAGCACCAGTACCTCATGCCATCAATAGCCATCTCCTACAGCTACACTTGCACACTGCATACTCCTGCAACAAGGTTGCTTCATCACCATCTCTAAAGCTCCAGCTCCAATTCCATACTGAAATCTGAGACCACAGCACCAACAGTTTACAACATCATCTGTTCTTTGTTTCAAAACTCCAATGTCTCTATTGATTCTTCACAGCTTAAACCCTAAGCTCATCCATCAAACCCTTCCATCATATCTTCCAGAGAATCTCAACACCACCCATGATTCTTCATTAATTTCTCCAACTGAGTTGCAATCACCTCCATTGTTCTTGCTGAAATTCCTACTTCTTTGAACCCTCAAATCACATTTTTATCGACAACAGATTGAACCCATCTTCAATTTCTTCTTATCTGCTTGGTTTTAAAATCTCACAGATCCTCTTTACGGCAAATTCACCCTCTTCTCGATCTATCATACAACAAAAACTCACTCAGAAACCCATTTAATCAAACCCTAACTTATCTCAGATGCACAACAAATTACCCTCTCTGTGTTATCATCCCTGAATTCTCTGATTCACATCAAAACTCACTCTCTAAAACTCTAAATTTCTCTGAGAAATTATGTTTCCATCTCAGTTTCAGGTGGAGAAGAAAAAGAAACTAATGATAGAGAATTGATTTCTCTCTGACTTTCATGTCCTGTGTAGGAAGGTGATACAGCCACCCCATATGAACTGGATAAGGGACAACCAAATAAGTCTCAAGATACCCACTGGCCAGTTCATATATGGCTCGTCGGTTTCGGAGAAACAAAAGCTTATCTTCTACTCCTTTGGTGCGCAACTTTAGCTGGTTCCGAACATTGCTCGCCTGTGAATTGACTTTAGTGCTCCTTTTCGCTCCAACTGAACAATTTCTCCTACTTTTGCTCCAAAGGACTCCATTGCACCTAATCAACTCAAATTCACACATAAGATACATATTTCACAAAATAAATAGCAAAGAAAGCATAAATACTAGATATAAAATTAGGTGTTTACAACACCTATCATAAACCTTGAGACATAATGTGCTTTTCCATTCTTTTATCGTTATCAACGTCGCGGATAAACACATCTAGATTGAGCACATGGTGATTGAGTTGATCATTAGTATGTTTCTTAGTCGAGCACACATCATCTATATCTGTTTCAGTTAGAGAAACCCCTCCTTTCATCTCCAAATCCGACAAAAGAAGATGAAAATGAGGACCATAATCAATATCAAATGCAGCAAAGGTATCCAACGATCCCTTGTTATCTATGGATGAATCCAATTTCTTGACAATTATATTTTCCTTCACACTTTCTCGTTTACTAGAATCATAGTGAGAGAATATAACAGTCTTTCCGTTCGCACTACAACTACCATGAAGATGTTCTGGAATGCCAGAACATATCATGTTCCAATCAGTGGTACTACCCTCTTGCAATGCTTTCACTTTATGCAGCTTGCATTATGTGTTGTACGAAGTGGAATCCAAATAAACCAATTTTGTTGTGACAACAGGTTCTAACATTTTCAAAAATTCCAAAACTGCATCCAACCAACATTTAATAGAGTACCTGTTGGTCACATTTTTAGCCTCAATCGCTGTCAAAACAATTATGAAATCCAAAGATCTCTTGCCTGTAGCAGATTCCTTGTCTTCCTTAATCTTTCACTAGAAATCTGGACATGTTCAACATAAACCAAACAACTGGATTCTTCTTAAGTGTTTTTAATCCAGGTAGCATAAACCAAAAGCAAACCAAACAATTAAAGAGTTAACCCTGAGGTACAAACGAAAACAAGTTCGAAATTGTTCAAGACGTAACAAAATAACCACCAATTGTTCACTTGGTCTTTAGTTTCTTTTTGGCGGGCGCCTTCCTCGTTTCTCCAAACAAAGATTTTGCACTAGGGTCGGTTTCTTCAATTCTATCAAGCTTTTGCTCGACTTCCTTGATTTCTTGAAGGGATAGCACCACTCCTTCATCATACTTGCAACCAAACATCTTCTTCAAGTTTCCAAGCCGACGACGCTAGTTTAATACATGAAACACATAATTAGTATATACTAATATATAAAATTATGTTTACATTAAACAACTAAGCAATTAATAAAACTTACTAGCAATCCAACGGTCTTATGAAGTTGGGCCGTCGTAGGTAGTGGAGGTGTAAGAGTTTCAACGGGAGGTTTTTTCTGGGGTGGAACTTCGACTGAGGGAGGGCGCACAACATAAGGATGTGACCATTCTAGGTAATCTATCATGTAGCTGGTAACAACTTCATCACCATTTTCCACAATTTCCCACTTACTAATATCTACCAAACGACGTGGCTCCTTATCCCTCCAGTGTGTTGGTTCCGGATATGGATCATGAACTACATGCAACTTGTTGGGAGTTGAATTGCACAGAAAAAAGTGAAGAAGATAATTATCATCATAGGCCGACTCAAAATGTGATAATTGCTTATATCCATGTTGGCGCATCACACGGCATGGATCAGCCATGATATATCCTTTTGGGTGGAACAACGACCCATTGTAAAATGCAACGTTACCAAACCTCACAAGTTGACGGTTTTATCTAGCCTCCTTATATGGGTCAAACACAACGTCTTATTTACTCATTTATTCGAGAGCCAATCTCATCTCGAACAGTCGTCCTTTGTTACCAGGCTTTGGAATGCTATTATACTCGAACTTCTTAGCTCTAGGAGTATCGGGTATCGGAAGGTTAATGGTCTTCAAGAAAGGGAACTTCTTGAAAAATGTTTGGAAGTGTTCATAACACCACACCTATTCCAATGTGAAGTAGTAAATTTTTATTCTAAGTTCATGGTGAATATATACATGTGAACAATATACATAAGAAAATAAGTTAAGAAAACAAATTTACCTGGAGTAGAGTGAAATTACCGACAAATTGGTTTGTTTTAGGCAAAGAGGCCTGTAGGTACCGAATATCGCAAGACATTATCTTACGAGCATCGTAATAAATATAAGAAGAAAGAGTTATAAAACGATGTGATGGTAGAGGAAGTACGGGGAAGTATGAAGATTTGCGAAGATAGAATAATCTTACGAAGATGTATTGCGATACTTCTTAATACATATACAGCTGTACAAATTACACTATAAATAGGATTTCAAATGTAAAATTCGAGAGGTTTTTTTAGTGAGTGTTAGAAAATATCTTAGGAGAGAGAATAAAGAAAGTTGTAACTATTCTAGTTCCATTTAGATACTTTTATGTAATCAATTGAAAGAATTAATAAGAAAATTTTCATTCATCATCAAGAACTTCTTAAGTTTTACAAATTCTACTAAGGGTGTAGTTGTAAGTTATTCTGCAACTACATAATTGGCGCTAGAAACAGGGACTTGAAAAATTCCTGCATCATAGAAATTGCAAGAAGAAGAAACATATCAGAACCATTAACTGAAGTAAAAAGAAGTGTAAGACTCGCAGGAGGAGAAGCAAATATGACAGGAGAACCTAGTAGGAGAGGGAGTAATCGAAGAAATCAAGCTCAACAAACAATAGATCATGATCAAGTGAGTATACACACTTGGAGAACTGATACACCAGCAGAAGAATATAGAGCACCATAAATCAGAGAAAATGGGAGACTGATGGGAGGAACAATTCTTGAAAGAGAAAGGGAGGTATTAGAAACATTGAGACAAGGAATTCAAGAAGAACGAAGATTTGAAGCTGAAGAACGTGCTAATCTAACAAGACAAAATCAAGAATTGAGGATGGAAAATGAGATGTTACAGAGGAGGAAATCTCAAAGTGTTGCAAGATCAAATGTTAGACCAGAGAGAGAAGGACAAAATTCACCAACAATCAATTATGAAAGTACTATGCAAGGACAAGCACAGAATCAAGTTGAAAGAAATCAAGAGAATCGCTTCATTTTAGTACCAAACCACAAGCAAAACATGGAGAATTTACGAACCAGGCCAAATCCTAGAGAGAACAATCATAATGGTGAAGAAAATCGAGGGGAAGAGTCAGTTGAGGGACAACAAGCAGTACATCAAAACAATTACGAGAATGGAGTAAGAAGACGTGAAGAGTCTCGTAACAATCAAAATATTGAGTGTGAAAGAATTAGGAGAAGAGTTGGAAATAAACAAACAGAAATGGAGAGGAATGAACCAAACTTTCGAAACAGAATACAAGCAAATCAAGAAGAAATAAATCACAGGAGGAGGAGAAATGAAGAAGAAGAAATTCCTGATATTCACATGAGAAGGATGAGAAGAATAGAAAGGAAAGAACAAGAATTTCAAGATGCTCTGCAACAAAACAATTGTGATAATTTAGAAAGAAGATATTTGCATAATTGTGCAAATGAAAACATTAATGAAGAATATGATAGAATGCGAAGGATCGCAAGATAAGAGACGCAAGAACGTAGAAGAAGAGAGGATGCGTTGAAGAGGCCAACGGATGAGAATTCTGAGGCAAATGCACGGATTTTTCGAGAATTAGCGGAAATGAGAGGGATGATAAACAATAGAAGAGGAGGAGATAGAAGGCAATTAGATGAAGCAATAGAAGAAGCTGCGAGGACTCCATTTGCTAGAGAAGTACAATTGGGAGGGATTCCACCAAAATGCAATGCACCCACGCTTACCAGGTATCTTTGATGGGACTTCATTTGCTATTCAAGCACATTAAAGCATACATAAGATGCATGTTACAATGGGAGAATCACGATGTTGTATTATGCAAGTACTTAAAGTGGTTCGAACATCAAGCTTAACAGGAGAAGCTCTAAAGTGGTTCAAGGACTTCCTAAGAACACTATTACATCATTTAATCATTTACAAGCAACTTTCCTTGGAGCATACATCACAAATCATTCCCGACGGCTTGGTATTGAAGATGTGTTTGGTTTAAAACAAAGAATTGGTGAAAGTTTGAAGCATTTGGTTAGAAGATGGAAGACTATGTGCAGTGATATGGCGGAGGCGCGTAGATGAGAGATATTTGATTTTGTATTTCATAAATGCGATGTTCGCAATGAACAAAATGCGATGTATGTTCAAATCTTCGAAGAAAAGAATTCCATAATGATGACAGAGTTACGAGAGTTGCAAGAGGAGTACATTACATTAGAGGAAAAGAAAAACAATATGGAATCATACCCAGTAGCAAACACTAACAATCAAGATACAGGAGCAAACTTACTTCCTAAAATAATTAATGTTGTAGCAGGTACTTCACAAACATCCTCGCAAACTTCTTCGCAAATTTCAGAAGAGAAGAAAATCAATAATATCCAGCCAAAAATGGTAGCAATGGGTAGCAAAGATCAAGAAGAGTATGATAGAGAGAGGAATTTCTATAATCGAGGAGGAAATAACCAGATCCCAAGATTAGATCAAAAGCAAGAAAATTATGGGGGACAAAGGAAAAATTATTTTGGACAAGGGAATCAGAGACAAAATTATAACAATGGTCAAGGAGGTCAAAGAATGATAAGAGAAGAAATAAAGTTGCCACCTTTGAATACAAGTGTAGAAAAGATATGGTAGGAAATTATCCTAATAGAACATATACCAACTCCATGGAATATGGGAAAGGAACCACCAATGGGTCCAAGAAGTCATGAATTTTGTTCATATCATCATTTTCATGGAAATTCTACAAATAACTGCAATAATATCAAGAGGATTATCTTGCGAATGATTGATCAAGGAAAACTGGATCACTTTTTACTTAAGCAAACATAGTAGAAATAATTACCACAGGCTCCAGTCATAACTCGCAGGGAGAACACAGTACAAGAAAAGGGAAAAGAAACCCTACATATAGAAGTGGGGTCAAAAGCAAGGAATGTTTTCTGTAATTCTATTGTTCACTCATATAAAACCATAGAAGATTTTCATGATAATGTGTTAAGCAGTGTATATGCGAGGGATGGTGAAGGAAAGGAGATAATGAACATCGCAAAAATTTCGCGACTTGAAGATTGGAAAAAGCGTGAAATTTCTTTTGAAGCTACTGAAATTCCAGAAGGTTGTGAAGTACATGATAACCCATTGGTAGTAAGGTTAGCAATTTTCATAAATATGGAAGAAAGTGAAGATGATATGGAGGAAGAATCAATTGGTCTTAATAGAATTTTGATTGATACGGGAAGTTCTGTCAATATCCTCTTCTATTCTGCTTACAAAACTATGGGGGGAAAAGACGCAGATCTAATACCTTCTACCTACAGGATTTATGGTTTTAATGGAACTGCTAATAAACCCAAAGGAGAAGTAAGCATGCGAATTCCTTTAAGTGGAATGCGAACTGAAATTATGTTTTGCGTTGTTGATGTCGAATCACCGTATAATTCTTTGATAGAAAGACCCTGGCTTCATGGAATTCTGGGCGTAGCTTCCACTCTACATCAATGCATAAAGTTTCCTCATATGAAGGGTGTTGGAGTTATCAAGGGTGATTGGGATGAAGGGAAGAAATGTTACGATACAGAGGTAGAAGTTTGCGAAGGAAAAACTACTGAAAAAGAAAGTTGGAGAAAAAGAGAAAAGGCTGTGAAAAGAAGTGAAAATTTAATGGTAGAGGATTAAGGAACGAAAAAATAAAATTGCAATGTTAATCATACAGGAAATTTATGATGATAACAAAGGGTTGTGATTTGCGAAGAAAAGATAAGAGAAGGTAATGAAACAAAAAGGTAATCAATATGCTTTGCGGCTAATGGATCTAGAAGGGAGAGACTTGGGTTTGAGACTTGGTAGACCTTGGAATATACTGTATTTGAAAAGGTATTATCCATAAAACTCATGATAAATTTTACGAATATTGTTTGCTCGCAGGAAATTTGCAAAAGTTACGAATTTCAAAATTTTTATTGCGATTAACTTTCATTAAAGAAAGACGCACACATCAATTTGCGAATAAAAGACCGCAATCTGTGATCAGCTTTCAAAAAAGAAAGAAAGCCGCAGAAATATTACACAGGCAAACCTTTGTGGCGTACACCTTAGTTCGCGAAGCAACATTTCGTAAGAGGCAAAGTCCTAAAGTACGTCATTTAAGGGGGTACCTATAAGCATGGCTCAGGGACACCGGAACACCACCAAGGAGCCTTAGTACATGAAACTTTACGAGGTACAACCCAATAACGGGGTACCTCTCCGGGTTAGACACCTTGGATTCTCACCTAATATTGCGACATTACGCAATATTATGCGATGTAACATAATTTAGGTTGGGCGACTAAGGCATACTGTCTTTCCCAAGAAGTGCAGAAAACGATCAAGGCGCCGAGGTACACGGTTGAGTCAAGAGTGTCGGGTGGGCTTGAAGCACATCTGCCATTTTTGACAAGTCTTGGCAAATGATGCACTTGGCCCAAAGATACCCCATAGGGTGCAACCTCATAACTATAAGCCCTATAGGCAAAAAGGATAAGAGGTTGCGATCAAAAGCTGGTTGTTTGGAGAACCGGATGGGAAGAGCTAACCTTGTATGGTCGATGTACGCTTCCTTGAAGGGGAAACCAAGGGGAAGATAAAGGGCAGCACCCTCCATTAGGGAGCTGATACGTGCTATAAGACGCAAATGTCACGAGGCTTTTTGTATGCAAAAACATAAAGGCTTGTCATATTTGTGCAACAACTGAATTTCTGCCAGCATTCTAAAAAAAAAAAAAAAAAGAACTCGCAGAACATAACAAAAAAGTTAAGATGAGATCAATGGGTTATTACATGAAAGTGTAAAAACGTCATGCGATTTCATCGCAAGACGATAATGTCACGAGGTTGTATATTCGCAAGAATATTCAGACTTGTCATATTATCGCAAATACAAAAATATTATCACAAAAGAGGTGGCAAAATAAGACCTTTACTTAGGAAGGCATGATAAGACCACAACAATTAATGAAATTTATTCCGTCAATATCATTGAAGAATTTTTACAAGAATATATATCACGAAGACATAACAAAAGAAGGCAATCCCATCAATATTATTGAAGAATTTTTTCAAGAATATATATCACGAAGACATAACAAGAGATGCGATCACAAAGACATAACAAGAGATGCGACTTTACTTGCAATAAAAAAAAAAAAAAAAAGATAGTTCGTATTCATTAAATTTTACGAGAATTACGTACTTCTTATACTTCTTCAAATATTGAATATTTCTCCACAATTTGAATACTTCTTATAATTCTTCAAGAATGTCTCATATTTATTATACTTCTTCAATGGATATTTCACATTTATCAGATTTTGCGAAGATTAAATACTTCTTATACTCATTCATATATTGAAGAATTCTTCACAGATTAAATACTTCTTATACTTCTTCAAAGATATTTTATACTTCTTATACTTCTTAAGGATATTTCATACCTAGTATTTCTTATATTTCAAAGGGAGGATTTCTTATTCACAATCACAACAAGCTGAAGCTTCGCAAATTAAATTGAGGCATATATTCTAATACTTCCAGCAATATTTGATCATCTGAAGAGCAATAATAGGGGGAAAGGAAATACTAAGCTAAGTCTTTAAGATATATTACTTCTCTCCACATGATCAAGTTATATGAATATAAGGGAAACACTCAATCAAAGAAAGATCAATTCATCATCGCAAAATTAAGATATTAATACTAGTTAAGCTTCAAAAAGAAATTGTTGGTTGATCAAGAGTGAAGGAAAGAAGACAATATTGTGTTCAAACAGAAAATATCTGGAAACAGACAAGAACTAGAGTAGATATACAAAAAAGAATAAAGCTATTTTTCGGGCGATTTATTCCCATCAAAATGATCTTCTTTTTATTCTTCAGAGAGATCATCTTCAACTTCACTATCAGAGATTTCCAGATTTGGGGTATCCTCAGGAATTTCTTCAGAAAGAAGCGTATGGTACTTCTTGAGAGGAATTTGACTGTCTTCACAAATCTTGCGAGTCATCTTAGCTCGGAAATGCTTGACATATAAACTATGGTTTTTCTGGGAAATTAGAAATTGAGATCTTAAATCAGAAATATTCTTGTTACGACTGGCAAGAATAGTTTCCATATCATCATTCATCTTCGTATAATTTTCTGCAACAAGGGAAGAAATTAAGGAATCGGTTAGCAAGTTACGAAGAAAAAGTAATCAAAAATACTTACCATTACAAAGAATTTACCTTCTAATTGCTTCTTATCATTACGAAGAGAAGAGTTTTCAAGCTTTAGTTGATTATTCTCATCAAGAAGAGAAGAACTATCAGTTGCGATGCTCGCAGACTGTTGATTATCTTCGTGACGGGATATTAATTCTGCATTATCAATACTTAAATCCTCTACTTTCTGACGAAGTTTTGAATTTTCAATCTCCAACTTCTTACAACGGTTTAAAGTTTTCTTCTCAGCAATGGAATGACGTCTTTCTCAATCAGAAGCAGCTGCGCAGCTGACTCTTCCAACCTGAACAAATAAAAAGGGTTAGAAATTAATGAAATAATGGAAACAAACAAGGAATAGAAAAGAAACTTACCATACTCCCTAAAGCATATAATGTAGCAGGAGAGACGAATCTTGAAATTCCACTAAGAGAGTTGTTATTGAGTACAGTAGGAACTTTGCAAGCCTTCGCAATAAGCTTACGAGCATTCGCAGTAGGAGAGTTTCCTAACCCACGAGAAGAATGGAGAAAAGCCTCAGATACTCGAACCATTGCTGAATCAAAAGTTTCCGCATTACTATAATCTTCATCTTCATCTTCATTAGCATCATCATCATCTTCTTTATCAGAAAGGGTATCAGAATTAGAATTAAAGTCCTTCTCAGGAAATTTATCATCTTCATCACTTTAATCTTCGTCAACATCCTTACTAGAAGAGATCACATTGGAGTAAACATTGGTTGAGAGTTTCTTCTTCTTCCTCTCATAAACAACATCCTCAAGTTTCCTTTTTCCTTTGCGAAGAGCATCATCTTGACTACCAGAATTTTGGGTATCCTTCGCAGAGCGAAGTGTTTTTTGTCTTGCAGTTAACCTTTTGGAAGAAGTAGAATTCTTATTCTCACTCGAAACAACCTCAGGAAGATCAGGAAGAGCCTACAAATTAAAATAAGGATAAGAAACAGAGGCAACAATATATTGTTTAGAAAGCATGTAAGAGTGTTTCTTACCTCATTTGAAAATAAGTTGAAGAATAACAAGAAAATAAGAAGATAGAGATACATACATTTTTATCTTCGTTAAGCCAAGAAAAGACCCAAGGTTGATAGTTACGATCACGAAGGTTCGCAGGAAGATCTACTATCCCAGAAATGTAAGAACCCGATAATGTTAGAGGGTAATTATACCAATCTTCGTCATGAGAACGGCGAGGGGTTCTATTATTTCCCGAGGCATAATCAATATCGTGCATGAGAAGGTCATCTGCTGCAATATTGGCTTTACGATGAAGACGAACACCCCAACGTTTATCTTCCTTCTTCGCAGGAATTAATGCGTAATTTTTAAACAAACTCTCAACTGTATAGTCTGCAGCAATAATTTCCATATCCTGAAATCCAGGTTTCCTAAGGTCAACTGAATACAAAGATTTTCCAGTAGCAGCACGAGTTGTGAATTCGACCAGAATGCGAATGCAATCACTAGTCAATTGATAAATGGCACATGAAAAATTGGGGTGGGAAATAATTTCATAGAATAAAGGAAGATTGACATCATAAAGAGGAAGAGGAAGACCTGCGAGGATTTGACCTTGTGAGATTAAAATTTTCTGATCATTCCAAGCAAGATTGGTAAAGAGCTCCATACAGAGAGAAGACTTCTTGTCATAACCATCAATTTCAGAAAGAATGAGGTCCCTATCAGCAAGCTCTGCATTAATTTGTTCAATAGTTTTCTTTTTTGGAGCCATTGGATGTAGGATAGAAAATAGAAATGAAAAGAGGTGAAAGAGATAAGAAATCGTAGTAGCAGAAAAAGGGAATAAATTGCAGAGGAATAAGTGATGAGGAAGATGAATAAGATAAGAGAATAAAAATAAAAATAAAAGATAATATTTATAAAGAAGAGAGAGTCCGATGAAGATAGAAACTCATCAATGCGATTAGACGTGAACGGTTGAAAAGAACGATTCTGAGAAACGTGTCAAAAATTTAATGAAAAAGGAAAATACGTGTTGCGAATTTAACAGGTGGTGATAACTATATTAAATTTACGAGAATAGAGGTTCTCATGACATTTCTTCTTCGCATAATTGACATGAGAAGAGGCAAGATGTAGGTACCGAATATCGCAAGACATTAGCTTACGAACATCGTAATAAATATAAGAATAAAGAGTTATAAAATGATGCGATGGTATAGGAAGTACGGGGAAGTATGAAGATTTGCGAAGATAGAATAATCTTACGAAGATGTATTGCGATACTTCGCAATACATATACAGCTGTACAAATTACACTATAAATAGGAGTTCAAATGTAAAATTCGAGAGGTTCTTTTAGTGAGTATTAGAAAATATTTTAGGAGAGAGAATAGAGAAAGTTGTAACTATTCTAGTTCCATTTAGATACTTTTATAATCAATTGAGAGAATTAATAAGAAAATTGTCATTCATCATCAAGAACTTCTTAAGTTTTACAAATTCTACTGAGGGTGTAGTTGTAGGTTATTCTGCAACTACAAGGCCCTTGTCATCTCCGCCATCAAATGTGCCATTACCGCGGTGCCCCAAGAATAGATATAAACATCTTCCAATGGATCCAAGTACTGAAGAAAGTTTGCACTTAACCTATTGCCATTAGTGTCAGGGAAGGCCCTAGTACCCAAGATGTATAACAGGTACGCAGCGGCTGTATAAAGAATCTGTCCAGGGACCCATCCATCCTCCAAAATTCTTTGCTTTGTATTTTGAAACCTCTTCTTAAGCATCGTCAGCTTGAATGTCTTCGCCTTACTAGACTGGGATTCATAAAAGCTATCCGTAGAAGTTTTGAAGTCCCAACCAAACATCTTGTTAGTTAAAGCGTGCAACTTAGACCATTCAAGGTCCAGACACTCAACTCCTTATGCAATTGATTTTCCGATAACGTTCAATCCTAGAATGTTCTGAGCATCATCATGGATCAAGGTCATCTCTCCGCACGGGAAGTGCATTGTATCAGTTTCACCATGGTACCTTTCGACGAAGCAATTGACTGTCATAATCTGGCTTCACATAATTTTCAACTAAAGCATATAGACCAAAATCCTTAACTATTGTTTGGACATCATCATGCTCCAAAGACAAATCCCAATGATCCGCGGCTTGGTTTCGGCAAACAAGAATAGACTTAGTATGATCCTACAATTAGAAGATAATATGATTAAGATATTTTGCATAAATCCAAAAAAATACATATGCACAAAATAAAAAAAGCTTACATAGGTTTGATAGATAGTACGATCCCAATAGTGCTTGTATCCAAATAGTACTTTCGGTTCCGGAGCTTCACCCCAAATTTTACCATGTTCAAGGTCGGGTATCATGTCATCAATGTGAGGAAGGTGACAACCTTTAACTTTGGTTTTCCCCTTGCCTTGTGTTGGTTGTTCACTCGGCCCACCAACTTCGCTTTGGCTTGCTAATTGACTTGGGTGAACCTCATCATCTTCCTCCTCACTTTCACCTTCATCATGCTCATTGTCCTCAACTGTTCCATTACCTTCACGGATTACAAGTACACTACGGTCACGACCACTCTCCAAAATTTCCCCTCTTGTTTCAAATCCCAAACGCTTCTGGCGACCTTGATCTTTCCCTCGTGGACGCAGATACTAAGGAGTATCAAGACCTTCCTTCCTCTTTCTCTTAGTGAAAGCATCTTTATTTTTTCTTTTGTTAGCTTCCTTGGATTTTGACCTATAACATAAGCACATGAAACCAAAATAAGACAAGTCATATTGGACGTTTAAGTACCGGCATTGAGACTCTTAAACAGATCAATCCGGTTTAGTACTACCGTCAGTCAAACTTAGCTATCGAGAATGCCGGTAAATAAATGGGTCTCTTCTGGATACAAAAATACAACTATCGGCACTCTCAAAGTAAATCAATTCTGTACCGGTAACAGTGTACCGGCATACAATGAAAGAGAAATAGTTTGCCGGTACTGATCAACTAATCATATATGTTCCTGTGTGTTTAAAGTTTACCACCGGCGTACACGAATTAAATCAAATCTATGTCGTTTATACCGGCATACATGAAACCTAGATTCAATGCCGGTACTGGTGACAAAGTTCATAATGTTTCTGTGTGTTTTAAGTATACTACCGGCATACACGAATTACTATTAAGGTATGCCGATAACCTATAACCGGCATGGTATTCAACCCAATTTGTATACCGGTACTAGAAATTCACTTTCAGGATTTGAAACCGGCATGGTATTCATCCCAGATCGAATTCCGGTACTTAAAACCGGCGTAGTATTCATCCCAGATCGAATGTCGGTACTTAAAACCGGCGTGGTATTCATCCCAGATCGAATGCCAGTACTCTGTGTAACTCGACTGTTTCAACTATTTTTGGCGATTCTAACCTAAATCCATTGCTATAAATCGATTAAAACAATCATAAATGAGTTCAAAACCACTAACCTTCTCAGAGAAGCCATGGTTGCGAGTGTTTGATCGTCTGAGTTCGCCGCCTCGTCCTCTCCTTGTTCTTCAGCAATCGAAGCAATTCGTTGTTCGTGTTTTTGTTGACCAATCGATTTGGTCTTTGGTTTGGCTTTTGGTTTCCTTCGTGGAGGCATGGTTATGATTCGGGTAGGTTAATCGACGAAGAAATTTTTGATTTAACGATTAATCGTCGATGAAGAACGATGAAGAAGATGAAGGAATTTTTTTTCTTCAGAAACCTAACTATGCCGGCAGTGAATTGAAATGAGAGATAAATTGATTTGGTTTTTGATTTTATTGTTTTAGGGGAAAGGGCATAACAGTCTTTTCATTATGTTTTTTTTATTAATCTAAGGGTGTTTTGGTATTTTAGCCCCCAAAAAACACCACTTAGCATCCACCTTTGGTTGGGGGAAGTAATTCATATCCCCCAATTAATTCTCATATCCCCAATTGAGCGTTCTTTTTTTCCTTATAAAAGGACTTTTTTCGGTGAAAATTTGTGTATTTACAAATTGAAAAGAGGAAAGAGAAATAATTTTTACCTTCAACGAGAATTAAGATAAACTAAAAATAAGAAAGTAAATTTTTTGGAGATTTTTTTGGGATTATCATTAATTGAAAAAAAATTTAGAAAAAAAAATTCACGTAAAACAAATAGTCAAAAAAAAAAAAACCGTTTGTTTCTAAATTTATGGAACAAACATTAATTTTGGGATTCTCAATTTTGGAAATTTTTGGCTTTCTAAAGCTTCAAATACTTTAAACAAAATTCCGGAATTTTTCCTCCTAATTTAGATAAAGGTTATTTAAGTAATCTATTGATACTATAACTAATTATGAGTATCTAATTATTTTTTTGAAGCATGTATATTATTAAAATACTTAAAGAGCTATTACACGTGGGTAAGATTCATCTGTTACATTTGTATTGATATGCCATGAATCTAAAAAAACAAAACGATAGAGCAGAGCATGAATAACGGTCTTTGGATCGGAGTTGCATCGGGGGGAGATGTTGGAGTTGGAGGCTGACAGGCCTTCCTTCAATGCTTTCCACAAGAAAAGCTGTTTTTTTGATGGACACGATAGAGTCCATAATAGATTGGTTGTTGGTAGGGATGGTTGATGCGCTTGATTGAAGATGCCATTCAGGCAATTACGTCCATATGCTGAGGTGTAATGCTCGGATAAAAATTGTCTAACTCTTTCTTTTCCGTCTTGATCCATTTCCAGAGAAGACAAAGGTAAATACAGCTAATAATGTTACTAAAATAAACTAGAGACTATTAAACTTCCACAGCACCAAACAGAGTGCCTTGAAAAGTAACACCTACGGCTAAGACAAGAAACAAAGGTGTAAGTGCTTTATAGGGTAGCACTTACAAAAACCAAAGGTGACAAACAAAGGTGTAACTTCCACATATCTAATATCTAATATCTTAATGGTGGGTTCTTCATATGTAAAAAAACCAAAATAGGCTAGAAATATTTTTCCCTAAGAATTAATTCTAGAGGCAAGGCACAATCAAGATGGGTATGTGATATGTGACAAATTTATCATGTTGAATCCACTACAACAATATTTTAATTTCCTCCTTCCTTCCAAGTTATATAGGCGGAGAAATCAAATCTCTTAGATTAAGAAAATTTTATAAATATCCACCTTTTTTTTCATGTTTTTACCCTTTACTTTTGATGATAATTAGAAATATTAAAAAAAAAAAAAATTAAATTAATATTATTACAATATTACTATAATAAATAAGGACACGTTTGGAAAGAATCGTCTATGAAATTATGAATTAGAACTGTGCCTATAATTGGGCCGACTGAGCGAAGCGATGGAGGACCTTATATGGTGACTTTGTGTCAATGTGAAGCGTGACATTTTTTTTTCAATTGGACAAAAAAGATTGGATTTGATGTAACCAAAAAGGACGTAGGTGTAATTTTTTTAAAGAAGGAGAACTAGATATAAAATCCAAATTTTATTATAATTCTTTATTCTTTAAGGGTATAATTGGTAACCAAACTTCAAAATAATATATCTAAAAATCCGTGCCTTGGAATTTTACAAATTTTATCTCGTTGGAAAGCTAATAAAAAAACCTATCCAACGAGCACAAACAACAATATCAAATTTAGAGTTTTTAAGAAAAAATCGGAAGGATTTATCATTTTAGGCACAATTTTGAAAATAAATATATATCTTTTATGCACAAAGGATACATAATACTTTATGTAGCCATATTTTGGTTTATTCATCAACTAATTTTCCTTTGCAACTAATAAAACGATGTACTCTTCCCGTTTCAAGAAAGTGATACTTTCACTTTAGGCACAAATTTTCTTTTACAGTCTAATTACAGCAGTGTTTCTTTTTTTCTTCGGTCGGCCCTCCCCACCGTGGCAACAATCATTAGGCCGAGCGAGCGAAGCGAGGGAGGACTTTGTGTCAATGTGAAGCGTGACATTTTTTTCAATTACACAAAAAAGATTGAATTTTGGTCCGGACACCTGGAAAAGACTAAGTTGTCCCTCTAAATCAAATTTTACTTTTTTTTCTTTAGATATTTTCGTAAATAAAGAACAATTAATTGGGGGATATGGGAATTAATTGTGGGATATGAATTACTTCCCCCAACCCATGGTATGTGTTAAGGGGTTATTTTTGGTTATGAAAATACTAAAATACCCTTCCCACAAAATTAAAATCAAAAACTTAAAATCAAAAAACAAAATCATATCCCCCATTTCCATCTCCACTTCTTATTAATCTTATTTAGGGGTAGATCTTTGAAACCTAAATATTCCCCATTCCCTTTAAAATTCTAAACTCTCCCCACTCTACATCAAATTCTCTTCTCTTCACTTTGGAAACGAATTTTTATTTTATTCGGAAGTGATGAAGATCATGCTGAAAGTGGTGATGACCATGCCGGAATTGATTCTCGAGCATCTTGGTATCATGTTCCAAGATATGGTATTCATCAATTCCAAGATGGTTTTTCATCACTTTTTTTTTTTTTCGTTTTAATCACTTCACTGCCGGCATGGTCAGTTGATATGAAGACCATGCCGGTATTGCTTTCCGGCATAGCATGTTGCTTTATTTTCTCTATGCCGGAAAACAATACCGGCATGGTCTTCATATCAACCGACCATGCCTAAGTGGAGTGACTAAAACCGAAAAATTCAAAACGGAAGTGATGAAGACCATATGATTGATGAAGACCATATGTCGGAATATGATACGCAGATGCTCGAGAATTTCCTATCAATGCCGGTATTCAAGTGAAAAAAAAATGAACATTCGGATACTTTTCATCCTGTTCGGCATAAAAATTTAAGCAAAATACTATGCTTTAACATGATACTGGATGCTCGATAATTTCTTGTCAATGCCGGAGTCAAGTGAAGAAAAAATCAACATTCTAGGTACTTTTCATCTTGTTCCGGCATAGAAATGTAAGCAAAATACTATGCGGAACAGTGCCGGATGCTCGAAAACTAGATTACCATGCCATGCTCGGAAAACTAGATTACCATGTCGGCATTTTTGTAACCCCCCCCCGAACCCCCTGGATAGTGGCAAACAATTTTTGAAAATTTCCGACAAATGCCGCATGGTTTTTTGGTTGAATACCATGCCGGACCGAGCTTTTTCAAATTGCAACAATGGTGAATTCAAAGGAAACAAATCAAATTTTCAACCTCTTAGCAAAGAATTCTCTCATCACAATCATCTTCCATTTTCAAAAAAAAAAATTCCACTTTTTTTTTTCCTCTCCTTCTACTCCTCACTCACACAAATTAAAATCAAAACACACACTAAACTATCCCCCAAATACTTAAGCATATACTAATTATTATTAACTACTAAACATGATTAGTGAGGGCTAGATTAGGAATTAAAAAAAAAATTACATAGGGGGTCACCCAGAATTGCTATTGGGACACCGTTTTTGTCCTGTAGCTATATCCCCCAATTAGTTTCCATATCCCCCAATTAATTCTTCTAAATAAACCAAAGAGGAAGGGGAATAATGTATTAGATATTTTCATAAATAAACCAAAAAGAAAGGGCACAACAGTAAATGCATTTTTTATATATTTAAAAACCTCGTATATTTCAAACTACAAGTCGTATTTTTATAAATTTTATATATTTGTAAAGCCCTTTAAATTAGCTATGCAATGAGCACAAACAATGATATCAAATTTTTGTTTTTCAATTTTTTTTATTATTCTCCAAATTTTGTGTCTTTTATCCTTAAAAATTAGGCATAGCTTAAAATTAGGCATATCTTAAAAAAAAATTTAAAAAAACTACAAGAAAAATAAAATGATTGACTAAGTATAAAAAACAACTAATTTTAAAATGAAAAACACAACATATGGTGTTGAATCACGACCAAATTATTTGCAAAGTAAAAATATATCATGGCCTACATGTCTGGAATAATAATACTTTCGCGTCGTGTTTGGAAAAATTATACCTTCGTGCCATCTCAAGAAAAATAATATTTTCACCATACGGCGGAACTAAATTGTGAACACAAAATTTAATTTTACGACAATTTTTTCGGTCAGCCATCTCATCATGGTAGCGGTCATCTAGTATATGATGTACGATCAAAAACTAATTTCTCCATCTTGATATCCTGGGCGAAGGGAGTCGTACGTATAATAAAAAAAAAATTACATGAGCCGCAAATCATTTGTTGTCTACCCAACTTTCTTTTTCTAGTAAACTTTTTTTTTTTTGTCTTTTACCAAAAGAACATGTATACAAATGCATTTGAAGTTACTGCTTCTGCAAAATTTATACGGATCAATGATGAAATTTGATCAATTTTTTAATTTTTTTAATTTGAATTAATTAATTAACGGCCAATTGGATGTGTTTTGAACTGTGAATCTTTGATTATCAAATAAAAAACACGCAATTGGGATACTTGTATTAATTTGGGAATGGAGGAAAATGATAAAAAAAAATGGATTTAGATATCAAATCAGGGTCACCATTTATCTATGTATTTTAACTAATTCCTAATTTACCCTCATTAATCAGGTTTAGTGTTTAATTATAATTAGGAAATTTATAAGATTATTTGATAAATGATTAGTGTGTATATTTGAGTGAGGTGAGAGTAGAAGGAGGAATATTTTTTGAGAGAACTTTTTTTGGTGAAAATGATGGATGATTGTGAAGAGAGAATTGCTGCTGAATCTTTAGCTCAACTACAACAAGGAGTATATCTTGAATCTTCTGCTAATGACAACAATTCACATTTGCAATTATTTGTGGAACCAACACCCTTGGATCATGATTTTTATAAGCATGAGGTGTTTCGTGAAGAACCAACCCAAGAGAATAAACAATTTCAACATGCAAGCATTCCCAATACTTAGGTAAAGGTGCTAATGTGTTGAAAATTTGTTTTTTTTCTTTGAATCCACCATTGTTGCAGTTGAAATAGGTTGGTGCCGGTATGGACGTAGTATGAATACAATGTCGGCAGCATATTTACCGGCATTGTATTCAACCAAAAAACTATGTCAGCCAATAATATCCCCCATTTTGAAATCCAAGCCGGCATTATATTCAACCAAAAAACTATGTTGGTACAAAAGTTACTTTTTACCTACCACGGAATATTCTACGGAATATGCTACCGGCACTGTTCAATTCTTACGTTACTATGCTGGTACCTCCAAGAAAACATACATGAATAAGTAAATTTGAAAGTTAACTATCAGCGTGGTTGATTAATTATCGACCAAGCCGGCACTCTATACCGGCGTGGAACCATAGGTAAATAGCATGCCGACACTAATGTTTCCGTCATTGATTTCCAATAAAATTTTATGCCAGAAGCATTTCAGATTTTGTCTTCAGTTCATTCATTTCGACCATGCCGGAACTGTGGTCCGGCATAGTATTTTTAATTATTTTTGGAACTAATTTTTCCATTTCATTCGTTCCTTAGATTGTGACATATATTGATATAGAACATCTAGACAAATTCACCCCTGTTTGACATTAGTGTCAAACCATATTCTATTTCTAGTATTATTTCCTAATTCATGATTTCCTTATTTTAGAACTATTCTAGAACATACTAGTTTCCTAGTTTAGTATGATTTCCTTTTCTAGTTTTATTACTTTTAGGAAATAGTGAATCCTATATAAGAAGGCCTATCCTTGTAGAATTGCTACACATTCACATTATTATCTTATTTGATTTGATTTATAAAAGATATTTTATTTAGTTATTGTTCTCTAGTTTTCTTATAGCTTTTGTGAATCTATTGATTTCACACTAGTTTTCACTATCTTTTGGATCCTTGATCCAAGTTATTACGCTTCCGCTACGTTAAGTGGTACCAGAGCCTCGATTGAGAGCCTCCACTAACATGGGTGATAAGAAGATTGAAGAATTCGGGATCAGTTTGAAGAAGAAACTAAAAACTGATATGCAAGCAATGGGAATCAGTATTGAAAAGAAGATAACCACAGTAATGGATGAACGTTTCGATAATATCACAAACAAAATCGAAAAGATCAAAAGTATGTTTACTAAGTTCATGGGAGATGAAGGAAAGAAGGTACTTGGAGAAAAATCTAAAACCCAAGATGAAATTATCCATCCCCATACTTCCATCCCTCCCAACTCTACCACTCACCTTCAACCCCCAGCTTCTTCCCAACCTTCTTCTAGCCATTACGCCTCTAAAATTAAATCATATTATCATCCATTGCAATCCACTCCATCATACTCTTCTTGTCCACCTTACACAACCCCACAATTTAAATTCAATGAAGATTTCAACTCTTACTCTACTCCTGAAAACGTGCTCAAATCTTCTACGAAACAACAAGCAATTGATGTTGAAGATTATGAGACATATTATTATCCTCCACCACCGCGCCAGCAAAGGAACATGGGAAATCAACAAACCTATCGCCCCAAAGCTGATATAACCTCGTTTAATGGACTTTGAAGATTTCTTAGATTGGATGTGTACAGTTGATCGTTTCCTTACTTATATGCATATACCTAAAGATCAACAAGTAGAACTTGTTGCTTTCAAGTTTATTGGACCGGCTTCCTCATGGTGGGATCATCTTCAAATAGAACGAGCTAATCAAGGATTGCAACCAGTAAAGTCCTGGACAACCTTGAAACAACTGTTAAAGAGAATATTTCTTCCTCCGGACTACGTGCAAACCTTGTTCATCAGTTTGCAAAACTGTCGTCAAGGCAACCACACATTACAAGAGTATATAACAGAATTTTCTCGTATGTTATCTCGAAACCAGCTGAATGAGACGGTTGATTAAACAATTGGGCGGTTCATAAATGGACTTGATTGGAGTATACAAGAAAGGTTAGCTATTCAATAATACACTTCTCTTCATGATGTCATTAATAGCGCTCTAAAGATAGAATCTTTCATGCTTTCTCCACAACCATACCCAAAATACTCATTCTCTTACCCTAGAAAACCTTCATTTCAAAATTCTCCTAATAGGCAACAACCTTCTCAATTCCAGTCCCGTACTTATCCCACTAGCACTATAACTACCACCCAACCATCCTCTTCCCACAACCTACCTGCCACAAAAACTCCGACACCTCCACCCCAGCCTAGTAATGCTTCACCCATTAGGCCAAAACCTCAAAATCCTTATGCATACCCAACTGAAAACAAGTGTTATAAGTGTAAGCAACCGGGGCATACATCAAATAAATGTCGAAGTGGGTGCACATTGATGACTGAAGAGGAATCTGCTAATGTGTATGATCAATAAAGTGAGGAGTTTCCTCAAAATATCAGAGATATACCTACCTATGGTGAGCAAGGAGAGGAAGGAGATTATGCCTCTTATGTTGTTCGAAATCTGTTGTTTGTTCCTCGAGTTGACTATCCAACTCGTAATCGTTTGTTCCACACTCAATGCCGTGTGAAAAACAAAATCTTTGATATGATAATTGACAGTGGTAGTTGTCAAAACATTCTTTCATCCAGATTGGTGGATATGCTGCAAATAGCTACTCATCCACATCCTAACCCATATTCTATTGGTTGGATTGACAACAAAAACAAGAAAAATGTGGATTCTAAATGTCTCTTATCATTTAAAATTGGGACTTACAATGAGATAGTGGTCTGTGATGTTGTGGATATTATTGCTTACCATATATTACTTGGACTCCCATGGCTATATGATGTGGATGTGAATTATATAGGTAAAGCTAATACATATTCATTCATGTACAATGGAAACAGAATCATATTGCATCCATCTTATGAGAAACCTAAACCAAGTCTACAACAAGAAGAGACTACGATGTTGGTTTCCCCGGACATCTTAGCTGATGCACAAGAATCAAGTACGATCTTTGCCTTAGTTGTACAACCTTCTACTCCTGACCTTCCTATAACTATTCCTACTCAATTCCAGTCCTTACTAGATGAGTTTGCATGTATTTTACCATATGATATGCCTGATTCTTTACCACCTATGAGAAATGTTCAACATCAAATAGATCTTTTACCTGGTGCAAGTTTTCCTAATCTTCCACACTACCGTATGAGCCCTAAGGAGCACGATATACTTTGAGGACAAGTGGAAGAATTATTTTCTAAAGGTTTCATACAACCTAGTTTGAGCCCTTGTGCTGTTCCAGCCCTCCTTGTACCTAAAAAGGATGGAACTTGGAGTATGTGTATTGATATTAGAGTTGTTAACAAGATCACAATCTGTTATCGTTTCCCAATTCCAATATTAGATGATATGCTTGACATGCTCTCCTGTTCCATAATATTTTCGAAGATTGATCTGAAAAGTGGGTATCATCAAACCAGAATTAAGCTGGGAGATAAATGAAGGACTGCGTTTAAAAAAAAGATGGTCTCTTTGAGTGGCTTGTCATGCCATTTGGCTTGTCTAATGCTCCTAATACATTCATAAGTCTTATGAATCAAGTCTTGCAGCCCTTCATTGGTAAGTTTGTTGTGGTTTATTTCGATGACATTCTTATCTATTCTAAATATGAAGACGAACACCATTCTCGCTTGTGGGTTATTTTCAATTCTCTCAAAGAGAATGAATTATTCATCAATCTAAAGAAGTGTCAATTTTTCACTTCTAAGGTTCTGTTTTCGGGTTACGTTGTTTTTACTAATGGTATTCAAGTAGATGATTCAAAGATCGCAGCTATTCGTGATTGGCCTACTCCTAAAACAGCCCCCAAAGCTCGAAGTTTTCATGGTTTAACTTCATTTTACCGTCGATTTATAAGAGATTTCGGATCTATTGCAGCCCCTATTACTGACAGTTGGAAGGATAAAAGGTTTTTATGGACAAATGAAGCTGAATCAAGTTTTTAATTACTCAGAGAAAGGCTTACTTCTGATCCTATCCTTGCACTTCCTGATTTCAACAATCTTTTTGAAGTACATTCTGATGCTTCTATATTAGGAGTTGGTGTTGTTTTATCACAAGAACGTAAACCTATTGAATTTCTTAGTGAAAAACTTACAGAAGCTCGTCAAAAGTGGTCTACTTATGAGTTAGAATTCTACGCGGTGATTCGTGCACTACGGAAATGGAGACATTACTTAATACACAAGGATTTTCTCTTGTATACTGATCACCAAGCCTTCAAGTATATTCAGAATCAATCACCATCCAACAGAATGCATGCTAGTTGGATTTCTATCTTATAAGAATATACATTCTCTATTCAGCACAAGTCTGGTTTAAACAACAAAGTTGTTGATGCACTTAGATGTTTTAATAATCATAGTGCTTGCGAGTTTCTCCTAGTTACCATCCGTGCTGAAGTGATTGCTTTTGACTCTCTTAAGGAATTGTATCCTACCGATCCCAAATTTTCATTACTATGGTAGAAATGTTCTTCTAAGAAACAAGGTACGGGAAATTTTGCTTTACATGATGGGTTTCTTTTCAAAGGTAGTCGTTTATGCATTCCTGATGGTTCTATTCGTGAACACCTTATTAAGGAATTACATAGTAGTTGTCTTTCTGGCCATTTCAGGCGAGATAAGACTATATCTCTAGTCGAAGCTCGTTACTTTTGGAATTCTCTCAAAAAGGATGTCCATGATTTTGTGCGACGTTGTATGATTTGCCAACGAAGTAAGGGTCATGCACAAAATACAGGATTATACATTCCTCTTCCAGTTCTAGATGCTCCCTGGGAAGATATATCAATGGATTTTGTGTTAGGTTTACCAAGAACCCAAAGAGCTCATGATTCGTTTTTTTGTGGTTGTTGATCGCTTCTCAAAAATGACACATTTTATTCCTTGCAAGAAGACTATGGATGTTGTGACTACGGCAAATTTTTTTTTTCCGTGAGATAGTTCGTTTACATGGTATTCCAAAGACCAATACTTCTGATCGAGACATTAAGTTCTTAAATTGGTTTTGGAAGACACTTTGGACTCATCTCCAAACCAAACGGCAGTTTAGTAGCACAGCTCACCCACAAACAGATGGGAAAACTGAAGTAGTAAACCGATCATTAGGGAATATTATTCATTGCTTGTCAGGAGACAAGCATAAACAATGGGATTTATCTCTTGCTCAAGCTGAATTTTCCTACAATTCAGTTCCTAATCGATCCACAGGTTATGCACCTTTTCAAATCGTTTATTCTAAGGTTCCTAACCACACATTGGATCTTGTCTCTTTACCATCAGTACCTAGTTCCAATGTTGCAGCTGATTACATGATCCAGTCCCTAAAAGTGCTACATGATAAAGTCAAGAAAAACTTAGAAGCTTCTAATGCCAAATATAAGCTAGATGATGATCGTCGACGTCGTTTTCAGTCTTATGAAGTTGGTGATCTAGTTATGGTGTACTTAAGCAAGGATCGTTTTCCTACTGGTACCTACAACAAGACTAAGTACAAGAAGATTGGCCCCATTCGCATTCTCAAGAAGATCAACAACAATGCTTATGTTGTTGACCTCCCAGCACATATGAATATCTCGTCCACATTCAATGTTAAGGATATTTTTCCTTATTTTCCAGGAGATGAGGTTTTTCTTCAAACACCAAACTAGGGGTCGAGTTCTTTTCAAGAAGGGGAGCCTGATGTAGAACATCTAGACAAAGTCACCCCTGTTTGACATTAGTGTCAAACCATGTTCTATTTCTAGTATTATTTCCTAATTCATGATTTCCTTATTTTAGAACTATTCTAGAACATACTAGTTTCCTAGTTTAGTATGATTTCCATTTCTAGTTTTATCACTTTTAGGAAATAGTGAAGCCTATATAAGAAGGACTATCCTTTCAGAATTGCTATACATTCACATTATTATCTTATTTGATTTATCAAAGATATTTTATTTAGTTATTGTTCTCTAGTTTTCTTATAGCTTTTGTGAATCTATTGATTTCACTAGTTTTCACTATCTTTTGGATCCTTGATCCAAGTTATTACACTTCCGCTACGTTATATATTGAACCAATAAATGCAAGACCGCTTGGTCGGAATACGTCGAATATTATAAAATGCCACCGGTATGTTACAAAAAAATACTTTTCACCTAGTATCTTGAACTTTACTAATGGATTGCTTATAATGAACCTTATAATCTCCCGTGGTTTTCCTTATGTAGGGAATAACATCTAAAAAGGAAGAAATTGTTTGGGCTATAGAGACGTCTCTTGAGAACATGTATGTGTTGGTGAGGAATACCAAAGGTTCAAAGATTCATTTTGAGATGGATTACGAGAGAAGTGGGGAATACAAGGAGAATAATAGCCACAACAGAAAGGGTTATGTATATCCAAAGAATACTAATAGGGTATACAAGACTCATATGAGAAAGGATAATTTCTCATTTAAGCTTGTATTCACTACACCATTTCCAGGATTTTGTCACAGGCTATACCTGTTACTAATAAGATTTGTAACGGTTATAACCTATAGCAAAAAGGCTGTTATTATTATTGTTGCAATTTTTTGCAACAGTTTTTTCTGTGACGGTCTTTAATTAAAGTCACATATATTAAGCGTTACAATAATTAATAGCAACGATTGACCTAATTTTTAGATTGCGACACGTGTCTTACTTACCACGGTTACCTTAACGATTTTAACTGTTACTGTATAAATACAACAATTTCGCTGATGACATGTGTTTCGACTTGTCACTATACAACATTTTGCAACAATTCGCAAGAGGACACGTGTAATTTGGGGTAAAAATTGTTTCTGTTGTATTTCGTAAACTTGGGCATGTTGATGAGAAACGAATTTAGACCTAAACAAATACACTGCATGGGAATACTTTAGATCCGAGATATAAATTTGTACAATCTTGGCATAAACCAAGAAATGGCTGTTCCATTCTTGCTTCGGTCACAAAGTGAAGGAGAAGGGTTGGTCTTAGGGAGGGAAGCAAAGAAGGTGTTGAGACCAGAATGGTTAATTATGAAGGTGTGGCTATTTATGACTTGTATCATAATTTGAAACTGGCTTGTGAAATGTAAGCTATCAGTTCTTTTGCGTTTTCTGGATAATGTGTTGTTAACCAAAACTGTTTTCGTTTGGTCGAAATATGTAAAACCTATTTATACAAGTCATAATTGAATGCACCATGATCTCATAGAAAGTGGGAGTGATTGAGTGGTGGTGAAGTGGGGTACTGTGTAAATGCCAGAAACCACGTCCCCACTATGAAGGAAACAGGTTAGTTTATACCCACTACTTCTTGCCGCCACTAACTTCCATGCTTTCCTGAAACTTTCTTATAATGGGCGTGTTACACGCCGCACGCTGTAACCGCCAGACCAGTACCCTGATGAGCATCCCCAAGTTTGTGAAATATTTGATGTCTCGAGTATTTTCGTGAAAATGTGTAGCAGATTTCCGAATGGGTCTTGTATGCAAGACCTAGCTATTCCGATTAATTATATGCTAACTAAGTAGAAGATAGCCATGTGTGGAAATTTAAAGTCAGGATACTTGCTGCAAGAGAATAGAGTGTGAGGCTATTAGGTTATTCTTGGTAATTGGTCACCTAAGACTTACCATACGCAGATCAATTCTGTGGCAAATTTGGACAACTGAGATTGTAATTCAGGAGAGAGGGTGGTCGTTGATTATGGAAACATTCCGTTGGCACCTGTTAATAGCATAGTGGCGCCAATAGTTACGCATTTAGCGCATGCCAGTGGCACAGCAGCATGATTGGCATATGCCAGTGGCATGGTAGAGCGAATAGCACCTGGCGTAGCCGTGGCCGCTATATTTTGGCATATTGGTGTTATACCTAAGTATGTATCGGCAACATTAGTTCCAGTTTCCATATAAAACTTAATTCCCCAGGTAGCATTACATGGCTTGGTTGGTGTTGCAACCTTACCTAAATTAGGGTTTGGCATACCGAAACCCTAATTGGCGCAATGTGGCATGTGGCCGCAGCACGGTGACGCTTTTTGTGAAAACGGTGCCATGACCACGCCAAAGGAATTATGGCAGGGACATAACATGGGGACTGCCATAAGAGCAAGGGCAGCTATGACTGGCTATAACATAGTGCCATTTTTAGGGTTTCCTGGGTCCTGCATGGCTCATGGAATGTCGTGGGGCCCAAAGTGGCGTAATTTGGGCTATGACTGGAAATTAGGGTTTTGACTAATGCCACTAAAGCAAAGTCTTGTTTCCGATTAGAATTCCCTAGTTGTTTTCCGTTATGGCGTTAGCCATGAAAAGAAAGTAGGTTAGCACACGGCTGCGCTATTTATGGCACATTGGCATGTTACTGTGGCGGAGTGGCATGTTGGCATGCCGATTAGCACATTGGAGAGGCATGGCACGTTTGGCATGACAATTAACATGCCGGAGCGGAATGGCACATTTGGCATACCATTAGCATGCTGGCGCGGTTTTGGGAAGCTAATTGCTGGCGCAATTTTCCTCTTTTAATACAGTGGCGGGTTCAGAGAGACCAAATTGGTCGATGGGAAAAAGGGACGGAAAGTATGGGCCCTGCCAAAACTCATGTGCATGTGGAGGATTTTAAGCGACCTGATTGGTCGATGGGAAAGAGGAGGGCCGGTCAAGCAGGATGGGGGGTGTGGCCATCTGCAAATGGCGTCGGTTGTCCTATGGCATGGACACACCTCACTTTGTTGCTGCTTTAAGGTTTTTCTGAGTTTTCGTAGTAGTAATTAAGATTCGTTCTCTCGGATGTTGTTAAGATTAAATTAAAAGGTTTAAATAAAATAATAAATAGAAGAGAGATTCACTGGGCTTAGGATTTCACCGAATTCATATCAATAGATTCAATTATTTATTCTTCACCAATTATAGCTCAAGGAATAAAAACACGGACTCTTATTTTTCCAAAGTAGATTCTCAAAACATTAATTGTATCCCCTAAGCATATATTATCTAAAAAAAGCATAACCTATCTAATTGAATCACAATTAATTTTTTCGAATCATAAATCAATTAAATTAAGTGCAAAAGTCATATAGAAAAATAAATAAATTAACCAATGTCAAAAGTTCGGCTTCCTCCATCGACCCAGTGTGGGGGTTTAGCTCATTATGTTGGAAACATGCTCAAAATATGAATTCATCGCTCAAACGTTCTTACAAATGATTTAAAGGAGGAAAATAAAATGACACAGGAATTTACAACAGTTGTGAAGTGTTGCAATCCATTATTACAGTAAACGATACATAAAAAGCGTTGTAATCACTGTTCAACTGTCGCTGGAAATCCTTTTGCAAAACCGGGAATAAACCACGGTTTATTAACGACAGGCTTTCACAGCCTTATGTTCTTCGTGTTGTTGGAACAGTAGCAGCAACAGAAATTTCTGAAACTTGATTCTCTCGTCTCTCTGACCTCCCCCAACTCTCGATATCCCTCTATGAGCTCCGTAAATCCTTTTTATATCCAACTGCCCTCCAAATCACTGCCATAACTCCAAAATATTCCTCTTTCCTTCTACAACAACATACGAGAATAATTTTATTTTTCTTCCCTCTCACTCATCTGCTGTTGCTTAACTCACGCTAAACTCGTGGTAAACAAGTCCCAGAATGATTCAACACACATTGTAGCCTCATGTAATCCTCAAAATATAACAGAAAATATATCGAGTATTTCTCAAACACACGGCTTGTTCTGTTTTCTTGTGGTTGCACATTCTAACCCTTTTTATCGAAACTACACACATTAGCAGACCTGTTTGGTCTTAACATGGCGCTCCCAGTCAAATACAATCCAAAATATCGCCAAAAATCTCCACAGATCTTCACAGTATAAATGCAAGAATATCCGAGTTTTCCCTCACTCCCTGTTTTTCTTCCACACGATTATTCGGCCAAATCTAATTGATTCCAAGGATCTTACCATACCTGTTTAGTCGAAACAGGATCTTCTAAGTCAAATCCATCTATTTAATCTCCTTTAAACACGTCCAAAATATTCCACAGAACTTTCGCACTTTCAAACAAAGTTTCCTTCCAAAACTGTTCTTCACGAGTAAGAAGATGAGGGTTCCCTTAGCGAAGTTTGAGGTGCCGATAGCAGGGAGGTGCCCCTTATAAACTGGTTGCCCCTTATCCAATTTGGGAGTCCATTTAGCAAATGCTCTCTGGGGTGCCTTTAACAGTTTTTCGAGCCGATTCTTCTAAAAACGTTTATTTTCCAAAAACACCTACAAACAGGATTATTAGTGATAAAATTAATACCTAGCTAATATAAATATGGGTATAAAATGGTGCACTTACGTGCTTATCAACACCCCCACACTTATATTTTGCTAGTCCCGAGCAAAACATAAAATTGACCCGCTACACAGCTGGTCATGACAAATGCCACAAACACAAGACACGATTTTTTTTTGAGACCCGCTACACAGCTGGTCATAACATGCAAGAAAAGAAAAGACCCGCTGCACAGCTGGTCATAACCCGAACAATCATAATATATTTTTATTATTATTATTATTATTTTGTAGAACCGCTACACAGCTGGTCATAATAAAGAAATGCATAAAAATAGACCCGCTACACAGCTGGTCATAACCTGAACAATCATAATATTTTTTTTTAGAGACCCGCTACACAGCTGATCATTCTTTTTTTTTTTATCTTTTTTTTAGAGACCCGCTCCACAGCTGGTCATGATTCGCAAAGAAATTCCTGAAAAATAAAAATAAAAAGTTAATAACCACTCCTCCACACTTAAACATTACATTGTCCTCAATGTAATTGAGTCATCCAATGCAAAACTTAAGACGGGAAATTCAAAAAAAATAAAAATTATACCTATTGGATGTACAAAAACGGATCCCCATAAACTAATAACCTGAAAACTTGGGGATCGACCCAAAATACAAAATTTACAAACAATAGCTTCACAATTATTTTATGGAAAAATTGGGACACTGAAACTGTCAAAAAACATAATTTACCCCTAAACCAAGTTTTTACTACACATGGAAGTGCGTAAAGAACAAAATATGGGGATTCTATTGAGACTGGGGAAATATCAATTGATTCATTCACGATATCAGGAACAGGCAAGTCCTCTGGGTATTTAGATGCAAAGAAATCCAACAACACTTTAGAAGCACACAATTCTAACCCTAAATTAGGCAACTTTTGGAAGTCTAGGGGTCTAGAAACAACCTCTAAGTCAGGTGAATGATCTTGTGAGGTAGATTAATCTATGGAATTAGGCGAATCATCCACACAATCATCCACAGGGTCATCAATATGTTCTGTTTGGAACAGTGAGTCACTACAAGACTGATCATCATCATCATCATCATTAAATAATCTTTGGCATTCTAGAATTCTTAATATTTGTTCCAAACTAGGTGGTGTGTGTTTGTAATACTTCTCATATATAGTTTGATGTGATTCTTCACTTACCTCATGTGGAGCAGAAACTCCATACCATTGCCTACGCCTATATTCAGCAAGCGTCATCTCAGATGAGGTTTCCTGATAATTTGACTTTTTACGGATATATTCCGCCAGCGTCATCGTAGGTGACGTCTCCTCAGAAGAAGTCATCATTAACAAAATGTCCCTGAAAAGAAATACAAAAAGAAACGCATAAAAATGAAAAATAAAAAATAAAATGAAAAGAAAATACTGCACAAAATAAAAATAAAAATAAACCTAAACCTAAAAATAAATCTAAAAACAAATCCGCGTCGCAACGGCGCCAAAATGATTTAAGGTTTTTCTGAGTTTTCATAGTAGTAATTAATATTCGTTCTCTTGGATGTTGTTAAGATTAAATTAAAAGGTTTAAATAAAATAATAAATAGAAGAGATTCACTGGGCTTAGGATTTCACCGAATTCGTATCAATAGATTCAATTATTTATTCTTCACCAATTATAGATCAAGGAATAAAAACACGGACTCTTATTTTTCCAAAGTAGATTCTCAAAACATTAATTGTATCCCCTAAGCATAGATTATCTAAATAAAGCATAACCTATCTAATTGAATCACAATTAATTTTTTCGAATCATAAATCAATTAAATTAAGTGCAAAAGTCATATAGAAAAATAAATAAATTAACCCATGTCAAAAGTTCGAAACACTCCATCGACCCAGTGTGGGGGTTTAGCTCATTATGTTGGAAACATGCTCAAAATATGAATTCATCGCTCAAAAGTTCTTACAAATGATGTAAAGGAGAAAAATCAAATGAAACAGGAATTTACAACATTTGTGAAGTGTTGCAATCCATTATTACAGTAAACGATACATAAAAAGCGTTGTAGTCACTGTTCAACTGTCGCTGGAAATCCTGTTGCAAAACCGGGAATAAACCACGGTTTATTAACGACAGGCTTTCACAGCCTTATGTTCTTCGTGTTGTTGGAACAACGAAAGAGAAAATTTCGCAACTTGATTCTCTCGTCTCTCCGACCTCCCCAACTCTCGATATCCCTCTATGAGCTCCGTAAATCCTTTTTATATCCAACTGCCCTCCAAATCACTGCCATAACTCCAAAATATTCCTATTTCCTTCTACAAAAAGATACGAGAATAATTTTATTTTTCTTCCCTCTCACTCATCTGCTGTTGATTAACTCACGCTAAACTCGTGGTAAACAAGTCCCAGAATGATTCAACACACATTGTAGCCTCATGTAATCCTCAAAATATAGCAGAAAATATTTCGAGTATTTCTTCCACACACGGCTTGTTCTGTTTTCTTGTGGTTGCACGTTCTAACCCTTTTTATCGAAACTACACACGTTAGCAGACCTGTTTGGTCTTAACATGGCGCTCCCAGTCAAATACAATTCAAAATATCGCCAAAAATCTCCACAGATCTTCACAGTATAAATGCAAGAATATCCGAGTTTTCCCTCACTCCCTGTTTTTCTTCCACACGATTATTAGGCCAAATCTAATTGATTCCAATGATCTTACCATCCCTGTTTAGTCGAAACAGGATCTTCTAAGTCAAATCCATCTATTTAATTCCTTTAAACACGTCCAAAATCTTCCACAGAATTTTCGCACTTTCAAACAAAGTTTCCCGCCAAAACTGTTCTTCACGAGTAAGTAGATGAGGGTTCCCTTAGCGAAGTTTGAGGTGCCGATAGCAGGGAGGTTCCCCTTATAAACTGGTTTCCCCTTATCCAATTTGGGAGTCCGTTTAGCAAATGCTCTTCGGGGGGTGCCTTTAACAGTTTTTCGAGCCGATTCTTCTGAAAACGTTTATTTTCCAAAAACACCTACAAACAGGATTATTAGTGATAAAATTAAAACATATCTAATATAAATATGGGTATAAAATGGTGCACTTACGTGCTTATCAACACCCCCACACTTATATTTTGCTAGTCCCGAGCAAAACATAAAATTGACCGCTACACAGCTGGTCATATAAAAAGAGACTTAGACCCGCTACACATCTGGTCATGACAAATGCCACATACACAAGACACAAATTTTTTTTTTTTGAGACCCGCTACACAGCTGGTCATAACATGCAAGAAAAGAAAAGACCCGCTACACAGCTGGTCATAATAAAGTAATGCATAAAAATTGACCCGCTACACAGCTGGTCATAACCCGAACAATCATAATAATTTTTTTTTTAGAGACCTGCTACACAGCTGATCATTCTTTTTTTTTTTTAGAAACCCGCTCCACAGCTGGTCATGATTTGCAAAGAAATTCCTGAAAAATAAAAATAAAAAGTTAATAACCACTCCCCCACACTTAAACATTACATTGTCCTCAATGTAATTGAGTCATCCAATGCAAAACTTAAGACGGGAAATTCAAAAAAAATAAAAAAATAAAAATTATACCTACTGGATGTACAAAAACGGATCCCCATAAACTAATAACCTAAAAACTTGGGGATCGACCCAAAATACAAAATTTACAAACAATAGCTTCACAATTATTTTATGGAAATATTGGGACACTGAAACTATCAGAAAAAATAATTTACCCCTAAACCAAGTTTTTACTGCACATGGAAGTGCATAAAGAACAAAATATGGGGATTCTATTGAGACTGGGGAAATATCAATTGATTCATTCACGATATCAGGAACTGGCAAGTCCTCTGGGTACTTAGATGCAAAGTAATCCAACAACACTTTAGAAGCACACAATTCTAACCCTAAATTAGGCAACTTTTGGAAGTCTAGGGGTCTAGAAACAACCTCTAAGTCAGGTGAATGATCTTGTGAGGTAGATTCATCTATGGAATTAGGCGAATCATCCACACAATCATCCACAGGGTCATCAATATGTTCTGTTTGGAACAGTGAGTCACTACAAGACTAATCATCATCATCATTAAATAATCTTTGGCATTCTAGAATTCTCAATCTTTGTTCCAAACTAGGTGGTGTGTGTTTGTAATACTTCTCATATATAGTTTGATGTGATTCTTCACTTACCTCATGTGGAGCAGAAACTCCATACCATTGCCTACGCCTATATTCAGCAAGCGTCATCTTAGATGAGGTTTCCTGATAATTTGACTTTTTACGCATATATTCCGCCAGCGTCATCGTAGGTGACGTCTCCTCAGAAGAAGTCATCATCCTCAAAATGTCCCTGAAAATAAATACAAAAAGAAACGCATAAAAAGGAAAAATAAAAAAGAAAATGAAAAGAAAATACTGCACAAAATAAAAATAAAAATAAACCTAAAAATTAATCTAAAAACAAATCCGCGTCGCAACGGTGCCAGAATGATTTAAGGTTTTTCTGAGTTTTCATAGTAGTAATTAAGATTCTTTCTCTCGGATGTTGTTAAGATTAAATTAAAAGGTTTAAATAAAAAAATAAATAGAAGAGAGATTCACTGGGCTTAGGATTTCACCGAATTCGTATCAATAGATTCAATTATTTATTCTTCACCAATTATATCTCAAGGAATAAAAACACGGACACGGACTCTTATTTTGCCAAAGTAGATTCTCAAATCATTAATTGTATCGCCTAAGCAAAGATTATCTAAACAAAGCATAACCTATCTAATTGAATCACAACTAATTTTTTCGAATCATAAATCAATTAAATTAAGTGCAAAAGTCATATAGAAAAATAAATAAATTAACCCATGTCTAAAGTTCGGCTTCCTCCATCGACCCAATGTGTGGGTTTAGCTCATTATGTTGGAAATATGCTCAAAATATGAATTCATCGCTCAAAAGTTCTTACACATGATGTAAAGGAGAAAAATCAAATGAAACAGGAATTTACAACAGTTGTGAAGTGTTGCAATCCACTGTTACAGTAAACGATACATAAAAAAGCGATGTAGTCACTATTCAATTGTCGCTGGAAAGCCTGTTCCAAAACCGGGAATAAAGCACCGTTTATTAACGATTGCTTTCAAAGCCTTATGTTCTTCGTGTTCTTGGAACAGCAGAAGTGAGAAATTTACGCAACTTGATTCTCTCGTCTCTCTCGACCTCCCCAACCCTCGATATCCCTCTATGAGCTCGGTAAATCCTTTTTATATCCAACTGCCCCTCCAAATCACTGCCATAACTCCAAAATATTCCTCTTTCCTTCTACAGCAAGATACGAGAATAATTTTATTTTTCTTCCCTCTCACGCATCTGCTGTTGCTTAACTCACGCTAAACTCGTGGTAAACAAGTCCCAGAATGATTCAACACACATTGTAGCCTCATGTAATCCTCAAAATATAGCAGTTAATATATCGAGTATTTCTCCCACACACGGCTTGTTCTGTTTTCTTATGGTTGCACGTTCTAACCCTTTTTATCGAAACTACACACGTTAGCAGACCTATTTAGTCTTAACATGGCGCTCCCAGTCAAATACAATCCAAAATATCGCCAAAAATCTCCACAGATCTTCACAGGATAAATGCAAGAATATCCGAGTTTTCCCTCACTCCCTGTTTTGCTTCCACACGATTATTCGGCCAAATCTAATTGATTCCAAGGATCTTACCATCCCTGTTTAGTCGAAACAAGATATTCTAAGTCAAATCCATCTATTTAATCTCCTTTAAACACGTCCAAAATCTTCCACAGAACTTTCGCACTTTCAAACAAAATTTCACGCCAAAACTGTTCTTCACGAGTAAGAAGATGAGGGTTCCCTTAGCGAAGTTTTAGGTGCCGATAGCAGGGAGGTGCCCCTTATAAACTGGTTGCCCCTTATCCAATTTGGGAGTCCGTTAAGAAAATGCTCTCCGGGGGTGCCTTTAAAAGTTTTTCGAGCCGATTCTTCTGAAAACGTTTATTTTCCAAAAACACCTACAAACAAGATTATTAGTGATAAAATTGAGACCTAGATAATATAAATATGGGTATAAAATGGTGCACTTACGTGCTTATCAACACCCCCACACTTATATTTTGCTAGTCCCGAGCAAAACATAAAATTGACCCGCTACACAGCTGGTCATATAAAAAGAGACTTAGACCCGCTACACAGCTGGTCATGAAAAATGCCACATACACAAGACACAATTTTTTTTTGAGACCCGCTACACAGCTGGTCATAACATGCAAGAAAAGAAAAGACCCGCTACATACCTAGTCATAACCCGAACAATCATAATAATAATTTATTTTATTTTTTTTGTATACCCGCTACACAAATGGTCATAATAAAAATAGACCCGCTACACAGCTGGTCATAACCCGAACAATCATAATATTTTTTTTTTTAGAGACCCGCTACACAGCTGATCATTCTTTCTTTTTTTTAGAGACCCGCTCCACAGCTGGTCATGATTTGTAAAGAAATTCCTGAAAAATAAAAATAAAAAGTTAATAACCACTCCCCCACACTTAAACATTACATTGTCCTCAATGTAATTGAGTCATCCAATGCAAAACTTAAGACGGGAAATTCAAAAAAAATAAAAAAAATAAAAATTATACCTACTGGATGTACAAAAACGGATCCCCATAAACTAATAACCTAAAAACTTGGGGATCGACCCAAAATAAAAAATTTACAAACAATAGCTTCACAATTATTTTATGGAAAAATTGGGACACTGAAACTGTCAGAAAACATAATTTACCCCTAAACCAAGTTTTTACTGCACATGGAAGTGCATAAAGAACAAAATATGGGGATTCTATTGAGACTGGGGAAATATCAATTGATTCATTCACGATATCAGGAACAGGCAAGTCCTCTGGGTACTTAGATGCAAAGTAATCTAACAACACTTTAGAAGAACATAATTCTAACCCTAAATTAGGCAACTTTTGGAAGTCTAGGGGTCAAGAAACAACCTCTAAGTCAGGTGAATGATCTTGTGAGGTAGATTCATCTATGGAATTAGGCGAATCATCCACACAATCATCCACGGGGTCATCAATATGTTCTGTTTGGAACAGTGAGTCACTACAAGACTGATCATCATCATCATTAAATAATCTTTGGCATTCTAGAATTCTCAATCTTTGTTCCAAACTAGGTGGTGTGTGTTTGTAATACTTCTCATATATAGTTTGATGTGATTCTTCACTTACCTCATGTGGAGCAGAAACTCCATACCATTGCCTACGCCTATATTCAGCAAGCGTCATCTCAGATGAGGTTTCCTGATAATTTGACTTTTTACGCATATATTCCGCCAGCGTCATCATAAGTGACGTCTCCTCAGAAGAAGTCATCATCCTCAAAATGTCCCTGAAAAGAAATACAAAAAGAAACGCATAAAAAGGAAAAATAAAATATAAAATGAAAAGAAAATACTGCACAAAATAAAAATAAACCTAAAAATTAATCTAAAAACAAATCCGCGTCGCAACGGCGCCAAAATGATTTAAGGTTTTTCTGAGTTTTCATAGTAGTAATTAAGATTCTTTCTCTCGGATGTTGTTAAGATTAAATTAAAAGGTTTAAATAAAAAAATAAATAGAAGAGAGATTCACTGGGCTTAGGATTTCACCGAATTCGTATCAATAGATTCAATTATTTATTCTTCACCAATTATATCTCAAGGAATAAAAACACGGACACGGACTCTTATTTTGCCAAAGTAGATTCTCAAATCATTAATTGTATCGCCTAAGCATAGATTATCTAAACAAAGCATAACCTATCTAATTGAATCACAACTAATTTTTTCGAATCATAAATCAATTAAATTAAGTGCAAAAGTCATATAGAAAAATAAATAAATTAACCCATGTCTAAAGTTCGGCTTCCTCCATCGACCCAATTTGTGGGTTTAGCTCATTATGTTGGAAATATGCTCAAAATATGAATTCATCGCTCAAAAGTTCTTACACATGATGTAAAGGAGAAAAATCAAATGAAACAGGAATTTACAACAGTTGTGAAGTGTTGCAATCCACTGTTACAGTAAACGATACATAAAAAAGCGATGTAGTCACTATTCAATTGTCGCTGGAAAGCCTGTTCCAAAACCGGGAATAAAGCACCGTTTATTAACGACAGGCTTTCACAGCCTTATGTTCTTCGTGTTCTTGGAACAGCAGCAGCAGAAATTTCTGCAACTTGATTCTCTCGTCTCTCTGACCTCCCCCAACCCTCGATATCCCTCTATGAGCTCGGTAAATCCTTTTTATATCCAACTGCCCCTCCAAATCACTGCCATAACTCCAAAATATTCCTCTTTCCTTCTACAGCAAGATACGAGAATAATTTTATTTTTCTTCCCTCTCACGCATCTGCTGTTGCTTAACTCACGCTAAACTCGTGGTAAACAAGTCCCAGAATGATTCAACACACATTGTAGCCTCATGTAATCCTCAAAATATAGCAGAAAATATATCGAGTATTTCTCCCACACACGGCTTGTTCTGTTTTCTTATGGTTGCACGTTCTAACCCTTTTTATCGAAACTACACACGTTAGCAGACCTGTTTGGTCTTAACATGGCGCTCCCAGTCAAATACAATCCAAAATATCGCCAAAAATCTCCACAGATCTTCACAGGATAAATGCAAGAATATCCGAGTTTTCCCTCACTCCCTGTTTTGCTTCCACACGATTATTCGGCCAAATCTAATTGATTCCAAGGATCTTACCATCCCTGTTTAGTCGAAACAAGATATTCTAAGTCAAATCCATCTATTTAATCTCCTTTAAACACGTCCAAAATCTTCCACAAAACTTTCGCACTTTCAAACAAAATTTCACGCCAAAACTGTTCTTCACGAGTAAGAAGATGAGGGTTCCCTTAGCGAAGTTTTAGGTGCCGATAGCAGGGAGGTGCCCCTTATAAACTGGTTGCCCCTTATCCAATTTTGGATTCCGTTAAGAAAATGCTCTCCGGGGGTGCCTTTAAAAGTTTTTCGAGCCGATTCTTCTAAAAACGTTTATTTTCCAAAAACACCTACAAACAGGATTATTAGTGATAAAATTGAGACCTAGATAATATAAATATGGGTATAAAATGGTGCACTTACGTGCTTATCAACACCCCCACACTTATATTTTGCTAGTCCCGAGCAAAACATAAAATTGACCCGCTACACAGCTGGTCATATAAAAAGAGACTTAGACCCGCTACACACTGGTCATGAAAAATGCCACATACACAAGACACAATTTTTTTTTTGAGACCCGCTACACAGCTGGTCATAACATGCAAGAAAAGAAAAGACCCGCTACATACCTAGTCATAACCCGAACAATCATAATAATAATTTATTATTATTATTTTTTGTATACCCGCTACACAGCTGGTCATAATAAAAATAGACCCGCTACACAGCTGGTCATAACCCGAACAATCATAATATATTTTTTTTTTTTAGAGACCCGCTACACAGCTGATCATTCTTTCTTTTTTTAGAGACCCGCTCCACAGCTGGTCATGATTTGCAAAGAAATTCCTGAAAAATAAAAATAAAAAGTTAATAACCACTCCCCCACACTTAAACATTACATTGTCCTCAATGTAATTGAGTCATCCAATGCAAAACTTAAGACGGAAATTCAAAAAAAATAAAAAAATAAAAATTATACCTACTGGATGTACAAAAACGGATCCCCATAAACTAATAACCTAAAAACTTGGGGATCGACCCAAAATAAAAAATTTACAAACAATAGCTTCACAATTATTTTATGGAAAAATTGGGACACTGAAACTGTCAGAAAACATAATTTACCCCTAAACCAAGTTTTTACTGCACATGGAAGTGCGTAAAGAACAAAATATGGGGATTCTATTGAGACTGTGGAAATATCAATTGATTCATTCACGATATCAGGAACAGGCAAGTCCTTTGGGTACTTAGATGCAAAGTAATCTAACAACACTTTAGAAGAACATAATTCTAACCCTAAATTAGGCAACTTTTGGAAGTCTAGGGGTCAAGAAACAACCTCTAAGTCAGGTGAATGATCTTGTGAGGTAGATTCATCTATGGAATTAGGCGAATCATCCACACAATCATCCACAGGGTCATCAATATGTTCTGTTTGGAACAGTGAGTCACTACAAGACTGATCATCATCATCATTAAATAATCTTTGGCATTCTAGAATTCTCAATCTTTGTTCCAAACTAGGTGGTGTGTGTTTGTAATACTTCTCATATATAGTTTGATGTGATTCTTCACTTACCTCATGTGGAGCAGAAACTCCATACCATTGCCTACGCCTATATTCAGCAAGCGTCATCTCAGATGAGGTTTCCTGATAATTTGACTTTTTACGCATATATTCCGCATGCGTCATCATAGGTGACGTCTCCTCAGAAGAAGTCATCATCCTCAAAATGTCCCTGAAAAGAAATACAAAAAGAAACGCATAAAAAGGAAAAATAAAATATAAAATGAAAAGAAAATACTGCACAAAATAAAAATAAACCTAAAAATTAATCTAAAAACAAATCCGCGTCGCAACGGCGCCAAAATGATTTAAGGTTTTTATGAGTTTTCATAGTAGTAATTAAGATTCTTTCTCTCGGATGTTTTTAAGATTAAATTAAAAGGTTTAAATAAAAAAATAAATAGAAGAGAGATTCACTGGGCTTAGGATTTCACCGAACTCGTATCAATAGATTCAATTATTTATTCTTCACCAATTATATCTCAAGGAATAAAAACACGGACACGGACTCTTATTTTGCCAAAGTAGATTCTCAAATCATTAATTGTATCGCCTAAGCATAGATTATCTAAACAAAGCATAACCTATCTAATTGAATCACAACTAATTTTTTCGAATCATAAATCAATTAAATTAAGTGCAAAAGTCATATAGAAAAATAAATAAATTAACCCATGTCTAAAGTTCGGCTTCCTCCATCGACCCAATTTGTGGGTTTAGCTCATTATGTTGGAAATATGCTCAAAATATGAATTCATCGCTCAAAAGTTCTTACACATGATGTAAAGGAGAAAAATCAAATGAAACAGGAATTTACAACAGTTGTGAAGTGTTGCAATCCACTGTTACAGTAAACGATACATAAAAAAGCGATGTAGTCACTATTCAATTGTCGCTGGAAAGCCTGTTCCAAAACCGGGAATAAAGCACCGTTTATTAACGACAGGCTTTCACAGCCTTATGTTCTTCGTGTTCTTGGAACATGAACAGCAGAGAAATTTCGCAACTTGATTCTCTCGTCTCTCTGACCTCCCCCAACCCTCGATATCCCTCTATGAGCTCGGTAAATCCTTTTTATATCCAACTGCCCCTCCAAATCACTGCCATAACTCCAAAATATTCCTCTTTCCTTCTACAGCAAGATACGAGAATAATTTTATTTTTCTTCCCTCTCACGCATCTGCTGTTTCTTAACTCACGCTAAACTCGTGGTAAACAAGTCCCAGAATGATTCAACACACATTGTAGCCTCATGTAATCCTCAAAATATAGCAGAAAATATATCGAGTATTTCTCCCACACACGGCTTGTTCTGTTTTCTTATGGTTGCACGTTCTAACCCTTTTTATCGAAACTACACACGTTAGCAGACCTGTTTGGTCTTAACATGGCGCTCCCAGTCAAATACAATCCAAAATATCGCCAAAAATCTCCACAGATATTCACAGGATAAATGCAAGAATATCCGAGTTTTCCCTCACTCCCTGTTTTGCTTCCACACGATTATTCGGCCAAATCTAATTGATTCCAAGGATCTTACCATCCCTGTTTAGTCGAAACAAGATATTCTAAGTCAAATCCATCTATTTAATCTCCTTTAAACACGTCCAAAATCTTCCACAGAACTTTCGCACTTTCAAACAAAATTTCACGCCAAAACTGTTCTTCACGAGTAAGAAGATGAGGGTTCCCTTAGCGAAGTTTTAGGTGCCGATAGCAGGGAGGTGCCCCTTATAAACTGGTTTCCCCTTATCCAATTTGGGAGTCCGTTAAGCAAATGCTCTCCGGGGGTGCCTTTAAAAGTTTTTCGAGCCGATTCTTCTGAAAACGTTTATTTTCCAAAAACACCTACAAACAGGATTATTAGTGATAAAATTGAGACCTAGATAATATAAATATGGGTATAAAATGGTGCACTTACGTGCTTATCAACACCCCCACACTTATATTTTGCTAGTCCCGAGCAAAACATAAAATTGACCAGCTACACAGCTGGTCATATAAAAAGAGACTTAGACCCGCTACACAGCTGGTCATGAAAAATGCCACATACACAAGACACAATTTTTTTTTTGAGACCCGCTACACAGCTGGTCATAACATGCAAGAAAAGAAAAGACCCGCTACATAGCTAGTCATAACCCGAACAATCATAATAATAATTTATTATTATTATTTTTTTGTATACCCGCTACACAGCTGGTCATAATAAAAATAGACCCGCTACACAGCTGGTCATAACCCGAACAATCATAATATATTTTTTTTTAGAGACCCGCTACACAGCTGATCATTCTTTCTTTTTTTTAGAGACCCGCTCCACAGCTGGTCATGATTTGCAAAGAGATTCCTGAAAAATAAAAATAAAAAGTTAATAACCACTCCCCCACACTTAAACATTACATTGTCCTCAATGTAATTGAGTCATCCAATGCAAAACTTAAGACGGGTAATTCAAAAAAAATAAAAAAATAAAAATTATACCTACTGGATGTACAAAAACGGATCCCCATAAACTAATAACCTAAAAACTTGGGGATCGACCCAAAATAAAAATTTTACAAACAATAGCTTCACAATTATTTTATGGAAAAATTGGGACACTGAAACTGTCAGAAAACATAATTTACCCCTAAACCAAGTTTTTACTGCACATGGAAGTGCGTAAAGAACAAAATATGGGGATTCTATTGAGACTGTGGAAATATCAATTGATTCATTCACGATATCAGGAACAGGCAAGTCCTCTGGGTACTTAGATGCAAAGTAATCTAACAACACTTTAGAAGAACACAATTCTAACCCTAAATTAGGCAACTTTTGGAAGTCTAGGGGTCTAGAAACAACCTCTAAGTCGGGTGAATGATCTTGTGAGGTAGATTCATCTATGGAATTAGGCGAATCATCCACACAATCATCCACAGGGTCATCAATATGTTCTGTTTGGAACAGTGAGTCACTACAAGACTGATCATCATCATCATTAAATAATCTTTGGAATTCTAGAATTCTCAATCTTTGTTCCAAACTAGGTGGTGTGTGTTTGTAATACTTCTCATATATAGTTTGATGTGATTCTTCACTTACCTCATGTGGAGCAGAAACTCCATACCATTGCCTACGCCTATATTCAGCAAGCGTCATCTCAGATGAGGTTTCCTGATAATTTGACTTTTTACGCATATATTCCACCAGCGTCATCGTAGGTGACGTCTCCTCAGAAGAAGTCATCATCCTCAAAATGTCCCTGAAAAGAAATACAAAAAGAAACGCATAAAAAGGAAAAATAAAATATAAAATGAAAAGAAAATACTGCACAAAATAAAAATAAACCTAAAAATTAATCTAAAAACAAATCCGCGTCGCAAAGGCGCCAAAATGATTTAAGGTTTTTCTGAGTTTTCATAGTAGTAACTAAGATTCGTTCTCTCGGATGTTGTTAAGATTAAATTAAAAGGTTTAATTAAAATAATAAATAGAAGAGAGATTTCACTGGGCTTAGGATTTCACTGAATTCGTATCAATAGATTCAATTATTTATTCTTCACCAATTATAGCTCATGGAATAAAAACACGGACTCTTATTTTTCCAAAATAGATTCTCAAAGCATTAATTGTATCACCTAAGCATAGATTATCTAAACAAAGCATAACCTATCTAATTGAATCACAACTAATTTTTTCGAATCATAAATCAATTAAATTAAGTGCAAAAGTCATATAGAAAAATAAATAAATTAACCCATGTCTAAAGTTCGGCTTCCTCCATCGACCCAGTGTTGGGGTTTAGCTCAATATGTTGGAAATATTCTCAAAATATGAATTTATCGCTCAAAAGTTCTTACACATGATGTAAAGGAGAAAAATCAAATGAAACAGGAATTTACAACAGTTGTGAAGTGTTGCATTCCACTGTTATAGTAAACGATACATAAAAAGCGATGTAGTCACTATTCAACTGTCGCTGGAAAGCCTGTTCCAAAACCGGGAATAAAGCACGGTTTATTAACGACGGGCTTTCACAGCCTTATGTTCTTCGTGTTCTTGGAACAGCAGCAGCAGCAGAAATTTCTGCAACTTGATTCTCTCATCTCTCTGACCTCCCCCAACTATCGATATCCCTCTATGAGCTCCGTAAATCCTTTTTATATCCAACTGCCCCTCCAAATCACTGTCATAACTCCAAAATATTCCTTTTTCCTTCTACATCAAGATACGAGAATAATTTTATTTTTCTTCCCTCTCACGCATCTGTTGTTGCTTAACTCACGCTAAACTCGTGGTAAACAAGTCCCAGAATGATTCAACACACATTGTAGCCTCATGTAATCCTCAAAATATAGCAGAAAATATATCGAGTATTTCTCCCACACACGGCTTGTTCTGTTTTCTTGTGGTTGCACGTTCTAACCCTTTTTATCGAAACTACACACGTTAGCAGACCTGTTTGGTCTTAACATGGCGCTCCCAGTCAAATACAATCCAAAATATCGCCAAAAATCTCCACAGATCTTCACAGGATAAATGCAAGATTATCCGAGTTTTCCCTCACTCCCTGTTTTGCTTCCACACGATTATTCGGCCAAATCTAATTGATTCCAAGGATCTTACCATCCCTGTTTAGTCGAAACAGGATCTTCTCAGTCAAATCCATCTATTTAATCTCCTTTAAACACGTCCAAAATCTTCCACAGAACTTTCGCACTTTCAAACAAAGTTTCCCGCCAAAACTGTTCTTCACGAGTAAGAAGATGAGGGTTCCCTTAGCGAAGTTTGAGGTGCCAATAGCAGGGAGGTTCCCCTTATAAACTGGTTTCCCCTTATCCAATTTGGGAGTCCGTTTAGCAAATGCTCTCCGGGGGTGCCTTTAACAGTTTTTCGAGCCGATTCTTCTGAAAACGTTTATTTGCCAAAAACACCTACAAACAGGATTATTAGTGATAAAATTGAGACCTAGCTAATATAAATATGGGTATAAAATGGTGCACTTACGTGCTTATCAACACCCCCGCACTTATATTTTGCTAGTCCCGAGCAAAACTTAAAATTGACCCGCTACACAGCTGGGCATATAAAAAGAGACTTAGACCCGCTACACAGCTGGTCATGACAAATGCCACATACACAAGACACAATTTATTTATTTTTTATTTTTTTTAGTCCCGCTACACAGCTGGTCATAACATGCAAGAAAAGAAAAGACCCGCTACACAGCTGGTCATAACACGAACAATCATAATATTTTGTGTAGTTGCAGGAAATCCTACAACTACACCCTCAATAGAATTCATAAAACTTTAAGAAGTTCTTGATGAAAAATGACAATTTACTGATTAATATTCTCAACTGATTACAAAGAAGTATGTTAATGGAACTTAGAACAGTTACAACTTTCTATGTTCTCTCTCCTAAGACTTTTTCTAATACTCACTTAAAGAACCTCTCCAATTTAACATTTGAACTACTATATATAGTGAAATCTGTACAACTATATATAGCTTGCGAAGTATCGCGACTTCTATTCGTAAATTTATTCTATGTTCGTAATCTTTTCACACTTTTCCCGTGTTTCTTCTATTATCGCATTATCTTGCGACACTTTTCTCTCATATTTGTTACTATGTTCGTAACCTAATATCTTGCGATATTCTGTCCCTACATTTTGTTTTATTATTATTATTATTATTTTGTAGACCCGCTACACAGCTGGTCATAGTAAAGAAATGCATAAAAATAGACCCGCTACACAGCTGGTCATAACCCGAACAATCATAATCTTTTTTTTTTTTAGAGACCCGCTACACAGCTGATCATTCTTTTTTTTTTTAGAGACCCGCTCCACATCTGGTCATGATTTGCAAAGAAATTCCTGAAAAATAAAAATAAAAAGTTAATAACCACTCCCCCACACTTAAATATTACATTGTCCTCAATGTAATTGAGTCATCCAATGCAAAACTTAAGATGGGAAATTCAAAATAAATAAATAAATAAAAATTATACCTACTGGATATACAAAAACGGATCCCCATAAACTAATAACCTGAAAACTTGGGGATCGACCCAAAATACAAAATTTACAAACGATAGCTTCACAATTATTTTATGGAAAAATTGGGACACTGAAACTGTCAGAAAACAAAATTTACCCCTAAACCAAGTTTTTACTGCACATGGAAGTGCGTAAAGAACAAATTATGGGGATTCTATTGAGACTGGGGAAATATCAATTGATTCATTCACGATATCAGGAACATGCAAGTCCTCTGGGTACTTAGATACAAAGTAATCCAACAACACTTTAGAAGCACACAATTCTAACCCTAAATTAGGCAACTTTTGGAAGTATTGGGCTCTAGAAACAACCTCTAAGTCAGTTGAATGATCTTGTGAGGTAGATTCATCTATGGAATTAGGCGAATCATCCACACAATCATCCACATGGTCATCAATATGTTCTGTTTGGAACATTGAGTCACTACAAGACTGATCATCATCATCATCATCATTAAATAATCTTTGGCATTCTAGAATTCTCAATATTTGTTCCAAACTAGGTGGTGTGTGTTTGTAATACTTCTCATATATAGTTTGATGTGATTCTTCACTTACCTCATGTGGAGCAGAAACTCCATACCATTGCCTACGCCTATATTCAGCAAGCGTCATCTCAGATGAGGTTTCCTGAAAATTTGACTTTTTACGCATATATTCCGCCAGCGTCATCGTAGGTGACGTCTCCTCAGAAGAATCCATCATCCTCAAAATGTCCCTGAAAAGAAATACAAAAAGAAACGCATAAAAAGGAAAAAAAAAAAAAAAAATACTGTACAAAAAATAAATAAAAATAAATCTAAAAACAAATCCGCGTCGCAACGGCGCCAAAATGATTTAAGTTTTTTCTGAGTTTTCATAGTAGTAATTAAGATTCGTTCTCTCGGATGTTGTTAAGATTAAATTAAAAGGTTTAAATAAAATAATAAATAGAAGAGAGATTTCACTGGGCTTAGGATTTCACCAATTATAGCTCAAGGAATAAAAACACGGACTCTTATTTTGCCAAAGTAGATTCTCAAAACATTAATTGTATCCCTAAGCATAGATTATCTAAAAAAAGCATAACCTATCTAATTGAATCACAACTAATTTTTTCGAATCATAAATCAATTAAATTAAGTGCAAAAGTCATATAGAAAAATAAATAAATTAACCCATGTCTAAAGTTCGGCTTCCTCCATCGACTCAGTGTGGGGGTTTAGCTCATTATGTTGGAAACATGCTCAAAATATGAATTCATCGCTCAAAAGTTCTTACAAATGATGTAAAGGAGAAAAATCAAATGAAACAGGAATTTACAACAGTTGTGAAGTGTTGCAATCCACTGTTACAGTAAACGATACATAAAAAGCGCTGTAGTCACTATTCAATTGTCGCTGGAAAGCCTGTTCCAAAACCGGGAATAAAGCACGGTTTATTAACGACAGGCTTTCACAGCCTTAGGTTCTTCGTGTTCTTGGAACAGCAGCAGCAGCAGAAATTTCTACAACTTGATTCTCTCGTCTCTCTGACTTCCCCCAACTCTCGATATCCCTCTATGAGCTCCGTAAATCCTTTTTATATCCAACTTCCCCTCCAAATCACTGCCATAACTCCAAAATATTCCTCTTTCCTTCTACAGCAAGATACGAGAATAATTTTATTTTTCTTCCCTCTCACGCATCTGTTGTTGCTTAACTCATGCTAAACTCGTGGTAAACAAGTCCCAGAATGATTCAACACACATTGTAGCCTCATGTAATCCCCAAAATATAGCAGAAAATTTATCGAGTATTTCTCCCACACACGGCTTGTTCTGTTTTCTTGTGGTTTCACGTTCTAACCCTTTTTATCGAAACTACACACGTTAGCAGACCTGTTTGGTCTTAACATGGCGCTCCCAGTCAAATACAATCCAAAATATCGCCAAAAATCTCCACAGATCTTCATAGGATAAATGCAAGAATATCCTATTTTTCCCTCACTCCCTGTTTTGCTTCTACACGATTATTCGGCCAAATCTAATTGATTCCAAGGATCTTACCATCCCTGTTTAGTCGAAACAGGATCTTCTAAGTCAAATCCATCTATTTTATCTCCTTTAAACACGTCCAAAATCTTCCACAGAACTTTCTCACTTTCAAACAAAGTTTCCCTCCAAAACTGTTCTTCACGAGTAAGAAGATGAGGGTTCTCTTAGCGAAGTTTGAGGTGCCGATAGCAGGGAGGTGCCCCTTATCCAATTTGGGAGTCCGTTTAGCAAATGCTCTCAGGGGGTGCCTTTAACTGTTTTTCGAGCCGATTCTTCTGAGAACGTTTATTTGCCAAAAACACCTACAAACAGGATTATTAGTGATAAAATTGAGACTTAGCTAATATAAATATGGGTATAAAATGGTGCACTTACGTGCCCAAGAATTGATAAGCTTCCGGAGATGCCTATATATATATAAACCGCAATTGCACGATGTCTAACTAGTAGACAGAGGCAAGTATGGGTCGTTCCCACAGGGAGCGGTGGAAATGCTCTAATCAATATCTCTAATCAAGTAACCAGCAAAGTTATTTTTGGATTTTTGAATTATAAAAACAAAGAAATAAAACTGAACTAATAAAATGAAGTCAACGGGAAAGATGGTAACCAGGGTTTATTGTATCCACCACTATTTCTATTCATTTACTGAAATGAAACATAATCCATGAATATTTGTATATTGTTCGTTCTATCGACAACACCTATTATAAGAATTAGAGTCGTAAATATCGCTGGGACACCCTAAGCATGGCACATCAAAAGACTAAACCAAAGCATGCACCATCAAATTGCGTTAGCGAGGAAATTACACAAGACTAAATATAGGTTCACAAATAATACCTGGCTATTCTAAGCATACCCCGTCAGAGGATTTAACCCAGCACGAAATATCAAATAAGTAGACAAATATATTTGGAATCATAAAAGTTAAGCACATAGGTTACTGTATTGTACAGAACCGGTGAAGCAACAACTAATTTCATCGTTGAATCAATAAATAAAATCATGGAGTTAATTTATTCAAATCATAATAGCCTCAAAACCATATGTATTCAAATCAAAAGTGGTCTAATGCTCTAAGTGATTTCAACCCATATAAACCCTAGTTATAAAATCTAGAAATACATTGAAATGGATTTCTTAAAACCAATAAAAATAATCAAAATAGGGAAGAAATCAAATCCTTAACCGTCGTCACCCGGTATACAATCTCCTTCATATTCTCTTGTTTTTCTGCTCTTCTCGTTTCGGCTGTGTAGCCGTCCTCCTTTTCTTTATGTCTCCAAATTTTTTTTAAAACAAAGTAAAGCCAGAACTTCCGATCGAGACCTAGGGGATTATTTCCAAGGCCCAGTCCAAATTCAACACCCATGTCCAAACCCGGACCCAGCTCACCACTCTTCTTTCCAAAATCTGACCACCGGAGTCCAGCGCACTCCAGTTCTTCCTGCACTCAGCTAGGATACCAGCTGGACCACTTGTACACATTATCCGTTAAATTAACAGCAACCCAACACCAGTCTTCATTCCCGGTCTGGCAAGCATCACCATCTGTTTCCTTGAAATCCATAGCTTTGAGTTCATGGAAGACTTCACCAGTTGATCTCCATATTCAAATCATATTGTTGAGTGTTCTTCCATTATGGACCGAGGCATTATCAAACACCACCGGCTGTAATCAGCTTTGTAGAAATTGACGTTTAGTCCCAGATCTATTGGGATTTGGACGTTTTAGTCCTCTCATCAAAAGCCTAGTACTAGTTAGTCCAAATATCCCCCGGCTCGACAGTTTAGTCCAAAATTCGGACGAGTCAGTCCAAATTCCAGCCGATCTAAAAAAATATCTATTTTTCTCATTACCTTAATTACCCTTTCCAGGTTTCCGTATTCATTTCATAAACTTTTGGAGAGAAATAGTAACAAAGGTGATTTGCAAATCGGAGAGTAATGGAACAAAATGAAATCTTTTGACCTTCAATGGCGGCAGTAGAAGTAGAAGGGAAGAAGGTAGAAATAAGTGGATGAGCATCATCATTTTTTGATGCAGTAAACTTAAAAAATATCCCGACTGCTACACATAACTCAGGAGAAGGTCTTGGCCAATATTACATTCAACATCTTCACGATCTCCAACTTCAAGTTCGACCGAAATATGATTATTCAAATCGTCTTGAAGCTCAGCATATTGATCTCAATTCTAGAGGTAATAATCGAATCGACTTCTCTTTTTAACATCACTACCTAAATGGCTAAACCCTAATTTCAATTTTTTCGTCAAATTAGAGTTCCTTTTGCTTAATTTTTGTGGTTTTGTGTTAGGTTTAGGTGATTTTACTTGTTCTACACTAAATTATTTGTATCTGGTAGAAATAGGAAAACACTGCCACATTTCTATTTTAATGTGGAAAGATTAGCAGCTGGTGATGCAATTTATTTATGGTCATGTACGAAGTTGTCAATTATTCATCATCTGATTCTCGAACTGAGTTTTAAATTGTCCATATGAAGTTGAGTTTGAAATTGTTTAGTAAGAGAAGGATAAATGGTGAAAAACTCAGGCAAACCAAGAATAATTAAAATGAAAAGAAAAAATGGGAAAATAAACTAATGCACGTAGATGGGTTTGATGAAAGTCCTAATTAATGGTTGCTTAGTGACTGTAGAAATGTGGTACATAGATAGAACTAGCTATATCTATGTTTTTTTTTGTTTTTTTTTTTTGATCCCACTAATTAATAAGAAGATAAAACAAAATGATCATCTATATTTTCATTTTCTTTGTAAAGTTATTGTCATTTAAATGCTATTAAAGCAAACTACCAGTATGGCAGGGAGGTAGAGAATGATGGGATCAGTTCCTTGAAATTAGAAAAGGAAGAAAAATTGTAATTTGTCTATGAACTTCTCTTGTTTGATTAATTAATTTAGAAATTCCTTTATTTAGTACACTTAGATATTTAATCCACGGTTAGTGGACAAAAGAGATTTTAGGACTGTATTTGTACATGACACATATATCATATCCAATGAAAGAAAAAAAAATACAAAACAATAAGAGTTAATTTCTTTATTTTGTTTTCAATGCGACACACATTCGTTTTTCATTTTCTCTAAGTCTTGGTATATGCTAACGATTTCCTTAGATTTTGATGTGTATATATTAAGAATTACTATTGATGCTCGCTCAAAAAGTAAGGTAATGTTTTCATTTTAGAAGTGGTCGTAATATTCCCGTGGAAAATGTGATGTTTATTGTATTGCTATCTAGTCTAAACTATTAGTTGTGTACTTTTATCTTATTGAATTTATTTATAGCAGCAAAATTGGTTGCTTCTACATTGTGTGTTTGTTTATTCTAATTAAGTGTTAGGGGAGGCATTTTTATATTGTCCATTTTAGTTGAAGACCTTCTCTTGCTGATAAATTGAACTGGTTGCTTTTACACTTTTAATGTACATGTACATAGTTGTACACCTGTTGATCATTGATGTGTACATAGTTGTACACCCATTAATCATCAATGTGTACATAATTGTACACCTGTTAATCGTTAATGTGCACATAATAATACCATACACAAAAAAAAAAATACTTTCTATTCTTTGCATATTTTAGCCTATTTTGGAGCAATTATATAAAGGAAGAATCAGTTGAGTATAGGCACCCATGAAACCAGGGTGTACAAAGCAGTGCACATGTAAATAATGAAGGTGTACATAATTGTACACATGTTAATCCTTAATGTGTACATAATTGTACACCTATTGTATCTATTTATCTCTTTATATATGTGCTTGTTCTGTTTTACATGTACTTATTATTTTTTCGATTGTAGTTGTATTGTTGATGTTTTCTGATTGTGTTCTCTTTTTATTCAAGGTCCCTTTGCCAATGGAGAGAGTCTCAGCCGTTAATTTGAGTTTGGCGCCAAAGATTTATCTCCTTGAGGTTGCTTTTGAACACTTTAAGAGCTTGAGTGTTCTAGAGTTCTTGGCTGATGTGAGAAAATATGTAAAGGTATGCAAAAAGTTTTTTATTCTAAATTACACAAGATTACTACTATGTAAATGACCCTATACGAAGCTATATGGTCAGAAATTATATAACTGAAACATGTGCACTCTAATGTACACCTTCCATATAGTTTGCAATCCTCAATGTATACATGTGTACTTTTTTGTACACCATGTACTATTTTCATATAGCGGAAACATATACTCCCAAGAGAAAATGACATGGTCATTGATCTAAGTGAGTATGTCTTCTTTTTTTTATCCTTAACTAGGGTGTACGAAGTTGTGCACATGTGAGAAAATGACATGTAGTTGGTTATGGAGGTTCTTAATAGTGTTTTCGTTTATATTATTTTGTGGATATTCAAATGGTTATCGCATTGTTGGTGAGAGTAACCAGGGTCACAGAGTTATACACATGTTGATTTTTAATGTATATATACTTATACACATATTAATTCCTAATATGTACATAGTTGTACACCTGTTGATTGTTAATACGTACATAATTATATAATGTAGATTGTTGATGTGTACGTAGTTGTACACGTGCTGATTATATCATACCTTGGTACACCTTTGGCATCAATTCTTTTTTCTTTTTATGCATTTCATTTAGGGACTCACAAGCTCGAAATGGTAGAGCGCCCAAGCCTATCACAAGGTTTGTGGAGGTTGATGGTTCAAATCCATCTGAGTTTCCATATATTATGCTTATACAATATGGGTAGTTGTGTACATACTAGTGCACTTGTGTAAATCCATTGAAATAGATTAGTTTGTAGGCGAATATTGTTGTTTGTTCTATGTTTTGTATGGGTGTATATATATGTGCACAAGTGTATTTTCCATGAAATATATGTCGATGTGTGGGTATGAATGGTCGATTTTATATGTGAATGTTATGTGGGGTGCATCTATGTAATTCCAGTGAAAAAATAAGTTTGTGTGTGGTTATGAATGATCAATTCTACGCATGCATGAAGAGGTGTACAAATATGTACGCGCATGTAATTTCAATGAAAAAGAAGGTTAGGTGTGCTCATGGATGATCATTTTTATGCATGTTTTGCAGGGTGTACATATTAATGCACAAGTGTATTTTTCCATGAAAAATTAAATTTGTACGTGGTTATGAATAAACGGTTTCATTGATGTTTTGCAGGGGTGTGCATATTGATGCATCAGTATAATTTCCTTGAAAAAGTTGGTTTAAGAGTGGATATGAATGACCAATTTCATCTTCTTTTTTTTTTGGTGTATGCAAAGTGGTGGACATGTAGAAAACTGATTCCATAAACTTTTAAAATTTTCTTTTAGGTGCATTTTTTTGTACACATCAAATAATGAATAAAAAATTATTATTTTTTTAAAGTGAATATTATATAGTCATATGTGTACTCTTTTTGTAGCTATTGAAAAGAGCTTTCCGAATATATAAAGTTTGTGAATTTTGGATGAGGGGTTCGAAAGATAAATCGTTTTGAAATTATTTTTATATTATTTAAAACTGGTGACGTCATCATAAGTCACTATGGATTAAAATGAAAATATTTGGACTAAATTGTAATATTAAGAGTTATTAGTGTAATTTCCATATATTTGTACTAATTTGTACCTAGTTAACTAAGTCTGGACTAAAACATACTATTTTCCCATCAGCTTTGCCAACTTCCTGATCTTCTGGCCTCCATCACCGGTCACCAGTTGCCACCCACTTCGAACAGCAACCCTAATAGTCCAACACAACTTCGAATCAGTCGACACCCACCTGCTGAGAAGCATCTATCTCCAATCACTCGAACCAAAAGCACTTCCTCACGTGCCTCCACTGCAAACTTCCCAACCACCGGCTGCACCAAAACTAGCCAACATATATCTCCATCGATGCCACAGCACTTCTTTATCTCGTTGCCATGACAGCAAGCCCCAATCTCAGTTCCTTATCAACGAACCCCAAATCCGTTCTTGCTGCCAACTTCTTCCATCGACTGCAACTATCTCACCAACTGGCCATGGCTACAGATTCTTCCTTTATCTCGGCTACAATCTGTCCCTCCTCGTCCACCGACTGCAATAGCTCTCTTCCTTGATTTTCTGTCCATGTTCATTAGTTGTTATAGCTTCGAAAACCATATTCTTCTCACGAACCTGCCACAACTCAGGTCCCAAGTCTGCTCCATTGAAGTTGCTGCATGAACTAAGTACACAACTGAAATCGTCACCACTACAGTACCAAGCACCTTAACTTCTTTGCCATTCGATGGTTGCACAACCACCATTCTCTATCCATCTCCACTTTCACCTTCAAACTCTAAACACAGTTCTCATTTAATCACATGTTCGATGATTAATCACAGTTCTTCACTTTCGAACTCCACAATAACCCCATCTTTCACTCGTTCGAAAACTCACTGACTATCATCCTCTGCTAGATTCGTTTTCTTCTTCACGTCATCCTAGAGTTGCAGCAGTTCGTCACCATCTCTGTTCATCTCGGCAAACAGCAGTTTCTTAGTCTATGTCTCAACTGAAATACTGCCCATACCAACACCGGTTCAATGTCACGAGAACAACAATATAAACATCGACATAACCATCCATTATGCTATCGAAATAATCACCAGCTTATCAGATATTAACATCGCCAGATTCTCCCATACATCCACCATTTAGTTTCATCCAACCATATAATCATCTCCCAAGTAACCCATATGAACCATGGAAGCAAAACCAGCTTTTCTTCGTCTCAGGTGCCCAGCTCAATCGATCACAGCCACACTCCAACCCCTAATTTCTGTCAATGGCAAGAATATTCGGCACCATTTATCTTGAGCTCCACCGGTAGAACGAACTCAACCACCAGTTCTGGCCGTCAAAATCTCGGCATCAGCTAACGCTCCCTTTCTCCGTCAAGTGCCTATGAGTATTCAACAGCTCCATCACCCATAGCTTACAGTAGATACGCCTCCTTCTCTTCTCGTCTCTGTACATTATTTCATGCATGTCAGTAAGTCTCACAATCTCCACTTCCAATCTCTTCCGTAGATCCATCCACTTTCAACCATCTTCCAATATCTGGCTATCTCAATTTCGTTACCCACCTGCTATGAAACAGATGCTTGAATATTCCACTCAGAGATTTGGAAATAGAATAGCCACGTCGCCCTTGTTTGGCTTCTTTGTAAACTTGGCACGTAAGTGGGCTCTCTATGGCTGGGAAGGAATTCACTTCTTTGATGCCAACACATATTAACTTATGTGGTACCAGCCCGTAAATCCAGTGGCAGTCAAATAAAGCCCTTCTCACTTTGGTCACGTGAGCCATTTTGGTGATTTTATTCACAAACGTCATTTCAAGTTTTTTTTTAGCCATGAATTCCACCGGATGATCCAATTCTCTTGTACTTTCTACAAAAGCACTAAAATAGTGTTGTTAGCCAAATACCGAGTCCTAGCTAATATAAATATGTGTATAAAATGTAGCACTTACGTGCTTATCACTGCTCCTATTTTCCACGGCTCCTCTTTTATTCCTTGTTTTTTGATTTTGGGTAGGATTTTTCACCTACTAATCCATGGGGATCAATTTCCTAGGTTTAGTTTTGACCAGCAGGGTCTGATATACTGCGTAGGGCGGAAAAACCCTAATTTTGCAAATTAATTAGGTTGAAATTTGAATCTCGTGAATTATCATAAAATTGATTGAACTCTGCATGTTGACACAATGTTCTTTAAATTTATTTCTAGAGAGCAGTATGCTTTCCGATTGAGTACTTTTATGCAAAGCCTTAACCTTGATACTTCGGAAAATTCATGCTACTCTGCTGCGAGTGAACACAAATTGTCATGTCATATCAAAATTAAGGGTTCAGCCGGGGAACATAGCACAAAAAGTATTCAGTGATTCTTATATTAATGAATAATACAGGAAGGGTGCCGAAATTTACAGAATATCTGGGATTGTTGCCACATGCACCATTATGGATAAATTTCACATAAATATATTGAATTTATCAATAAATGCGCAAGTGAAGAGGTCGGGCACTCATAAATTTTACATGACTCTATTTCTTTGTAGAGTGACAGCACATTAAACGCAAGGTTTTAGAATTTTAGCCCTTAACTAAAAACCACCATCAACAACGTGTTAATTTTCTTCACAATTATTGTTACAGCTGCACCTGTGACAATTGTTTACTCACAACTAAATTTTTTTGGATAGCCCAGGTCATTATCATGGACATGTGCTTCCAATTGACTGCCATGCAATACAAGCAACCATCATGGACCTGAACTTCCAGTTTACAGGATTGCAATACAATTAAACCTGAAACAGCGAAACAATCTGTTCCATTTCTATATGCAATTCATATATTCTCAATCTGCAAACCATCCACCGCAATTTGAACTTCTCATCCTATCAGCAGCTTATTCCAGCTGCAGCTCTTTACATCGAGGGATCTTCACAAGAAAAGAATAAAAAGAATCAACAAAACTTGCAACAATGAAAGGCACATATAACCTAAGGTTTCGTAGCTAAACAGACCCAAATAAGATAAAAGGACTGTAAAATTAAGAAGTTATGAATAAGAAAGAAAAATATGTAGCTAGACAATGAAGATACAATTAAAGAAAGAAAAAGTGAAGAAGGAGAACTTACATTTCCTGAGTACAACGACTATAAACCATCAACACAAGTCACCACTGTAATTTCATTCTTGCCATTCGTTGTCATTTCCGTTTTACACTTGTACATCTATCCAGCATAAAATGGCACAAGGAATCACCTATCACTGGTCAGTGCACTAATCCTGCTCTAGATATTGGCATTGTAATCCCCTTAGAAGAAAAAAAATAATAGAGAAAAAGTTACACTATGAAGGATAAAAATTATGCCGAGACCATGTCCAATCTTCCATGATGTTGATCCATTATACCCATTTTAACTTATTTACTTTCTTAGATATACTCAACATTAGATTAAATGTTATTAGAGCCAACAAAAAAGGAATTAGAAGAAAAAAAGTGAAAAGATAAAAGAAAGAAAAGAAAAACAAGAAAATCAATAACATTGTTGAATAGGGTCATATAAGCAAAAAAGACTGCAGACACTGAAGTTGTACATAAGTGAAGAAAGAGAACTTACACTTTGGAGTACAACCATACCGCCAACCAGTGATATTTGCACTGAAAATTTGTTTGACTTGTTGCCTCCACTTGCAGGGTCTTTCCTTCCATGGGTTAAGAAGTCACTTGATGCCCACCACCACCTTCCTTACCATCAACACCTACAAACAAGTCAGAAATTTTTAGCACTTCTTTTAGAAACCTAACTATAGAAGTTCAAAGTTATTTATACAGTCTAGAATGTCACCTGCCAGACTTCACCATTTCTATCGCTAATGCCAACTAACTCACTCAATTGAGAAGCAAGGTTCTGCATCAATTCGTTGTTGAGAATATTCCAAAGATAATCTAGATTCCCAAACCAAATTTAAAGATTTAAACCACTAACTAGATACATACAATCAATAGACATAGCACAAACTCCCAATAGAAGTATAATTGCATCATTATGATCAATTTTAAGGGCCTATAAAACAAAAACAAGTCATGAAAACCAACTTAAAAACCATGTGATGGACAGATCACATAAAAACAGAGTAGCTATGGATTATTAGGATTGATTCGGTTCGAAACAAGATGCACTTCTCTCTCCCTGAGCTTGAACTTTTAAGTCAAAGCATAGCAATATCAAGTATGGTGGAAATGAACTTACGTTTTGCCAATTCTTTATCAATAATAATATGAGGGAGTTAACGCTCAGTTGCACATTCTGGAAGATTTGTTTCTCCTCCATTCCTAGGTTCCCTACTGCAACACCCATGAAGAGTACCTTCTTTAACTGAAACTTGACCATGGCCTAGGTTTCATTAACCTTCGACTCCAGAGACTCCTGATGAGTTTGGAATTTTCTTGTACATAAAAAATTTGCAAGTTAGGCAAAAATATGAGGACAGAGAGATGTGTGCTTAAAAGAAATACACTTTCCTTCCTTATTGAGACCAGGTCCGAGAAGACGAGGATTTTGCTTAATTACGGCTTCAGATGCAAGGAAAGCTTCTAGATCAATTTCTTGTTCTTGTTAAGCCTCTTTAAACCCTCCACATCCATATAGTATAAACATATCCTCTGAGCCTGCAGCTAACATCAATACAAAGTTCACTCAATGTTAAATCTTAGAAACAATCTCATCAGTACAGTCTAAATTGACGATCAAATAAAGTTCAGGGTTTTAAGCAAATAGGCACAAGAAACACCAGCCAACAAACTCAACTTTCGACAACATGTGAACGTACTCATATATGTCGGTCTCAAAGATGAGCCACATGCTTAAAAAGTTCAGGGTTGGAAGCAAAAGACTTGAAAAATAAATAAATGATAACATGTTCCAGAATGTTGAGCACCATCCATAGTACAGAAAGAATACAATTTATTTCTCAAAATAAATTAAGCAAACTATCCTAAGCAAGTTAAAACTAACAAGCCCAAGGCTAAAGAATCATAGCCTATAAGATTATCATGCAACACCAACAAATCATCCCTGCCATTACTAAAGTAAGTAAAGAATACAATAAGAATTATTACCTCTAACACTTTTTCATATTGAAGTAAGTGATGTTATGTTTCTTTTTCAATTTCTTTGACACAAAATACATGGCTGCTGCTCCAGCATACTTCACAAATTTTCTTTCCATGAAGACAAAGTTACTTGCAGTTAAAAAGAGTTCAAGATAACCAGTTGACAGATTGCAATCTGAGGTATGTTGACTTCTAAAAACCTCAAAAGGGTCTTCCATACACAAATCTAAAAACAAACAAATAGGGACCTCAGATAGACGTATCGAATAACATGCATACAGTCCTTGGACAAGTGAACACAATCACCACAAGATTGGGTATAAGAAGGAATGAACTATATATATTAAGTACAAATCAAAAGCTCTATTTTTCTTTTGTAATACTCAGACTCGGTCAATGTAAATAGAGAATTGAACAATAGTATGACCACCTTCATTATAATCAAGTAAACAACTAGTAATAGAATACCATTAAGATTGAAACACAAATTCCCAGTAAATCTAAAGAAATTCTAAGATAATTTTTATCCAATCCAACAACAAATCTGAGAATCAAATTATTGCATCATAAATAATCTAACATCATCAGTAATACCAAGTCGGTAAGTAACTACTGAATCATGAAACTAATACCATTCTATGAATTAATAAAAACATGTAAGGTTCAGATTCATAGTGAAGACTGGATTCAACTCCAAACCTTAATGGCAAGGAACACCATAAAAACTACAACAAAACACACGTTTAGTGACAAAATTTTATACGACCAATAAAATTTTGTTTGCAAATCTAGTTTTTAGGGAGGAATTTTTATTTGGTCACCATATATATTTTTTCCGTGACAAACGGTCAATTTAGTCTTTAAGGTTGTCACTGTAAATTCTTGTGACCAAATATAGTGACCAATTCTGTCTCGGTCTCTAAATATTTCTTTGTGACCAATTATTTCGGTCACGGAATTGATTTATAGCGACAAGGGAAAATTATAGTCTCCAAACATATTATTGCCAACGATCCAAGACTTTTGTCCCTGAATGTATCCTACACCGACAAAATTAGTTTGTCGCCGAAATGAATGCCCGTCAAATAAGGATTTTTCCGTTAGAACTATTAGTATCCAAACAAATTATTGTCGCAAATCTGAACCAAAATCAAAACCCCAAGATATCACAGTAAACCTATTACTTCCATAACCAAATTCTTGATGTATTAACCCTAGATTTAAGTTGTTTTAAAAGCATAAACTTCTATGTATGAAGATAAATAAGCACAGATCTACATGGTTATTGATAGATTTGAGTTGAGAATCAAAGTTAGGGTTAAAATATTTAGGGGTTTTTAACTGAATTCCATGTTAATTCCATCAAAAAATTTAAAATCTTATCAATCATTATGTAATATCAGTAATAGCATCAGAGAATACATCTTCTTCAGATTTAGGTGACAACCATTTCTCCGTTCACCTTTACCTTTGCTTTTCTCTTCATCTACACAAACAAAAAAATCACTTCATCAATCGAATTAAACCATCAAACAATACAGGGGAAAAATACCAAAAAGAGAAAGAAGGAGAGAGAAAAGACCCTAACCCTTGATTTCGATTGGGATTTGGTTTTTTCTTTCATCCAGTTGATGTTGTTGTTGTGTTCCATCAGGAATATCTTTTTGGAATCAAATAAAGCAAAAGGAAAGGAATCACAAAGATTTTCGTTCATGGATGAGGGATTACATGGGTGGTAGTGACTAGTGAGTGATTGAGTGAAGGTGGTCGCGTCTGTGTAGATACTAAATTAGGATTTATTTTTGTCGCTGGAGAGAGAGAGACTAAAAAAATTGAGAGAGAGAAGATATTGAGAAAGAGATAAGATAGGAAAGGGGAAGGAAGTGAGAGAAGATGGGTTTTGGGTTTTGATAGAAGCATTCAACGGTCATATTAACCTGAAGTTTTATTATGCGGATTGTGTAAAAATTTGGACGGTTGGTACTTAGTTTGGGGTTCTCATACGGATTAAGGGAAGTGTGTGAGAAGTATGTGTTGTTTTTGTGTTGGTAAAAAGTTTGGTACCTAAGAGTTTCAATTAGCCGAAGATGTCACGAAGCTAAGCAGATTAATAGATTCTAGTTATCATTTCGGATGAACTGAAGATGAAATTTATCATATTTGAACATCCCAGGTTCAAAGATTACTAGAATTGGACCTGAGTTTCTCATTCGGGTGAACTGAAGATGAAATTTATCAGATTTGAACATCTCAGGTTCAAAGATTACTAGAATTTGACCTAAGTTTCTCACTCGGGTGAACTGGAGACGAAATATATCATATTTGAACATCCCAGGTTCGAAGATTACTATAGTTAGACATGTGTTTCTCATTCGGATGAACTAGAGACGAAATATATCAGATTTGAACATCACTGGTTCAAAGATTACCATAGTTGGACCTGAGTTTCTCATTCGGATGAACTGAAGATGAAATTTATCAGATTTGAACATCCCATGTTCAAAGATTACTCGAGTTTGACATGGGTTTATCATTCGGGTGAACTGGAGACGAAATATATCATATTTGAACATCCCAGGTTCGAAGATTACTATAATTAGACTTGTGTTTCTCATTCGGATGAACTAGAGACGAAATATATCAGATTTGAAAATGACTATTTAACCCCTTCTCGAAAATAAGTTCAGTAGGTATTCCAGAGACCGTGAAAATGAATATTTTACACTTTATCGAATTATGTGCAGTGGATATTAAAGAGACCGTAAAAATGACAATTTTACCCCTTGCCCGAAAGTTGGTGAAATGTCCATTTTGTCACCTATTTGATTTTTTTTTAAAATGACCATTTTTCCCCTATATAGAAGTTCTACCAAAGATGACTATTTTTTAAAAGACAATTTCAAACGCGGACTAGTGAAGAATGAGAATATACTGATTTGAAAATTTATCAAATGACCATTTTGCCCCCAGACTGAAATTCTACCTAAAATCATAATTTTGAACTTCGACTCGCAAAGAATGAGAATATATTGACAAAATATACATGAAATATAAAAGACCGTTGTGAAATGTTGCACAATATGGATGAAATTTACACTAAATGGACGTTGAACAAAATGTTGATAGAATGGATAATTAGAACAAACGACAACGACTTTACTATTTACAAGTCTTCAAGTATCCTTAATTTTCTCATATCACAAGTCTTCAATGGTAAAAAAAAATGCTCGCAACACGTTAACCCCACTGGTGATAATTCCACCATGAAGCCAATTCCTTGTGCAATTGTTATTCATTGTAACCTGCAGAAGAAAATTCATGATTTCCATTAACCATAAATGAAAAATCACAAAACGAAGAATATTCATTTAGCTTATAACAACAGCTTTCTAAGGTACCAACTGAATCCATATACACGCGCTGATGCATGTGACCCCTGCATCCAATATTTACAGTATACTATACAGTTTGCCAATTGGATTTACAATCACAAAGGCTTAAGTTTGCCACTATCACGAGCACATGTCATTTAAGAACTATCTGAAGTTTCTCCAAATGACCTAAAGAATTTAATCATACTATCATATACATCTTGCTTCGGACTAACAATTAAAAGGAAGTTTATACGACCATAATCCTCGAGGTAAAGCAATTCTGAACCACACTTCAGTTCCTTAAGAGTGTGTTACATCTGTTACAACTGCTAATGCATCTTTACCTCCATAACCTATCATAAGGGCAATGACTTAGGTATGTCTGCTAAATTGAATTCTGGGGGATCCAACTGACCATATTGTTTTAAGTTTCGTCATGGTCCATAGTCATACATGGAAAATTTGCCTTTGCGAATCACTGCCAACAATAAATAACAGTTTACTCAAGCTACACAACAGTACTCACAAAACAAAATATTAATGACATTTTAATCATAGAATGAGCCCAGTACAAAAGAGCTTTGGAAATGCTTACTTTGAATTAGATGGCTCAAGTTTTTCGTCAATGACGGGTGAGGTTCATATGTAAGTAATCGTCCACACGGGAGTTGTTGAAGCAGCAGTTTATTCCTGAAAGATGAATGAAATTCTCCTGAGCATCCAAAAGAAACGAAATCTTCTCCAGAATGCACTAGCGGCGGAGTACAATGGTCAATGGTTTGTCAATGCAGCAATATGTATGCCCATTCATAGTGGAGAACTTCATTCAATTTTAACTCTTCAAATTTTGAAGTTTTTACAGATGATACGAATGTTTTGAGAAAGACTCACCTGTAATAGACACTAGTAAGGCGCCACGGTCTACATGCTCATCACATATAGAATCCATAATCTGGACTCCCCGTTCACTGAGTTCACCATAGAATGGACCAATATATAGAACACAGGACTAGTAAAAAAACACATATTGTAAGTAAATAGGCAGACAAACAGACATCTAAGCAGAAGCATAGACACATTAGCAGCCAATAAATATAAAGATATTGTAGCACACAGAAAGAGAAAAAAAAAGTCTGATCGATTCTAAACGAACAACATGGCAGACAACTGAAATCATGGAAACTACTGCACACAAACAGAAAGCTAAAAGTGACGTAACACAGAGGGACTGAACTTCATCAGGATGCCTCGCGTCCAGTCTACTACCTTTCATAATTATCCTGTTATGGAAAACCTGATAACAAACTATAATGAGTCCTAACAACATGCTACAAGGAACCTGCGAGTGCTCTGGTATATATATCCAACTAGTCAACTAGGAAAGAGACGAATTCCATAAAACAAACAAATTTTGAGTGCCAAAGATGATGTTATGTTCTATGCTCAAAAGAAACCACAAATACATTTAGTGATCAATCTGTCAACAATAAGGACTTCAATAACTCTATGTCTAACAAGAACTCAGCCCATGGCTAACCTACCACCAACTGACAAACTGACACTTCCATAAACATAGTATGAAATCACATTCTCCTAACATTGGCTACTGAAAAGAGTATGGAGCAAGAAGTACCAGACACATATTAACATCCAAATGAATCTTATTTCACCGTAACATCTCACTATCGTATTTGTAGTGCAAGAAAAGGAGAATCCAGCACTGAAGTTATATGATACCCTCAGTTTCACCTTAGCATCAACACTAAAAAAACAACTACATAGCCATGATAAACCTTGTAAGACGGCCCTAAACTACTTGAGTGACTCACATAGAGATTACCTAAGTGCTGAAGAAGGTGAGAGCAAGCAGACCCAACAATCACAAGGAAGCATATCTAAAATTTATAACTGGATCAAAGGATGGAATGATTGTTTCTTAGATCATAGCAGAAGTAATTACAGAAACATGGTGCTCAGATTTTATCTATAGAGATGTGTTTTACTCATATGATTGATTTGAAGATACATAAATACTACAATTGATTTTCATGATAACACCTACAAACTAACCTTTTTCGTCAGGGTGTCAATCATCTTTGGTTACAGGGTAATACGAATCAAATATCTGTCGTTTTTGGATGAAATTTCAAACAATCAAGTAGAAAAATCCAAGTAAAAGAGGGAAATTCATTGTCAATATAGCAATTTTATGTTGCAATTGATGAAGAACAAGTTAAAGCAAGCTTAAGCTCCAACAACAATTTATCTACTTTCGCATCTCATACTAATTAAGAAACTCAGTTCTGTAATCAACCTAAACTAATAAAACCCACATCAAAAAATCAGTTTTCTAATCAATTTAAACATTCAAAATACCCTCTAATTTCGCCCTAATCTTTCACCCAATTTCATAGATTAACTAAGCAAACTATCAATTCATCCTGAAGAAATTAAGAACTCGTAATCGCTTACCTCGTGAAAGAAGAAGACGAACCAACGAAATTTATAATCACCAGAATCAACACCAAAACATCTTCTTCATCTTCATCGTTCCGATTTTAGGTCAAATCATTAACTGAAAACATAACCTAACAAAAATTGATCAGATGTAAACTCAAACTCAGATTTAGTTTTGGTGGAAAGGCTAACTGTTCGACCTGAAATTTTTACACTCTCAGAGTGTGTTGATGGCGGCAGGAAGAACAAAGCAAGAAGAAGATGTTTCCTTTGTTGGTTGTGCGACTTGTGTCAATAAAATCAAGAGAAAAGGGATGGTAACGTGTCCAAGTCAACTCTCTTACTGAGTCAAGATTTATTGACTTGGTCTTTTTTTTTTTTTCCTCTCTCGAAGCATATTGACTTGGTCATGGTGCCTGTTTTATGATATTAAGAACGGGCCATAGCTCAGCTGGTCATCCCGTTCCCCGAAGTTTCATGCGTTTTAGGAGGTCCCAGGTTCAAGTCCCTAATGACGTAATATTGCAGGAATTAACATGGAAGGTAGTGTTAGTTTGCCCCCTTGTGACACAATCTCGCCCTCCTCCCGCTTCGGCTCCTCTTGGCAAGGTTACCCATGAGGCTCGCTGGTAGGCTAGCACAACAACCTGTTCAATTTATGTAGTATTATGTCGTTGGAGCCTAGCTTGTTAGGCTTCCAACTAGTTTCATGTAATAATATTAAATATTAGTAATATTAAAAAATAAATAAACATAAAAATAAATTTTGATTTATAGAAATTAAATTAGGTTTCACCGGGGCCTTACTTTGGTTAGTTATATGCATCACGTAAATACTAGAATATGACATAAGATTTTTAGGAACCCACAATTGGGGGATATGGGAATTAATTGGGGGATATAGCTACAGGACAAAAACGGTGTCCCAATAGCAATTCTGGGTGCCCCTATGTAATTATTTTTTTAATTCCTAATTTAGCCCCACTAATCAGGATTAGTGATTAATTATAATTAGTAAAAGGGGTGTTGGTGCCCAGCTTGTTGCTAGGCTGCCAACCAAAAGCTTTGTTTGAATCCTTTTTTAAAAAAAATTAGTAAAATGTTAAGTATTTGGGGGATAAATTAGTGTGTATTTATTTTTATTTGAATTTGTGTGGGTTAGTTGAGAGTGAAGGAGGGAAAAAAATTGAGTGGAATTTTTTTTTTAAAAAAGGAAGATGATTGTGATAAGAGACTTGCAGCTGCTGAATCTTTAGGTCAACTACAACAACAATCATATCTTCAATCTTCGGTTAATAATAACAACTCACAATTGGAGTTATACGATGAACCAACACCCTTGGATCATGATTTTCGTGAGCATGAAGTGTTTTGTGAAGAACCAACCCAAGAAAGTAAACATGTTCAGCATGCAAGCAACCCCAACAAACAGGTAATGCTTCAAAGAGGTCGAAAATTTGATTTTTCTTTTTCAAAACGCCATTTTTTTCTCTGAAAAAGATTAGTGCCGGCACACTCGTAGTATGAATACTACGCCGGAACCTCTATAACCGACATCGTATTCATACTATTTGTATGACGGTAAAAAATATCCCTCATATTTAAAAAAAAATGACGGCGTGGTAATCAAACCAAAAATCCATGCCGGTTTACATTTACACTTTTTACCTACCACCGAATATTCCATGGAATATCCATACCGGCATCGTTCACTCTTAAATAAGTATGCCAGTACCACAAGAAAAACATACAAGAGTTTTGGATTTTCGAACTTAAATACCGGCTAGATATTTAATTTTTCGAAAATGCCGGCACTTGGTATCGGCGTAGTTTGTATATTATGGGACAAGCCGGCAGTCAGTACCGGGTTGGAACCTTACATATATACCATGCCGGTTTTACAAGAAAAACATACATGAGTTAATGATATTTTGAACTTCAGTACCAGTGTCGAATGTAAATTATCGTGCACGCCGGCACTGGATCCCGGCGCGGATTTTAACTTTTCGACAATGCCGGTATGATTAATCCCGGCATTGCGGTTCAATAACATACAATGCCAGAACATTATTATGTGGAACTAATTCAATTTTCTTTTCATTAATTCCTTAGGTTGTGACATACATCGATCCAAATTCCAAACCTCTCTTTCGGGATACGTCTGAATACTATAAAATGCCTCGGGTATGTTACCAAACAATACTTTCACCTGGTTTTTACAATTTTATGTTGGGATTGCTTGTAATTGACCTTATAATCTCCCATTGTTGTCCTTATGTAGGGAATAAAATCTCAAGAGGAAGCAATTGCTTGGGAAAAAGAGACGGCTCTTAAGAACATGTGTGTCTTAGTGAGGAATGGACAGCGTTCAGATGTTCGTCTTGAGATGGTTTGTGAGAGAAACGTAAAATACAAGGAGAAGAATAGCTATAAGATAAAGGGTTATATATATGAAAAGAAGACTAATAGGGTATACAAGACTCGTACGAGGAAGGATGACTGCCCCTTTAAGTAATCTTCCTTTGCTGCATCTTCTTCTTCTCTTTTCCTTATAAGTATCTCTTCTTCCATTGCGGCAATTGACTTGGTGGTTTGGTCCTTCCTTCTCAGTTTTTCTAGTATCATGGGAATTGATTTGGTGGTGGATGACGATTGATTCCCAACCGGAGTTGAGACTTTTTTTTCATATAAATATTCTCTGAAATCGGTAGTCGGTGATTTTTTTTCCATCATAGAAATGTGTTGGGGCTCACCTATTTTTTATTTTTTGTGAGGTATCAACTGCAATAGGTGTATCCACTTTAAATAGATGAGTACACAATGGATCTTTTCCACTAAATAATACTGGCATTTTCGGTAACCTCAAATATAAGCCGGTAGTTTACTTTACTGGTTTATAGTTTGAAAAAATAACCGTTGGGCATTGAATCTTAAGTACCGGCACTGAACTATGGTTTACGTGAATACCAGAACACTGTACCGGCATTCAATAGTATCAAACGACTGTGCCGGTAATACGTTTATTGTACACAGGAACATAAAAAAATTAGGCACCTACTACAGGTATTCAAATATATATTAAGTCTACGCCGGCAGTGTATTACGGCATTTGTTGAATCAAACGATACCATTTGTTGAATGTGGGGTTAGGTACTATACTAAGTTATTTATAGATGATTATTCTAGGGTGTAGAATTTAAAAAATTCCACCATGCCGGTAGTTGTGAATATCTATACAGGAACATGAAATTTTTAAACTTCTTTTTCCGAAATGGAATTAGAATCAATTTCAATGTCGGGACTTGGGAAACGGCATTGAATTGTAAATTTCGAGGATGACAGTATAAGTATTGGCATTTCTGGAACTGAAATCATCTATGCCGGAAATTATAATCTTTCACTAGAAATCTACACATGTTCAACATAAACCAAACAACTGGATTCTGCTTAAGTGTTTTTAATTCAGGTATCATAAACCAAAAGCAAACCAAACAACTAAAGAGTTAACCATGAGGTACAAACGAAAACAAGTTCGAAATTGTTCAAGACGTAACAACCACCATCAAAATAAAAAAAATAACCACCAATTGTTCACTTGGTCTTTAGTTTCTTTTTGGCGGGCGCCTTCCTTGTTTCTCCAGACAAAGCTTTTGCACTAGGGTCGGTTTCTTCAATTCTATCAAGCTTTTCCTCGACTTCCTTGATTTCCTAAAGGGATAGCACCACTCCTTCCTTGTACTTGCAACCAAACATCTTCTTCAAGTTGCCAAGCCGACGACGCTAGTTTAATACATGAAACACATAATTAGCATATGTATATATATATGATAATATAACATTATGTTTACATTAAACGACTAAGCAATTAATAAAACTTACTAGCAATCCAACAGTCTTAAGAAGTTGGGGCGTCGTAGGTGGTGGATGTTTAGGAGTTTCAACATGAGGTTTTTTCTAGGGTGGAACTTGGACGTCATCGGGGCGCATGACATAAGGATGTGACAATTCCAGGTAATCTTCCATGTAGTCGTTATCAACTTCATCACAATTTTCCGCAATCTCCCAGTTACTAATATCTAGCAAACGACGTGGCTCCCTATCCCTCCAGTGTGTTGGTTCCGGATCTGGATCATACACTACATGCAACTTATTGGGAGTTTAATTGCACAAAGAAAAGTGAAGAAGATAATTATCATTAGAGGCCGACTCAAAACGTAATAATTGCTTATATCCATGTTGGCGCATCACACGGCATGGATCATCCATGTTATATCCTTTTGGGTGGAACAACGTCCCAATGTGAAATGCAACGTTACCAAGCCTCAAAGTTGACGGTATTCTCTAGCCTCCTTATATGGGTCAAACACAACGTCTTCTGTACTCATTTCTTCGAGAGCCAATCTCATCTCGATTGGTCGACCTTTGTTACCGGGCTTTGGAATGTTGTTATACTCGAACTTCTTAGCTCTAGGAGTATAGGGTCCGGGAAGGTCAATGGTCTTCAAGAAAGGGAACTTCTTGAACAAGGTTGGGAAGTATTCACAACGCCACACCTATTCCAATGTGAAGCAGTAAATTTTTATTCTAAGTTCATGATGAATATATACATGTGAACAATATACATAAGAAAATAAGTTAAGAAAACAAATTTACCTGGAGTAGAGTGAAATTCCCGAGAAATTGGTTTGTTTTAGCCAAAGATTCCCTTCTCATCTCCGCCATCAAATGTTCTATTACCGTGGTTCTCCAAGAATATATATAAACATCTTCCAACGGATCCAAGTACTGAAGAAAGTTTGCACTTACCCTATTGCCATTAGTGTCAGGGAATGCCCTAGTACCCAAGATGTATAACAGGTACGCATGGATTGTATAACGAATCTGTGCAGGTTCCCATCCATCCTCCAAATTATAAAACATCTTCGTAGAAGTTTTGAAGTCCCAACCAAACAGCTTGTTAGTCAAAGCGTGCAACTTCAACCATTCAAGGTCCAGGAACTCAACTCCTTCTGCAATTGATTTGACGATAACGTTCAGGCCTATAATGTTCTGAGCATCATCAGGGATCAAGGTCATCTCTCCAAACGGTAAGTGCATTGTATCAGTTTCACCATGATACCTTTCGACAAAGAAATTGACTGTCACAATATCTAGCTTCACATAATTTTCAACCAAAGCATATAGACCTGAATCCTTTACTGTTGTTTGGACATCATCATGCTCCAAAGATAATTCTCAATGAGCCGCGGCTTGGTTTCGGTAAACACAAAAAACCTTAGTATGGTCCTACAATTAGAAGATAATACGATTATGAGATTTTGCATAAATCCAAAACAATACATATGCACAAAATAAAAAATGCTTACATAGGTTTGATAGATAGTACGAGCCCAAGAGTGCTTGTATCCAAATAGTACTTTTGGTTCCGGAGCTTCACCCCAAATTTTACCACGTTCAAGGTTGGGTATCATGTCATCAATGTGAGGAAGGTGACAACCTTTAACTTTGGGTTTCCCCTTGCCCTTACCCTTGCCCTTGCCTTGTGTTGGTTGTTCACTTGGACCACCAACTTCGCTTTGGATTGCTAATTAACTTGGGTGAACCTCATCATCTTCCTCCTCGTTTTCACCTTCATCATGCTCATCGTCCTCAACTGTTCCAGTAAGTTCACGGATTAAAAGTGCACTACGGTCACCACCACTCTCCCAAATTTCCCCTCTTGTTTCAAACCCCAAACGCTTCTTGCGACCTCAATCTTTCCCTCGTGGACGCAGAGACTGGGGAGTATCAAGACTGTCCTTCCTCTTTCTCTTTGTGAAAACATCTTTATTTTTTAGTTTGTTATCTTCCTTGGCTTTTGACCTATAACATAAGCACACGAAAAAAAAATAAGACAAGTCATATTGGAAGTTTAAGTATCGGCATTGAGACTCTTAAACAGACCAAGCCGGTGTAGTGCTACCGGCATTGAAACTTAGCTATCGAGAATGCATATAGTTAAATGGGTTTCTTCTGGATACCAAAAGATAACTACCGGCACTCTTGAAGTAAATATATTCCGTGACGGTAACAATTTATCGGCATACAATGGAAGAGAAAGAGTGTGCCGGTACTAATCAAAAAAATCATATATCTTCCTGTATGTATAAAGTTTACTACCGGCGTACATGAATTAAATCAAATCTATGCCGTTTCTATGATACCCGCATCCATGAAACCTAGATTCAATGCCGGTATTGGTGACAAAGTTCATAATGTTTCTGTGTGTTTTAAGTCCAATACCGGCATACACGAAATATTATTAAGGTATGCCGGTAACCTAAAAACGGTATGGTATTCAACCTAATTTGTTTTCCGGTACAAGAAATTCACTTTCAGGATTTAAAACCGGCATGGTATTCATCCCAGATCGAATGATGGTACTTAAACCGGCTTGGTATTCATATAAAGTTTGATGCCGGTATTCTGTGTAACTCGACTGTTTCATCTATTGTTGGCTATTCTAACCTAAACCCATTGTTATAAATTGATTAAAACAATCACAAATGAGTTCAAAATCACTAACATTCTCACAGAAGCCATGACTGCGAGTGGTTGATCGTTCGAGTTCGCCGCCTCTCCCTCTTCTTGTTCTTCAGCAATCGAACCAATTCTTTGTTCGTGTTTTTGTTTAGCAATTAATTTGGATTTCGGTTTGGCTTTTTCTTTCTTTCGTGGTTATGATTCAGGTAGGTTAATCGACGAAGAAATTTTTGATTTAAAGATTAATCGTCGATGAAGAATGATGAAGAAGATGAAGAATATTTTTTTCCATAACCTCACCCTAACAGTGCCGGCACTCAAATATAAATGGGGGATAAACTGATTTGGTATTTAGATTTTATTGTTTTAGGAGAAAGGGCATAACAGTCTTTTCATAATGTTTTTTATTAATCTAAGGGTGTTTTCGTATTCCCCCCCCCCCCCAAAAAAAACACCCCTTAGCATCCACCCTTGGTTGGGGGAAGTAATTCATATCCCCCAATTAATTCCCATATCCCCCAATTGGGCGTTCATTTTTAGCCTTGTGAGTTCCGTGAATTTTTTTTAAAATATTATTAGTATGCTTTTGTTATCCATGTATTTCCTCTGAATAGTCTAGCTAGTTATGTTATCTAATTAAGTATCACTATTGGCGATTTCCTTAAAAAGAATATTCTAGGTGTCTTTTTTATTTGTTGATTCCAGAATAATTAAAATGTGACGATGGATTAAACGTGAACATCATTTGTGAATGATGGCAGTCAAATTATAATATGACTTAAGCGGATGGTGTTGAGCATTTTTATCTAACAAATTAGAACCTGCAAGCTTAAGTGTGGTTTGAAAGCAATAAGCCTAACTTTTTAATAAAGCAATTTAGGAATTATTTTACAAAGAATAAAACAAACTGATCAACATAAGAATTTAAATTACAAAAACAATAATAGGGTAAATAATATAAATATCATCGTAGTGCAGTAGTATATTCGTTGGGTGGCGGTACCAATTACCTGAGTTCAAAACTCGTCAGCATCAAGTTATTTATCAAGCAGAAAAAAAAAACAATAATACGGTAAATAATTAGATTAACAATTCAAAGCCTATGGGAGTTGTTCAAGCAATTGTTAATTCCTTTTGACTCAACCAAAAACTTAGTAAACCATACGCTAATATGGCCAATATAAACAAGACTTATAGCATACCTTGCTAGAAATATAAATCGACTAAGATAACAAAAGGATTTAGATCCATCAAACACTACTCTCAAAAATGAATGAACATATTTTTGACCCGTCTATGAATTTCAAGCTTCTATCTTTTGGCATTCGACTATTCTTGCATAGTTTTCTCGAGTCCATATATTTTTAACGTCGGTACGGAATATCCCTTCTAAGCGTTGTTTGAATTGTCTCAGTCTGTGTTTTTGTATTCATTTTAAATTCTCCAGATTTTCATGGACGAATATTATATGTATTTATAAATTTCCGATGCATGCGCTCGTTATTTACACACAGTTTTTATGTCCCGATATCCTAAAAATTCAATCACCTCCTTGCTGTTTTTCTTGAGTGTCAAATCGCAGTTGTCTTCCTTATCTTTAATGAAATTTCTATTTTTCAAATAAGCCCCAGGCATCTTTCTGTCATGTGATAGTAAGAGGTCAATGCTATAGTGACATGTATCGTTGTTCTTAACCTGATCACAAAAACTTAAAAAATATAACATCATTCTGTTTATTTTTTTTAAATGTTTTATATTGGAAATTCTAGGTTGCTTAGAATTCGCTGAGAGCTATAAAACTCCATCTTATCACCGTTTTATGCAGTACTATTTCAGTCTGAATCAATACTTAAATAGATGTGCTCATCTCCCGTATAAGTGAAAGTATGTATTAGTTGATCCTATCTGAAGTTTCAATTTCCGGTGTTACAATAATCCTTTCTCTCAAGTGTTCCTGGTCTCCCATGCTCTTTCATATGGCCATAAAGAAAAATTAACTATCAATCTGGCCGATTGTGTACATATTATTTGAAAGAACTATGACATGCATAAGAATACCTTGTCACTTCTACATTCATTTCATGCCTAAAAATACTTTATTACTCCAAAACCGTTAAACATTTTAGACACATGTCAGTCATAAATCCAAAACTGTCTATTACCATGGAATAACAAACATTGACTTAATGTGCATGGAGGATTATAAACCTCGGTTCCTATCTAGCAAAAAAATATGAGATCGGCCAAAAGGATCTCAAAGAATCTCGTTGTTAAATAGATTCAAAAAATTCTCACAATGGGACCATCTACTCTTCTCATCTGGATGATTTTGTTGTTAACTTGTGTAAGTCAGAATCATTAATAAAGTTCCACATATCCTAAGGGAATGATGACCTGCAAAGCATCAGCGACAAATGAGGGTATATTAGGGGTGCTTATACATGAATTTCATAATTTGGTATGTGGGGATATTAGAGAAGATATCCAAGTTTCAGGATTTGCAGTCATAATAATATCCCTGACCATGTCGACACCACCATGAACTCTAGCAACATAGAGCTAAGAAACAGACCAAATGCAGGTTTGGAATTCCTTAAGTAGAAAATTTTCAATGGCTAGAAACCTAGATCACAAAATGATTTTAAAAAATAACAGAGAAGATGGTATCAAATCAACACTGAAATAGAAGGGGGGTAGGAAATTACTTCAATAGTCCACACCATATTTTGCAAGCTTTGGAATTACTTCAAAGGTATTGTTAGTAGATCTGCCAACGCATATCAAAAGAAAGAGAAAGTCATCATTCCATATACGGAATGCCATTGTCCCCACTCCCAGATTGTTAACCAATCTACAAAAAAATAAAATAAAAATCAATTACTTAAAATTTTGCAAAAACTCATTAACAAAATTGCATAAACAAACAAATTTAACCCATATAAAAGAGTAAATTAAAACCCTAGATATCATATAAGAAATTATAAGAAATTAATAAATAAACATTTCCTACCAAGATGATACAACAACCGTTAAACTAATTCAACTGTTTAAATCACTAAATATTGAAACCCCCCCTAAATTAACCCCCTAATATATGAAGATGTTGTGAGGACTTACTCAAATTTGTGAAGAAATATATGTTGCTGCTGGAGAAGGAGAAGTAGGTGTAGAGTCTGGTGGTGGTGGTGGACCTGGTAGGGTATGGGAATATGTTCTAAAGAAGAATAGAATATGCTAAAGAAGAAGCCAACCTGACAGATGATTTTCTTCTGTGTTTAGAGAGGAGAGGAGAAGGAATGAAAAAAGATAAACAAGTTAAGAAAATTAGTTTCTCTGTGAGACTATTTTAGGGCCCAAGATCCAACGGCAAAGAAAATCAATGATATCTCTATGCCTCCAGACGGCCCCAAGCATAAATATAGCCTAACCTAAAGCAGAACTATATCATTTCATTAATTCTTGACCCTTAGTAGTTTTACTACCTTTTGACTTCTGTAGTATGTTGAAGTGATACTTGGCCTCTCTAGTTCATTATCAGATCAAATAATGTTATGTTTCCATGGTAAGGATCTGGCAATAAAGTATTCAACAGAAAATACAAAAATTATTAAATTCTCACTTTTAGTTTGGCTTCTTCCAAGTACTCTAGTCTTCATCTCGAGCACTCCCCACCATCAAGCTACGGGCCTGATAATGTCTCATTGTTATATCTCTTAGCACCTGGGCTTCAGCAAGTATTACAGAATATAGAGCAAATAGTATACCACTTCTGAAGCAGTCAAAAGAACTTGGAAAAGATATGATGAGATTTTATAAACAAAATATGAAGAAAAACAGATGCACATTAATTTTTGAAAGTCAATCTTTTCTGGGGGTCAAGATACTTTAAAGCCTACACCATCACCAAGGTCACCAACTCAGTCAAATCTAACGATGAAACGGAATTCAAACAATGAGCAGTGACAGAGTCATCTCTTACCTGCCATCTCTGCATCGGTACATTGTTTGACCTGACCTCATCTACCATTACCTAAGTCAGTAACAAAGTCAGATAATAAGATTTTAATGTATTGATTAAATAGACCAATTTACGTGATACAGTTCATAAACGACTAACCGAAAACTAAACCAAAATCTTTCTAGCAGCGCGTTTTGTCGATGAATTATATAGTTCGGTACATTATAATTTAACAATTTGAATTTAGTAGATCACCATATTATAGTTGAACCAACTGAACCCTTATATAGATTTGATCATTTATATTTGCATCATTAAATACTTGGCTTTCAAAATGTTGAAAGGATTCGGATTCTAATAATTCTTTTGTTGCATGATTTATATAAAGAAGACGTGAAATCAACACACTCCAAAATGATACTTTCTAACATGAAATAATCTAGAATTAGAAAAATACATGTGGGTCTGAACACAATTCAAATTCAAGAAGCCTCACATTTCTTCTCCTTGTTTTCGATGCAGTCTTCTGATTCTTCTTATAAGTGGATCGATGAGCACAAAGGCGAGAATATAAAGTTGTTGCAGGAGTTGATGGTTAGCTGTATCGATCAGTTATTCTGGAAAAAAAATATATCCAAAGGAGTACGAATTATACACATCACATAATGAGATTTAAGATTTGTATACCAAAACATATGTAGGTTCAATTCTTTCTACATGTAGAATAATGGCAGTGTCAAATTCCAATCTGGTATAAAATAAGGATAGATAACACATAAGTGAATTGAACAATAATGGCTGTGAGTAAGGTCTGTACTGTAACTTACAATGGGGTAGTACCCCTCTACTTCTCTATTATGCTAATTAACAACCTCATAATTGCTTCTGTAATTTCCAAGAGTTACATAATCAAATTTATGAAACTTAATGGCTTCAGTCACTAGCAAAGATCTGATTATAAGTTTATAACTAACCTGATACCACCAAAACTCATAAGCACAACATGCTTGTCTTGAACTTTGAAAACCCTAAGTTATAAAGTTCCGAATTTAAATGGTTCAATGCCACCTTGAAAGGTAGAATATTTCCTACACGGATCTGTTAAGAGTAATTTGATGAAGGATCGAATGATTCTGCAGTTAAAAACTTCCTACAAAAAGTTTAGCTTCAATATCATCTTGCAAAGATACAGAACCATAGTAAGTAAAAATCTAGCTCTTAAATAAATTAATGCAAAATACTTGTCTTGTTGTTATTCCTTGAACTTCATTTAGGTGACCCCATAGTAAGGTGTCTTTTTCAAATTCACTTCTTTTGTTCTTAATATTTTAGGCTCTCCCATGGGCCACTGTTCTTGGCAAAATCATCTGCATCAAAATCAAGGATTCAATAAAAGTGTGAAGTCATTGAACTTCCACCATTGAACGAAAATCTATCTATATTTATAAATATAAAAAAAGTACCCAGAAGTGATTGAACCTGTAGTACCAGAATATCGCCACAACGATATTCTCGTAGTAAGAACAACGCTTTCACGAGAAGGTCAAATATTCCTATAAGTATAAATGACATTGTTCACGAGAGTGTCGTAAGGATTCTTCAGCAACATTTGGCGAGCGTCACAAGTAAACTTCATAATAGCTGACGATTGAAGAGAAATGTTATGAGAGTGTTGTTTCACGAGGATTACAAAAGTTGGCGAAGATTAATATTACAAATACCACGATGAGATCGCAAAATATATCCGAAAGAAGGGGAAAACTTAGCTGTCACCCACTATGTACTTTCCTATATAAAGGGTTCAAGTAAGTCCAGAGGAGGATGATGTATTTTTTAGAGTTGAGAAAACCTTGAGGAGAGAGAAACTCCGGAATGGAAAGTTGTAATTCTGAGTTTGAATATTTTCTGTAAACATTTCTGAGATCTAAATAATAAAAGTGTCGTTTAATTCTTTAATCTTCAACTAGTTTCACTTAGATTTTTATAGGATCTTAATAGGGGTGTAGTGTGGGAAATCCTGCTACTACATTTTGGCGCCGACTAAGGGAACATCAAGATCCAAAATCTCTAATTACAATTTGAAGATTTGAAGAAATTGAAGAAATGGCTGGAAGAAGGAGAAGAAATACATCAGAACCACCAACAACAGTGAGAAGAAGTAAAAGACTTGCAGGTGAAGAAACAAGTGTATTAGGAGAATCTTCAAGGATGAGAATTAGGAGGAATAGAACAAGGAATGAAGGGGAAAATTTAATTCAACAACCAAACCAATCAACATCGGTACAAAATGGAAGAGTGGATTATGATAGAGTAAGCGTGCATACATGGAGATCAGATTCAATGAGAGAAGAAACAAATCGACAATTAAGAGAAGAAAATGGAGTAGGAAGAAATCAGGAGGTAGAAGAAGGGTCGATTCATCAAGATGAAGATGAAACAGCAGAGGAATCAGGGCAAAGAATACAGGAAGAAAGAAGGTTAGAGGCGGTGGAACGTGCAAATTAATCAAGACAAAATCATGAGTTGAGAATGGAGAATTTAAGGTTACAAATAAGAAGATCAAGAAGTACTACTAGATCAAGTTCAAGATCATTTAGAGAAATACCAAGGAGAAATTCTCCCATAAGAAATAATGGAGAAAATGTACAAGAAGAAACTTGAAATCCAAATAGAGGACAACGTCAGGGAGAAGAGAGAGTAAATAATGATTGTAACAATCCACAAGGAGAAACTTTAAATGGAAGACGAAATATTGAAAATCAAAGAAATGAAGGTAATCAAGATGGTGAAGAAAATCACGAAGAAGGTAGAAGAGTATTACATGGCCGAGAGCACGTCAGAAATCAAAGAATTATTGAGAATGAAATAGAGAGACATTATGCTGAACAGGCACGCCTAGCTCGCGAGAGAGAAAGACTGAGGGCAGAAATGGAAGAACAGGAGTTTCAAGAAGCAATAAGGCAAAACAATCATGATAATCGAGAAAGAAGACGTACACAAAATCCCGAAAATGGCAATATTTGGGAAGAATATGATAGAATACAGAGAAGTATAGAAAGACAACAAAGAGAATTGGCGAGAAATGAAGAAGTTGGTGGAGAAGAAATTAGGAGACAAAATCAATTGCGAATTTCGGATAGAAATGAAGAGGAAAATCGCAGGAGAAGAGAAAGTGCGTTAAAAAGACCAATAGAACAAAGCCCAACTGCAAGTGAGAAAATTTTGAGGGAATTAACAGAAATGAGAGGGATGATAAATAATAGAAGAGAAGGAGGAAGAAGGCAACTTGATGAAGCAATCGAAGAATCAGCTAGAACTCCCTTCACACAGGAAGTACAACTAAGAGGAATTCCTCCAAAATGCAATTTGCCAGCACTAAACAGTATTTTCGATGGGACTACTTGTGCTATTCAACATGTTAAAGCTTATGTTAGGTGTATTCTGCAGTGGGAGAATCATGATGTTGTTTTATGCAAGTACTTTGCATCCAGTTTGACTGGCGAGGCGCTAAAATGGTTTGAGGGATTGCCAAAAAATACTATTACTTCTTTTGATCACTTACAAGCTACATTTTTGGGTGCATACATAAGCAATAACTCTTCACAACCAGGTATCGAAGATGTGTTTGGATTAAAAAAGAGAATTGGCGAGAGTCTAAAACATCTAACCATAAGATGGAATACAATGTGTAGTGAGATGGCGGGAAGAGTAGATGAGAGATATCTTATTTTATCCTTTATTAATGCAATGTTTGCGACCAATTTGCTCTACATACAAATTTTCAGAATAAAAAACACCATCACAATGACTGAACTAAGAGAACTACAAGAAGAGTACATTGCTTTGGAAGAAAAACAAAACGAAATGGAGTCACACCCAATTGCAAACACCAGTTCTGTAATGGCTAATGGAAGTTTGCTTCCCAAAATGATTAATAACGTGGCGAGCACCTCGCAAGTTCAAGCAGAGAAAGTGGCGAATAATGACAAACAAAAACTAGTGGCTATGGGAAGTCGTGATCAAGAAGAATTTGAAAGAGAGAAGAATTATTACAATCGTGGAGGAAATAGTCAAATCCAAAGGCTTGACCAACCTCAAGAAACTTATGGTGGACAAAAGCAAAATAATTTCAGAAATCAGGGGAACATGAGAACCATATGGGAGGAGATTAAGATGCCACCCTTGAATGCTAGTGTAGAAAAAAATCTGGGAAGCTATCATTTTAATGGAAAATATACCCTCGCCATGGAACATGGGGAAGGAACCACATCCTAACACTCGTAATCAAGAATTCTGTCCTTATCATCATTTTTATGGGCATTCGATAAATAATTGCAGAAATGTAAAAAGAATAATCTTAAGAATGATCGATCAGGGGAAGCTAAATCATTTTCTAAAAGGGCATCAACAATCGCAACAATTTCCACCACCACCAGACGATCGCAGAATGACTAATGTAAAAGGAGCAGAAACTTTTGTTATAGAGGTTGGAACTAAAGCAAAGAATTTATTTTGTAATTCGATTGTGCATTCTTTCAGAACCATCGAAGATTTCCACGATAATGTCTTAAGTAGAGTCTTTTCCAGAGATATGGATGGAAAAGAAATAATGAATATAGCGAGAATCTCGCCATTAGAAGAGTGGAAGAAACAAATCCTTTCTTTTACAGCACAAGAAATACCAGAACCTGGCGAGGTGCATGATAACCCATTGGTGGTAAGGTTGGAAATAAAACCAGAACAAGCAGAAGAAGAAGAAGAAGAAGAAGGAGGTAAAGAAAACAATAACAAAATGGAGGAGTCTTGGGCCATTGATAGAATCCTAATTGATACTGGCAGTTCCGTATATATCCTGTTCTACCACACCTACAGAACCATGGGTGGGAAAGATGAAGATATGATACCATCGACATACAGAATCTATGGTTTTAATGGAACTGCCAACAAGCATAAAGGGGAGATCACAATGAGAATTCCGTTAAGAGGAATGACTTCCAAGATTTTATTCTGTGTTTTCGATATTGAATCACCATATAACGCCTTAATTGGTCGACCTTGGATACACAGGATATTGGGTGTTGCATCTACCTTTCATCAGTGCATTAAATTCCCTCATCCAAATGGTGTTGGAGTAATTAAAGGAGATTGGGGAGAAAGTAAGAAATGTTATGAGATAGATATCAAGTCTTGTGAGGAAAGAGCAGGGAAGAACAACAATTGGAAATACAGAATTAAGAAACAACAGAGAAGTGACAAATTAATGGTTGATTCAATATAAAAGCATGAAGAAATAACTAACGAGTCCCTCGCAGAAATCAAGCAAAAAATAAAACGCAGCAGAGGTACAGGTATAAAAAGCATAAAAGGAGGAAATGACAAGCAACTTGCGGGAAAACACTAAGTAAAAGAACAGATGATAAGGAAGATGAGAAGAATAAAGTGATAAAAAGATGAAATATGACGAGAAGATCGCTAAAAGTAGAAAGGTAAAGTTGTTTTTTCTGTTTGAGTGAAGAAAATGAAATTGAAAAGTTCAAAAAAGAAAAAGAAAAGAAATTATTGAGATTTAAAGCTCGCAAGAAATTTTAAGAAACGCGAATGAAATTTCGCAGAGATTAAGAGAATGGGACAAACCTTTATGGCGTGCAACTTAGTTCGCGAGTACAATTTCGTAAGAGGCAAATGTAAGACCTACAAGCACGTCATAAAGGGGGTATCTCTTTATATGATTCAGGGATAAGGTTATACCGCTACTGGAACCTGAGTCATACAGATGTAGGGGTTAAAGAAAACCTATCCGGGAGAGAGATATTGGATTTCCAACTTTATAAGGTTATACCCTGGTTGGATGATTGAGAGTCTCTTCCAAGAAGTGCAGAGTATGACCAAGGCGCCGAGGTACACGGTTTAGCCAAGGGTGCCTGGGACGGACGAACCTACCCTGGCCATCTTTGGTAAGTCTTGGATACAATGCACTTGGACTGAAGAAAACCCTACCTAGGGTGCAGTCTTGTAACTATAAGCCATATAGGCATAAAGGACAAGGGGCTGCGAAAACAACTAGTTGTTGGTAAATCTGGATGGGAGGAGCTAGTATTGTATGGACGATGTGCCCTCCTTGAAGGGGCAACCAGGGGGAAGATAAGGGCGGCACCATCCATTAGGGAGCTGATAAGTGTCTTAAGACGGCAATGTCATGGGGCTCTAAGATCGCAAGATCATTTAGGCCTGTCATATTGTCGCGTAAATTATACAGAGGAAAAAATCCATAAGAGAAAAAAGTTAAGATGAGGTCAAGGGGTTTTTACATGAAAATGTAAAGACGTCCTGCGATTTCATCGCAAGACGGCAATGTCACGAGGCTTTGTTTTCGCGAGAAAACTTAGGCTCATCATATTGTCGCAATACAATAAAGAAATGCAGATAAGACAAGATCAATGGATCAATATATGAAAATGTAAAGACGTCCGGCGATCTTGTCGCAGAGAGAATACTATGGCGAAGTAAGACCTTTAAGGAGGAAGGCATGATAAGACCATAAAATCGCAAAAATATCAGGGTTTTCGACAATATCGCGGAAATTATGAAATTCGTCAAAATATTCGTTTATTAACTTTCTCATATTGCAGATGAATAATAGAGGCAAGTATGGGAATGAACAGAATGATAAAAATTATTATTCATCACCATATGAGAAATTTATATGGATTTTAAGGCACAGATAATTAGCAGATGCAAACTATATTGACCAAGTTATATTGCAAAAAAGAGGTTTTTCTTTCATTCATACAGATAAGGGGGCAAAGAAATTTACACATTAAATTGAAGAAAGTTGCAGCAAATTGAAGAAACTCGCTATTAATTACATCAAAGAAAGAAGTTAGACAGATACATTGTTTCACTTATCAACATTGTTATCTTTATCAGATTCTTCTTCTTCACCAGATTTCTCTTCTTCATTATTTTTGTTGGGTTCTTCATCATCTCCAGAATTTGTTTCTTCGTCATTATTCTCTTCTTCACCTTCGTCAAAATCTTCATGAGTATCAGAGATATAAAGATCTTGAACCATTGATGGTATTGCATTTGCAAGATCAGGATACATAGAATGAGGAATTCCATGATCATCACAAACCTGCCTAGTAGTATTATTATGAGTAATGAGGAGGGATCTGTTAAAATTTGCAGAAGTAATCCCAAATTGAGATTTTAATCGTGAGTATTTATTGTTGCGAGTAGTAAGATCGTTCGCGAGTTTATGATTAATATCTTCTAGTTCTCTCATCCTTACATGGCATCTGTCTTCAGAATCTGCGAGAATAAGGCATCGATAAGATAGAAGTTATAAGAAAGAATAATAATAAAAAAAAGGTTAATAGAGTAGAGTGGTTAACAACCTTCTTTTTCAGAAATCAAGTCCCTAATTAAGGCTGATTGATCAGCATGAAGACTAGCATTTATACCTAAATTATTCCTAGCATTATCAAGAACCTGTTCTGCCCAAGAATACTCATCATCGCTAGTAATAAGAAGGAGAGAACGAACTTGAGTTTCTCTTGCAAGAAGATCTTTATTTTCGCATAAGAGTTTATCTCTTTCCTTTTGAACCTCGAGAAGAATTTTATGGAAATCTTCTAGAGTTTCGCTGCCGTTTTTAATTGCTTGATCTTTCTCGTCAACAAGATCACTAATTCTACTTCTTAATCCATTGATCACTTCTTTTGATTCATGATAAAGACGCCTAAATTTATTAGATAATCCTAAATTGTGTCTGTGTTCAATGGTCAGGAGATTAAACTTAAATTTAAGTTCCTATATAGAGAGGGATTTAATTTGTTCATCAGCAAAATTACTTAAGGAATTATTAAGGCGAGCAAGAAGAGTATTATCATCTACAGGTTCGGGAAAGGTTTGAAGGAACGTAGCTTCGTCAGTTAGACCATAAACATCTGCAAAAATGATTGCTTGGATAAGCTATATAAAAGAAAAATAAAAAATCTAAAAGAAAGAAAAAGGAAATCATACCATAAAGTTGTTTGTTGGCATTGTTAAGATCCAAAATCTTTTGTTTATCAACTGAAGCTTCAGTTTCCAACAGTTTATTTTTCTCACGAAGCACAACAATTTGAGCCTCTAGTTTCTCTTTATCTTGGCGAAGGTTAACAACCTTTTTCTTAAATGAAGCACATTTATTATCTAAATCAGCAGCAACAGCAAAAGAAGCTCTCCCAACCTGCAACAGAGTTTTATAAGTACAAAAAATTTGACGAGAGAAATCTGGCGATTTAAGAAACAACTAAGAAAACATACCAGAATACCAAGTGCATTTAAGAAGCTTGGAGTTAGAGTTCCAGAAATTCCACGAAGAGAATTATTATCAGATAAGATTGGAGCATCACACACTTTGATGAGCGCTTGAGCTAGCCCATTAAGAGTCTCATCGCCATAGTCATTCGCAGTTCCACGAGAAGAATCTCCAAAAAGCATGGACAGTTGGGTCATGGAAGAATCAGAGGAAGAAGAATTTTTCACAGAAGGAACTTCTCTAATATCGTCAAATTCTTCGATAAATTCATCATTAGATTTATTACTAACGATTGAATCCAATTGGGTATGTTGAGAAGAAGAATACTGAGTTTTATTTTTCTTCAAAGGAGGCTCGCTGGGTTCTTTATCACAAGGGGCAGAGCGTCTTCCTTTACTTGAAGCAGTAGATTTCCCTTTACGATTAGTTGAAGGTTTCTCCTTAAGTTTTGGCTCTAAAGGTGGTAATTCTTCAATTACCTACAAACAAAGATAAAGATAAGAAATAGGGGCAACAATATATTGTTAATTAATAAAGGAATATTTCTTACTTCATCTGTGAAAGATCTAAGAGATAGAAGAGTGCTGGGTTTCCTATATTTCTGGTAATTAAGCTTCATTTTGGCAACCTGCAAGATAATGGAAAAGTTAGCGAGAGTGTGAAGGAATAAATAATAATAGCATAATAAGATGATAGAATATACATCGGAAGACCTATCAGGCCAGTTGAAAGTCCATGGTTCATAGTGAGAGAGATTCGCAGGAAGTTGGAGAGAACCGGATATATAAAGACCTTTAAGGCATAAGGGAAAAATAAACCACTTATCGTCATTAGAATGACGAGGGCCATCATTTGTATTGGTATGAAAATCAATGTCTTGCATAAGAGCATTTTCAGCAGCGACCTCCCTTTTATGCAAACGAACACCCCAACAGGTACTATCCCTTACCATGGGAAGTAATTGGTAATTTCGGAAGAAACTATCTACAGTATACTTTGCAGGGATAATCGGAATATGTTTATATTTAAGACTTTTATGTTCTTCGGAATATTGGGATCCTTTTCCAGCACCAAGAGAGGCATATTCCAGTAATAATCTAATACAATCCCCACCAAGTTGATACACCGCTCGTGAAAATCTCTTATCAGAGATTATTTGGTAAAAGAGTGGAAGTTCAGGGTTGTAGAGAGGAAGTGGAAGACCAGCTTCAAGTTGACCTAATGAAACTATAATTTTTTCACGAGAACACTGGCAGTTAGAAAATAATTCAAGAGAAAGAACAGATTTGGGACTTTGATCTGGGATTAAAGATAAGTCAAATCCTTGATTTTTAAGTTTTTCTTGCATCAAATTGAAAGAAATAAGATTTTTAGCACCAACAACAACCATTTTGAGAGAATGGGAATGAAAGGAGATTGAAAAAATGGCGAAAGATATTAGATGCGCGATTTGCGGGAAAGCAATGAAATTTGCAGAGAAGAAGAAGGAAAGAGAATGAGAAGAAAGAAAAAGAGAAGAATGAGAGAAGGTATTTATAGCAGAAGAAGTTTCTCGAGAAATTTAATATAGTCAATACAATGAAAGGACGTGAATGGTCAAATAGCAGCGGTTTAAGATGACGTGTCGAAAAATATATGGGTGATAAAATTATATGAAGACAGCTGGTGAAAGGTTTAGAGACGTGTCAGAATAAAGGTGGAGGTGAAAAGATAGGAGATTACAGCAATTTATTCTCATGATCTTCTCTTCTTCGCAGAAAAGACATGAGAAGAGGAAAGATGTAGTACCAGAATATCGCCACAACGATATTCTCGTAGTAAGAACAACGTTTTCACGAGAAGGTCAAATATTCCTATAAGTATAAATGACATTGTTCACGAGAGTGTCGTAATGATTCTTCAGCAACATTTGGCGAGCGTCACAAGTAAACTTCATAATAGATGACGATTGAAGAGACATGTTATGAGAGTGTTGTTTCACGAGGATTACAAAAGTTGGCGAAGATTAATATTACAAATACCACGACGAGATCGCAGAATATATCCGAAATAAGGGGAAAACTTAGGTGTCACCCACTATGTACTTTCCTATATAAAGGGTTCAAGTAAGTCCAGAGGAGGATGATGTATTTTTTAGAGTTGAGAAAACCTTGAGGAGAGAGAAACTCCAGAATGGAAAGTTGTAATTCTGAGTTTGAATATTTTCTGTAAACATTTCTGAGATCTAAATAATAAAAGTGTCGTTTAATTCTTTAATCTTCAACTAGTTTCACTTATATTTTTATAGGATCTTAATAGGGGTGTAGTGTGGGAAATCCTGCTACTACAGAACCCTCGATATAATGTGAGGTCATTGAACTTCCGCCATTCATGGGGAATCAAGGATATGAAAGTATGCAGAAGTTATTTAACTAATTATATGTACTTTTCAAATTTCAAATTCCAAACTTCTCCACCAAACTGTGTCATTTCTTGAAAAAGTAGCAAGAGACAAAACATCCATCGCGTTTGTAAAGCAAAAACCAAAAGAAAAGCAAGAAAACAAAACTTCAGCGCAAACAGATATTAGATTCTTTAGCAGGAAACCTTCTTTCGTTCTCTTTGCAAGCATCCTAACGTCTATACTACATTTGATTGAACATAAATAATAGTAAATATAAATTATGAGAGAAGAGATTACCACAAAAATATATAAAAACAAATCAAATTAGATGAATCAAATAAAGTATAAAACCCATTCTTTGAATTAGGATCTCTTCACCTACCAAATCAGAAAACCTAACTATTGAAATTCTTGCACCTCCAACTATCGAAATCAATTATCAGTTAAAAACCCAATTATTACATCAGTTTTAAGAAAAAAACTAAAAAGAAATGTAAATGTTGCACTCTATTAAACAATGATACATCTTTTCCCATGATGGAAATTTCGCCTTATCTCCTATTTTCTTCCCCATCTTGATTCACTATTCCTAATTATACCTTCTAATCCTAGAAATAGTCTCTACTTAAACCTACCTCTGCATATTATATAAGTTAGGATTCACAGCTTAGCAACTCAGTACGCAAAATTACGAAGTTAAGGATACAATAGAGAAACTTCTTCATTTCTCAAATTGATGAATACATATTAAATTACATAGGGCTTATTTGAATTAACACACATTCAACGTAGAGTGTTACTTCTGCTACTGCCCATGTGGGAACGTCACTATGTCACCATTGATAAATAACTAGTTCTTTATTAATTCATATGCTTTATAACTATAGCAATGATTGACAGGTTGGGAAACCTACAATAAAATATTGCAAGTGCATAGTGTCTAACTAGTAGAAAAATGGCAAGTACGGGTCGTTCCCACGAGGAGTGTGAAATACTACTACTAACTAATATCAAAATTAACTAATCGACGAGATGATGTTTTAACGATTTTTCAGAAATTTGGAACAAAATGATATAATATAAAATTCTAACAATAAACAAAGTTGGAATGGGTTATTAGGGTTTTCTATTTCCACCAATTGAATTATGAAGACTCTACTAATCTCTAAAATATATTTCATGCATTTGTAGATATTGTTTCTCCGCTGTAACTTCCTTCGCTTCGTATGTAGTGATTCTAAAGTATTACTTATCAATCCTAAATCATATCACGTCAAGGGATTTAACCAAAGTACGAAATGTCAATTGAAAATAATAAACAATCAACAAAATCACATAAATAATTAGATACCAAGCTTTTATGAAGAGAAATTACTAGTCATTTAAACCATTATTAAGCATATAAATGTAGAGTTTACAAAATCAAATTGGTTTCCACCTAAACCCTAACATGAATTAGCTAGACATAACTTTCTCAAAATCTATAAAAATATCTTAATAAAAACTCTAGGTAAATCAAAAGAGAAAATGAAATAAAAAGTCTCAAACCCTAGCTCTAGTTCATGGCTTTGTGCTGCGCTTTTCTTCTCCCCAAAACTTCTCTGTTCTTTTCCTCCCAGTTGCGGCTCTAGTAGTCGGCCCCCCTTTCATTTCGACCTAAGTCTTCCATTTTATTCACATCTGAATGACCATTGGACTCATGCCTTGAAAATCTCGTCACAACTGGTTGCTAGTACAACTCTCCACAACTAGACTCATTTACTCGACAAATACCTCACCAACTACGCTCGATTTTAAAAACAAGGTGAAACCAAAATAGCTAAAACTCCATTGAGTCAAGTGAACTTGTCTCGTTGTGGATCCTTGCTGCTACTAACTTCTTTACGTCTTGAATTTCACTATGTCCTCTCAGAACCTGACCATCTGCACCAGTAGAACAGTTCAAATCCAGCCAACAGAACTAGTCTATATCCGATACCTTCTCGACTTCACAATCACCACGTCTTCAGTCTTCTTCTCCCTGGTTGACCGCATATGTGATGTCTCCTCCATTATCAGTTACTACAGCCAACTCCATTCTTCTTAGCTCAGGCCATGAGACCGTCTTTCTTAGCTTTTCATCTCGATCAACAGCACCCAGGACCCCTACAAACAACCACCATACCTCTCCTGCAAGCTCCAGCAACTTCATTTCCCTGACCTTCGCAGAGCTCCATTCACGTCCAAGATCTATCACTACTCAGCTAAACCGAAACTTCATTCCATATCCATCCACCTTGTAATCGAGAACTGCTTCATACCCATTTCACTCCACAACAAACCTGTAGGTACAGAAAATATACCCACCACGTGTCCGAGGTAGATTGAACGAGGCAACGAAGTGAATCTTCAAGAAAGATATCATTCAACGATTCCTAAAAAGTGTCAGTGAAGAGTCAACTCAAGTGTCGGATCTACTTTAGCGAAGTTCATATCGCGAGGTATCAATCAGCGAGATAGCACTGACTTGTACGGGAAGATACTTCACGAAGAAGATAGAAAATGCGAGGTGTGGATTGTTGTGCAAGAAAAGGGAGAGCATACGAAGTCAACGACGCGAAGTGTGGCTTGCTGAGCAAGAAATAGTAGGATCCCCGAGGTAAAATGAACAAGATGTGGATTGTTGTGCAAGAAATGGGACAACTGTCCCCGACAATAGCCGAACTTTAAGGCGTAGAAGAAGCGAAAAGTTAATCTAAGCGAAGTAAAAAGTGTATACCCGAGATAAATCGGGTGTAATCCATTATGTAACTTTCTATTATAAAAGGAGGACTTAGCCCTTTGTAAAACGGGTTGGAACATTTGGGAAAGGTGAGAGAACTCTTGGGAGAGAGGAGTTAAGGTCTTGAGTATCCATAAGTGGCTTGTAACTTAAAATTCTAAAAATCAATTGAAGTATAAGATTTGTGTTTTATCTTGTTTATGTTCATCTTTGAGTTCATCAAATTAGTAAGTGGGTGTAACTATGGATTTTCTGCAGTTACATTTTGGCGCCGAGAAACAGGGATCTCATGTTGAGATTTCAATCTCATTTGAGATAGTTTGAGAGATTTTTTATCATATGAGAGCTTCTCTTAAAAATAATTAAGTGAGTTATTACTTCATAAGAGTCGGAGATTGGTGACTAAGAAACCGTGGCAGTGTTGGAAAAAGAAAGGTAGATATGAGATATGTTATCTTGAAAGTGAACAAGTTAGGTCTGGTCAAAAAGCCGGTGAATCGGAAAAGGAAAGATTAACAGGTTGTCCATGGAAAGAGTACCAAAACAAGCACAACACATCATCGCATCGAGAAGGAGTTTGCGCCTGGCAGGAAGAGAATGAGGAAGGATTGAGAGAGGAGAAACGTCAAACAAAGGAGGAAGACATGGTGCAGTCCAACAGGGAGAAGATGATCGTTATCGAGAAGGATCGATCCATACCGCTAACACCGAAACGGAGGAGGAGGAAGAACATATGTAAGGAAGCAGAGAGGATAATATCAATGAAGAAAATATGACGTTAGAACAAATCAGAGAGGTGCTACGTTTAGAAAGAGAAAGATAGAGAGAGCTCTAATGGATCAAAGATCCATACTCATGAGGCATAATGGGGTCCTGATGCAGCAAAACAACCAACTCAACGAGGAAAGGACTGTTCATGATTTACGAGGTGAAGCTAGAACTGGAGAAAACGTAACTCAAAAGGGAGGAATACCACCGGATGAACAAGGAGGATAAAGAGGAGAACGAAGGAGGAGGCCTCGAAGAGAAAGCAGCGAAGAAAGGTTGCCGAGGAGAGCTTTGGAGGAAACTAGGTGGGAAGATCAAAGACGACGATTTGAATAGAAAAGAACTCGAGAGGCGGAAAGGCTTCGTGAAGAATAAAGTCTAAGATAAGAAGAAAGAATACGAAGAGAAGAAAGATCTCATGAGGAGCAAAGACGTCGTGAACAAGAATGGCAAGAGGAGGCGAGGAGGTACGCAGAAGACGAAGAAGAGAGACATCGAGAAGAGAGAAGGAGACATGAGGAAGAGGGAAGGGAAGATGATGATGAGCGAGATAGAAGAAGGAGAAGGTGCATGCGAGATGAGGAAAAAGACGAGGTCAATCAAACGGTCATGAATGAGATACAGGAGATGAAAGCATTACTCAACAATTTGCGAAGAGGAGGACGAGTGCAGCTGGCAGGAGCAATTGTGGAGGCTGACAAATCACCATTCTCGTGCGAAATATTGGAGGGAAGAATCCCAGGAAGATGTTAATTTCCCACCTTCGGAAGCATCTTCGATGGAACAGGGAACGCAGGGCAGCATCTAAAATAGTACACCCTCTCACTAATATAATGGGCGAAGTACGAGACGGTGTTGTGCCAGTATTTCCCAACCAGTTTATCCGGGGAAGCCTCAAAGTGGTTTGAAAGGTTAGCAGAAGGTTCAATCTCGTCATTCAAAGATTTTTCAGAGGATATTCTTGACAACATACATAAGCAATAACATGTTAAGACCCGAAATAGAAAGCTTATTCAACTTGAGAAGGAAACCAGGAGAAAACCTGTGAAGTATCTTAACGAGATGGAGGTCGGTATGCAGTGAACTCGCAGGAAGAGTAGATGAGAGAAATTTCATTCTGGCCTTCGTCAACGCGTTAATACCAACTGATCTCTTGCACACACAACTATTCGTAATTCGTAACACAATAACGATGAGTTAACTCCGAGAGTATCAGGAGGAGTACGTAGCGCTATAGGAGAAACAAAGGGAGGCTATTTAGGAAGCTCCGATACAATCCAATGAGGGGAATTCGCGTCTCTTGCCGAGAGTAGCAAGTGTAATAGAAGATGACATGAAATATGTGGAAGCAGAGCCGTTAGCAACGATTCCCGCGAAATTGGTAGCAGTGTCCAGGGGAGATCAAGAGTGGATAGATCAGCATCCGAGGTATATTGATCCCAGACCTCAGAACTATGAGTCACGAGGTGATAATTCAAGGAATCCGCGAAGATATAACCTATGACAACGATATGGAGATAAAAGACCACAGTTCGAGGATGTAGCGTTACCTGAACTTAACACCACAGTCGAGAAGATATGGGAAGCGATTGTTTTAACCGAAGAAATTCCTCCCCAGGAATATTTTGGGATGGAACCATTTCCAAGTGCAAGAAGTGGCGACTTTTGCAAATATCATCATTTTCACGGACACCTCACGGAAGACTGTAGAAACGTATGACGGATAATACTTCGTCTAATTGAGAAGGGGAAGCTCAAGCATTTTCTGGCGAATCCGGGGCCATTACCGCCACCACTACCTCGGAAAGATGATCAAAATCAAGCAAATGTATACATAATCGAAATTGATAGGGGAACCTAGAGACTAAATTGCAATTATATTATTCATTCTGCGAAGAAAATACGGAATTTTCATGATAATGTATTACAAAGGGTTCATAAGCGGGATTTTGAAGGAAATGAGATATTCAGTATCGCGAAAAAGGAGCCATTGGAAGAATGGCGAAAAAGAGCCATTTATTTTTCAGCAACATACGCCCCAGATGGAGGAGCTTCGCATACAGACCCATTGGTGATCACCTTGAACTTTGGAGAATACACAAAGTGGGAAAAAAGTTCCACGAGAAAAAAGAAAGTATGGGCAATGGAAAGAATATTAGTGGACACGGGGAGATCGGTGGATATACTCTTTTATCACACATTCAAAACAATGGGCTACCGAGACTCGGACTTAGTGCCGTCAACTTACAATATATATGGGTTTAACGGAGTGGCATCAAAGCCGAGAGGAGAACTGGTCGTAAAAATCTTCGCAGAGGAACTAGAAACCGATGTAACAGTATGTGTGGTGGATGTTGAATCCCCTTACAACACTCTGATTTGGCGACCATGGATACATGGGATCAAGGGAGTAGCATCAACTTACCACCAAGCTATCTTATTACCGATGCCAAGCGGAATTGGCGAAATAAAGGGAGATCAAAAAGAGTCCAGGGAATGCAACGAAGAAGACGTGCATAACTATGACGAGAAGTTAAGACGCAAGAAAGAGAAAAAGAAGAAGGTGTTGGAAGCAAAGAGGGAAGAAGAATTAATGATATATATGGTCAAAGAAAAAGAAGGGTGGGCTATTCCCAGTGAAATTCCCGAAGATAAATATTAGCCTTTATAGCAATTAAAGGAGCCATCTCCACTCGGAGGATCGGTCATGAACTTCGCCGCAGTAGAACCCACACAGGAGATAAACTTGGGTAACGAAGATGGGGTGTAGATGGTGAGGATCGGGACGAAGATGGAGACGGACGGAGAAGCAATATTGATAAATCTGCTGAAAGAATACCTCGATGTCCTTGCATGGGGCATGAACGAGATGCCAGGAATAACCCAAAAGTTGCTTTCCATAAACTGGATCTAAACCCAGCAATCAAGCCAATAAGGCAACGAATACGGAAGATAACAACTGCTTACCACGAGCAGATAAAGCAAGAATTACAGAAGATGCTGGACTCGGGAATAATAAGACCCGCGAAGTATCCAACATGAATTGCCAATATGGTAATAGTACTGAAGAAAACAACAGGAATAAGAATATGCATAAATTTTAGCGACTTGAACACAACTTCCCTGAAGGAAAGTTTCCCGCTATCCAATATACCTCAGATGGTGGAATCAACATCTGGACACAAACGTCTAACATTGATGGATGGTTATTGCGGATACAATCATATACCACTCGCAGAGGAGGACCAAGAGCACACGGCTTTCTTCGCCCCTAGAGGGTTATACTGTTATACGAGAATGCAGGGGCGACTTACCAACGGATGGTCGAAAATATCTTCGCTAAGTGGGTGCACACTAAATTGGAAGTCTACGTCGACGATATGTTGGTAAAAACTAAAGAGTCAGGAGATCACATTGAGGATTTGAAAGTAATCTTAGAACAGATGAGGGCATATAAGATGAAAATAAATCCTGCGAAGTGTGTATTTGGCATAGAGTCAGCGAAGTTCCTGGGGCACATCGTGTCCGAAAGGGGAATCGAAGTAGATCCAGCAAAGGTTCAATCCATATTAGACATTCCATCGCCAGCGACAGTGAAATATGTACAAAAACTAAACGGGCAGTTAGCAGCTTTGGGCAGATTCATCTCTAGATCCTCAGATAAATGCAAGCATTTCTTCGATGTCTTTAAGAAGGGAGATAAATTTTCATGGACGCAAGAATGTGAGAAGGCATTACAAAATATCAAAGAATATCTTATCAACCTATCAATCCTCCAAAACCTGGAACCAGATGAAGAATTGTTGATCTGTCTCGCGACTACACCAAATGTAATAAGTTCAGTGTTACTTCGATCAGATGAAGGTGTCTAAAAACCTATCTATTACGTCAGGAAAACCATCAATGCTGCTGAAAAGAATTGCCCGAAGATAGAAAAACTAATTCTAGCCTTGGTATACTCATTAGAAAAATTGTGAACTTATTTTCAGACTCAAAAAATTAAGGTTCTGACCTGAATCCCAATAGAGTCAACTTTAAAGAATACAAAGAGAGTCGGGCGAGTTGAAAGATGGAACACCCGAATTGACCTATTCGGATTAAAATACGAAGTCCAGACTTCCACGAAGTCACACATAGTTGCAGAATTTCTGGACAAATTTCCAATTGAAGAAGACAAAGAAGTAGATGAGATGTTAGATATAGATGAGGAACGACCAGATCCTACAGACTTGCTAAAAGGAAATCATCCGAGGAGATGGGAGATATTTGTGGACGGAGCATCAAACAGCGCCATAGGAGGAATAGAAATTGTATTTACTTCGCCAGCAGGAGCAAGAACAGTATTCTGCTTCCGGTTGGAATATAAAGCTACTAATAACGAAACAGAATATGACGCAGTCATACAAGTTCTAAGTCTGGCCATCGAGATGAAACTAGACGAAATAAGAATAACTAGTGACTCACAGTTGGTAGTCAGGCAGATAGAGGGAAGGTATCAAGCAAATGATGTCGTGATGAACTGATATCTACAACTCGTGAAGGAATATTCAAAGAAGATACCAAATATAATCTAGAGCCAGGTAAGTAGAGATAATAATAGACATGCGGACGCCTTAGCCTTCATTGCATCGATTATTGATGATACTTATGAGAAATATATCCGAATTGAAAGATTAATGCGTCCATAGGTAACTAACGAGTTAGAAGGTTAAAAGGTCCTAATGATAGAAGATGACAATTTCTCTGACGAGCAGAGAGAAGATTATTGGAGATCCCCGATTCATAAGTATTTGGAGAGAGTAGATTTACCTAGAGACATATTTGAGGCCCACAACATTAAGGGGAGATCCACGAACAATGAGTTGCGAGAAGGAATCCTATATCGGAGGTCATTCCTAGTCCCATTGTTGCGGTGTCTGTCAAAGGAAGAAGGGATACAAATCATAAAAGAAATACATTATGGTGATGCTGGGAATCATAGCGGAACAAGGTCATAGTCTTATAAGACTAAGATGCAAGGGTACTTCTGGCCGAACATGCATAAAGATGCAAAAGATATTGCGACGAGGTGTGAAGCTTGTCAAAGATTCGGAAAGCGGATACATGCACCATCAACAAACCTGAATTCTGTGTTGAGTGTATGGCCATTTACCATATGGGGAATAGATATCGTGGGACCGTTTGTTGCAGGAAGCCATTAGCGAAAATACTTGATAGTGGCAACGGATTATTTCACGAAGTGGGTTGAAGCAATGCCTGTGAAAAATACGCGAGATGGAGACATATAAGATTTTATACTAGAACACATCATATGTAGATTTGGTATCCCTCTGCAGATCGTCTCCGATAATGGGATGCAATTTGAAGGAGAAAATTTGAAGATGTTGTTTAGCGCTCTCAAGATACAATCTGCAAAATCGACCCCGTTGTATCCAAAGATTAATGGGCAAGCGAAGGCGACAACCAAAACGATAGCATCCACTTAAAAAAAGAAGTTAAATGGGCATCTCCATAACTGGTGCGAAGAAGTTCCGAAGGTACTATGGTCATATAGAACCACCAGGCGAGAAGCAACGAGGATGTCTCCCTTCTGTTTGGCGTATGGAGTAGAGGAGGTTCTACCTACCGAGATCATGTTTCCTACCACTAAACGAGAGGCCTGGAAAAAGGGTCTGAACTCAGATATGATCCTGGAAAAATTGGATGACTTGGAGGAACACAGGGAAACTGCTCTACAACACATGACGAATTATCACCGAAGACTATCTCGTGAATACAACAAGAAGGTGAAGGAATGCGGTTTCATTCCAGGGGAGCTGGTATTACGAGAAATACCGCCATATCAAAAATGACCCGGAGGGAAACGGGAGCCTATGTGGGAAGGACCCTTTATTGTGAAGAGAAAAGTGGAGAACGGAGCTTACGAGCTTGCAGACTGTGAGGGTAAAGATACAGAAAGCAACGGAGACATCATATATGGCGAAGCAGAAAGGAAAGGTCGTAGATTAGACCACCCGTGGAATCCGATCTACATCAAGAAGTATTATCCTTAGGAAGCGGAGAAATTCGCAGAGAAAGTGTCATAAAAATAAAAAGAAAAGGGTATCATTTTGTAAACGACAAGAGAAATGAAATGGAGTGTTTATTGAGCGTAATCAAAAAATGAGCAAGAACAAAGCAAAAAGCGAGATGAAATTAACGAACAAAAAAAAATATATACGCAAGGGCGAAAAGTAAGACCTCACTAGGAGGCTGCGTAAGACCCACGAAATAAAAAATATATAGAAGAAAAGGCAAAACTAAGTCCTCTATAAAACCTATACTTAGGGAGGCTGAGACCTTGTGGCGTGTAACCTAGTTCGCACAAAGTGCAAGAGGCAAATGTAAGACCTAACGCACGTCATGAGACAACCTCAGGAGATGTCCCATCCGCCATGATCTAGGGTCAAAAGTAAGACCCATCCGCCTGGGGCCCCAATTGGGTAACCAATCGGTAAGGAGTGTAAGAACGAGCCATTGGAGAAGAAGATGGCCTGGTGTAGTTCTTCCGCTCGGTCCCAAAACCACCCCACCTATGATGTGACTTCGTAACCAAGAGCCATATCTACGAAATGGCACGAGGTCACGAAATAACTGATACCTAACCCCAAAAGCACGGGGGTACTCAGAGTGGAAGGGACGGCGCCATCCTTTAGGGAGATGAGTGTCCAAAAAAAGACGACAATGTTACGGGGCTGGTACTCATGGGAGTAGGTAGACCTGTGATATTGTCGCATAATAAGACCTCAATGAGCGAGATAAGGAGAGGTTGATGGATCTTTATTCTTACCCGAGTAAAGAGCGCCTGAGACTTCATCGCAAAACCCTGTACAACGGGGTGGGGAAAAATAAGACCTTAACTAGGATGCGAAATAAGACCCCGAAATTATGAGAGAGATGTGAGGTAGAAAATAAGACCTGAGGCAAAACAAAAAGGCAAGATACGGAGAAAAGGAAGAGGCAAGCACATGACCATGCTTGATCTCGTGAATCATCTCAAATGAGAAAGGATGACAAAGATTCGAGAAATCTTTATCGATTGATAAACACATGCAATTGAAATATTGCATATGATAATATTTATATTAACTTGATTATGCTATGATTTGAATATTAATAATGCAGGAACAAGACTTAAAAGGCAACGAGGTATAATTACAGACGAAATGGGAACGAGAAAGAATACAAAGAAGAATCATAGGCACAAACAATAAAGAATCAAGGAAAGGAGAATAGTTACGCAAAAATTGAGGTATGCTACACAAATCCACAAAAGAATAAGAGGCAAGTATATACTTTTAAATAATATTTTATTCTTTTGAGCATTTACTTCGCGCTAAGGTAAGAGATCAATGAATCTGACGAAATACAAAATGGCTTATATTTTCTACTTTCGAGAAACTTCGGAAATACCCAAAGAATAAGGGGCAAGTATATACTTAAATACGTTTATTATTCTTTGATTATCTCCTTCGTAAAGTATATACTTGGTGTGTCGTATTGATTCCGAGTTAGTAGGATAATCTAGCGAAGTATTTGCAGTATTTATCAGGATATGCAAATTATACATGCTAACCATGGTAAGTGTAGCTAGCAGAACGAGATAAGGGTATGAAATAACCAAAAGGAAAAAGATGGTATATTAAGGCAAAATAAAAGCAGAAAATGTTATGCCCCCCAAGCTTGGGAGCACCTAGACAAAATGTTAAAGAAACAAAGAACCAAAAGATTGAACTGACATCAAAATAAATAATCAAGGATTGCCAGCTTCCTCCTCAATAGAACCACTTCCATATCCCTGAATTCCAGTGTCACCACCACCAGTACCAGCTCCACTATTGCCCTCCATGCCTGGGGGAACTTCTCTTTTGGGCTCCTCAACATCTTCGTCAGTCTCTGTATCTTCGCTCTCACCATCGACATCAACGGGAAGCTCATCATCGGAGAAGATTTCGAGATTCATGTGAGGAAGGTCAAGGCCATGAGAACGGCAGCGCTCAGTGACAAATTTCACCTTCTCCTCTTGGGCATTTCTGCGAGTAAACTTCGCAACCAACTTGGCATCCTTATCCATCTTGTCACAATCTTCGTTCAGGAATGCAGGACTTTCCTTCAGATCGGACACCTCCTTGGCAAGATCATCCCTTTGGCGAGATAGGTGCAAGACTTGATTCTTCCAACTCTCCTCAGATTCTGCAAAATGACAGCGAAGTGAGAAATAAGTCTAGCAGAGCAAAATATGAAGCATGACAATAACACCTAAAGCTACCTTCTTTCTGTGAAATAACAGAACTTAGAGTTTTATGAAGGTCGATGTTCAGAAATTCAAGCCTTGACGCTTCTGATTCAAGAAAGTCGCAGAGTTCACGAGAAGATTTATCTTCATCTATGGTAGGATCAGACGAAGGGATATCATCATCAGGAGACCCTATAACAAGTTTGCCACTCCTCGGAGGAACAAAAAGCTTTTTCTTCATAGGGGAGGCATGAGACGTTTTCTTTCCTTGAAATCTCTCCAAGCGAGCCAAGATGGAGGACATTTTACCGCTTAACCTATTATTCTCATCCTTTAGCCCAACATTCTCAGTCTTCAACTTCTCATACTTCGGCCTTAACTCGAAAAGTTCATTCCTGAGTTTGCGAAGTTCAACTTCGGATTTATCTTTCCTCTTAATTATCCTCTCCTTATCCTCCTCCAGTTGTTTTCCATGAGCTATGGAGGAGGAATGAAGATTTCGCGAAGTCGTAAGAAGATTATTAACCTGGCGTAACTCAATCTTTAAATGTTCATTTTCTTCGTGGAGATGGGAGTTTAGCTCTTCGTTATTAGCAGACTCATTAGCTAAACAGTCAGACAGGGAATATGACGTCGTCAATTTCTCATTTAAAATCTCATTCCCAGACAAGTAACAGTTAATTTGAGACGGAAGATTTGCTTGTTCGGCTAGGCAGTCCTCAGCGGTCGACTTGGCTTCCTCATAATCCAAATAACACTTCGTAGAATGGGCTTGACGAAAATAAAAGAATAGTAAAGACAAGAATGAAATAAAGTGAAAGACAGAGAAAGGGATGAACTTACTGCTGAGTTCTGAAATCCTTTGATCCTTCTTAGCCGAGCGGTCCCTCTCTTCGGTAAGATCATTCTTAAGTTCCTGAACTCGGGCCCTGGAAGTCTTCAAATTCTCGCGAGTAACTCTTGTCTTCACGAGATGAGCCATGTGGCGGTTTTATTCATGCGAAGTACAGCAAGTTAGAAAATAACTAAGGCAAACATCCAGGTTAAAGTCGGTAATACCTACCAAGGCCATAATGGAAGTATGTTGCGGGAATGAGAGGTTTAGAGAAGCATTAGAAATGAAGGATTGATCTTCAGCCAAAAAGGAGTCAGAACTAAAAGAGATCAGATATTCGGTGGCTACGGATCTAATGGATGGAGCGTCACGAGTTAAAAGGAAAGCATTCCTCAAGAAGTCCAAATCACGCTTGTAAGCGGGATCTTCCACTTCATAGACCTTCCTCGGTTTCCCTTGAGACCCTCCAGCAGAAGTAGCAGGTGATTCAGTGGGAGGATCGCCCGCGGTGCTGATCGGAGTTGGCATGGTGGGCTTAGGAACATGATTAGAAGTAGATTTCTCAGGCACCTGGGGCAGCCTTGCCTTTAGGAGGAGTAGAAGCAGGCAACTCTGAAGATTTTGTGGAACTGGGTATCTGAGTTAAGGCACCCATGTCTAAAACCCTGCGGCGTTTCGGAGGAATAGCAGCAGATGGGGACTGAAGCGAGGTATCCTGGTAAAAATGAAATTAATACATTGAAGCATGCAAGCGCGAAGTTAATAAAACAGAGAACAGAAGATACGAGATAAAATAACGGCGGAATACCTTGGCAGAAGCAGCAGCAACAGAAAAAATTTCTAGGTGATCTCGCTTCATGGGACCCCGAGGAGCAATAACAGGGGGCTCCAATAAATCATACTCCTACGAAGCATAAAGGTTATTCCATTTGGAAGAAAAAAAGAAAAACAGACGTAGACGGCGAAGTAAACAATAAATAACCTGATCAGGAGTTGGAGATCCGACATTAGATTTTTTGTCATAAGACGATCTTTCCTTGATTAAGCCAGGAGCAGAGAGAAAATACTGTGGAAAAATGGGAAACTTAGATAAAGGAATAAAAAATGAAATAAAGAGAAGTCTAGAGAACTTACATCGGAAGGCATTTCGGTCCAACAAAATTTTCATGGCTCGTAGGTAGCGAGATGGACATGATCTGGGAGAGGGCCCATCCGAGCTTTTACCGACTCATCGAAGCCCCAAACCAGGGGACCCTCAACAACTACTGAAAACATCATCCAGTCTTCATCATTAGACAAGTGCAGAGAGGGGACTTTAGGAGCATCCTTCGAAGAACTGACAGGCTCGACATCCAGGAGGAGAACCTTGGAGGGATCCTTCACGGACTTCCGAGATAAGGCGATGCCCCACTCTTGATACTTCCTTCTTCGGCCTTGAGTTTTATCGATGTAGTTCTCTGAGAAAGAGGTAATTTTGTAATCAGCCGAGAAAAACTCCTCCGCGGCTGTGGGAATTTAAGACAATCCACCGGAAGAACGTCTCACAAATTCGTTGATAATGCGAATTGCATTTCCACTTAGCTAGAAGACTCCTCTGTTGAGATAAACAAGAATTTCATAGAAAAGTGGATTATAGGAATCATACAAAGAGAAAGTTAAGCACGCTCTCAGCTGACCTAAGGTGGTAATCATCCTGGTGGACGACCATGTTTCTGCTTCGATCCAGCGGAAATTTAATTCCATTTTCCTGGTCGCAAGAACCGGAGGCGTAACTGAAGAATCCACCGCCGGGGACATAGTTAGACCTAATTTCTTGAAATCAGCCTGGAAATCCTCAAGGTACTTTGATGTAGTGGTAGGGGGAAATTTCTTGGACACCATTGTTGAAAGAAGAGATGATAATGATACTGAGAAATTGAAGATAAATCGAGAATAACATAAAGAAAAGAAGCGGAATTTGCAGAAGGGCGGTGCTGGAGAAGAAAAGAGTTGAAGATTGTAAAGAAGAGAAAGAGACGGAGAAGAGAACTATTTATAGTGAACCAAGGCACAACTGGGAGAAGCGGTTGCACGAGAAGAGGAACCGGTTACTAACGGTTCAATATGAGTCGTGGGAGACAAGATAGCGAAAAATCCGGGTACGTGGCGGTTACAAATTTAATGCAGAATTCTCTTTCATTTCTTGGTTCCCGCGAATGGAATGAGAAAAGGCAAAATGTAGGTACATAAAATCTGCCCGCCATGTGTCCGAGGTAGATTGAATGAGGAAACGAAGTGAATCTTCAAGAAAGATATCATTCACCGATTCCTAAAAAGTGTCAGTGAAGAGTCAAATCAAGTGTCAGATCTACTTTAGCGAAGTTCATATCGCGAGGTATCAATCAGCGAGATAGCACTGACTTTTACGGGAAGATACTTCACGAAGAAGATATGAAATGCAAGGTTTGGATTGTTGTGCAAGTAAAGGGAGAGCATACGAAGTCAACGGCGCAAAGTGTGGCTTGCTGAGAAATAAATAGTAGGATCCCCGAGGTAAAATGAGCGAGATGTGGATTGTTGTGCAAGAAATGGGACAGCTGTCCCCGATAACAACCGAACTTTAAGGCGTAGAATAAGCGAAAAGTTGATCTGAGCGAAGTAAAAAGTGTATACCCGAGATAAATCGGGTTGTAATCCATTATGTAACTTTGTCCTATAAAAGGAGGATTTAACCCTCTGTAAGGGGTTGGAACATTTGGGAAAGGTGAGAGAACTCTTGGGAGAGAGGAGTTAAGGTCTTGAGTGTCCATAAGCGGCTTGTAACTTAAAATTCTAAAAATCAGTTGAAGTATAAGATTTGTGTTTTATCTTGTTTGTGTTCATCTTCGAGTTCATCAAATTAGTAAGTGGGTGTAAATGTGGATTTTCTGCAGTTACATTTTGGCGCCGAGAAACAAGGATCTCATGTTGAGATTTCAATCTCATTTGAGATAGTTTGAGAGATTTGTTATCATATGAGAGCTTCTCTTAAAAATCATTAAGTGAGTTATTACTTCATAAGAGCCGGAGATTGGTGACTAAGAAACCGTGGCAATGTTGGAAGAAGAAAAGTAGATCTGAGATATGTTATCTTGAAAGTGAACAAGTTAGATCTGTGGCCGATTATGTGGCGATTACGAATTTTCTGTAGTTACAAAACCAGCACCAGTAAATCTCGTCACCATTTCCAACTTGAATCACATCACCAATAATCGACGCCGGAAACCCATCAAAACAACCATTAGTTTGATTCACTGCTTACGTTGCTTCCATGTCCAGGCCACCTCCAAGTCTAACCACAGAATTGTTCCTTCTCAAACTCAGCACAACATCGTCACTTCCCATGTAGCCACCACAACCAATTGCAACCATCTCAGCACCTAACTCCTTATCTCGCTGCCATTGTAGCCACCTAACCATGAAACCCAGACCACCATTCAAACCAAAATAGAACCCCTGAAATTCGTCGATGTTGCTATAAAGATTTATTCGATGGAGTACTAATGCCATCTCTCCGACCCTTCCAAATCTTGGGAAAAACAATACCATTCTCCTTGCGATTAATTTCTCGATTCTATGACCATCTCGCTACAGCATCACTTTCCTTTCTCACTGGTAGTAACAACTCGAATCGACCATCCAACACACAAACACATCGTACATATTACCAATCACCAGGTAGGCTTTTAGAAAGAGAGATAATGACTTGCGTCATAAACCAATAAACCACAGATGCAAATGTGGTCATGATATGGGCACGTTCCACTTATTTGTTTAGTCTCACTAGTGGGCTTCACCTACTTAACAGACAAAGACAGTTCTCTGTCCATGAGAATTATTTAGGGATGGGAATCATGGGACTAAATGAATAGTCATTGATGCTTGCTTGGATTCTAGTCTCACTGCATGAGGTGCGGTGAGTCAGAAATAATGCTTAATCTTCCCATTTAGCCATTTATCATTCTAGATGATGGAATTCGCTCGTACTTTCTACAAAAGAATTAAAATGGTATCATTAGAGTGAATATCGAGTCCTAGCTAATATAAATATGGGTATCAAATGTAGTACCAGAATATCGCTACAACGCTATTCCCGCGATATTAACAACATTTATGCGAGCATCACTGACAATTCTTCAACGACATTTCACGAGCGTTACAGAACAACTAAAAGAAATTGACGATGGAAGAAGTAAAAGAAGAACATGATTGATCCTGCGATGATCATCATACTTGCGATAAAGAAGTATTGTGACGATCGCGATGAGATCGCAGAGTAGATCCGAATTAAAGGGAAATATTAGCTTTCTTCCATTATGTATTTTCCTATATAAAGGGTTCGAATAAATCCAGAAGAGGATGATGTACTTTTGAGAGCTGAGAGAATTTTTAGGAGAGAGAAACTCCAGAAAGAAAATTGTACTTCTGAGTTTTGATATTTCTTGTAAATCTTCCTGAAAGTGAATTAATAAAAGTGTTGTTGTTCATCCACAATTATGACTTAGTTTTCATAAATTCTTGACAAGGGTGTAGTGTGGGAAATCCTGCAACTACATTTTGGCGTCCGAAACAGGGAGAATCAAGCTAAGAAATCTATAATTACAACTTGAAAATTTGAAGAAATTGTTAGAATTGAAGAAATTGTTAGAAGAAGAAGAAACACATCAGAACCACCAACAACTGTGAGGAGAAGTAAAATACTTGCAGGTGAAGGAACAGGTGAATTAGAAGAATCTTTAAGAATAAGATCAGGAAGAAATAGAACAAGAAATGAAGCAGAAAATTCAATTCAACAAAATTAATCAACAAGCACAAACGCAAGATAGGGATGTGGATTATGATAGAATGAGCGTGCACACTTGGAGGTCGAATTCAATGGAAGAAGCAGAAAATCGACAATTAAGAAATGGAGAAGAAGGAGAATGAAATCAAAGAATGGCTGGAGAATTAGTTCAAGTGGGACGTGAAAACGGGACAGTAGATGATCTGAGGCAAAGAACACAGGAATAAAGGAGATTAGAGGCGGAGGAACGTGCGAATTTAATAAGACAAAATCATGAGCTAAGAATGGAGAATTTGAGGTTACAAAGAAGGAGGTCAAGAAGTATTGTAAGATCAAATTCAAGATCATTCAGGGAAGATCCAAGGAGAAATTCCCCAATGAGAAATGTTAGAGAAGAAGTGCAAAATTCAAATGGAGAACAACGTCATAGAGAAGAAGAGATAATTGGCGATCGTTATAATTTTCGTGACAATTGAAATCAAGAGGGAAGAAACAACCAAATTGAAGAAGAGAATCCAGATGAAGGTAGGAGGATATTGCATGGGAGAGAGAATCAAAGGAATCAGAGAATAATTGAAGCAGAAATTGAAAGATACTATGTTGAACAAGCGCGCCTGGCTTGCGAGAGAGAAAGATTAAGAGCAGAAGTAGAAGAGCAAGAATTTCAAGAGGCAGTACGACAAAATAACCATGAAAATCGATAAAGAAGACGTACACAAAATCGCTATAATGATAATATTCAAGAGGAGTATGATAGGATACAAAGGAGAATAGAGATACAGCGAAGAGAAATGAGGAGAAATGAAGAAATTCGCAGAGAAGAATATAGGCAACTGCGATTTCAAGAGGATGGTGAAAGATAAAATCGCAGAGAAAGACAAGATGATGATGAAGAAGGAGATACACAAAATCTCGCAAGACAAGAAAGACAAGAACGCAGAAGAAGGGAAGCTGCATTAAAAAGGCCAATGGAACAAAACTCAGCTGGGAATGAGCAAATTTTGAGAGAATTAGCAGAAATGCGAGGAATGATAAGCAATAGAAGAGAAGGAGGTAGAAGGAAACTTGATGAAGCTATTGAAGAAGTTGCAAGGACTCCATTTACTCAAGAAGTACAGTTAAGAGGAATACCTCCAAAATGCAATTTACCAGCATTAACCAGCATCTTTGATGGGACTACTTGTGCTGTTCAACACGTCAAATCTTATGTTAGATGTATGCTACAGTAGGAGAATCATGATGTTGTGTTATGCAAATATTTTGCATCTAGCTTAACTGGCGAGGCATTGAAATGGTTTGAAGGATTACCAAAAAAATACAATAACTTCTTTTGATCATTTACAAGATACATTTTTAGGAGCGTATATTAACAACAATTCATCGCGGCCGGGTATTGAAGATGTGTTTGGGCTAAAACAGAGAGTTGGCGAGAGTCTGAAGCACTTAACTATAAGATGGAAATCAATGTGCAGCGAAATGGCTGGAAGAGTGGATGAAAGATATCTGAGCCTATCCTTCATTAATGCAATGCTAGGGATCAATTTACTGTACATTCATATTTTCAGAATCAAAAATACAATCACCATGACAGAATTACGAGAACTGCAGGAAGAATACATTGCTTTGGAGGAAAAACAAATTGAGATGGAATCATACCCAATCGTGAACACCAGCTCGCTGGCGGCAAGTGGAAGTTTGCTCCCTAAAATAATAAATAATGTAGCGAGCACCTCGCAATCACAACAAGAGAAAGTAGTCAATGATAACCATAAAAAATTAGTAGCGATGGGCAGTAGAGATCAGGAAGAATATGAAAGAGAGAAGAATTATTACAATCGCGGTGGAAATAATAAAATTCAAAGACTCGATCAACCTCAAGAAACTTATGGTGGACAAAGGCAAAATAATTTTAAAGGACAAGGCAATCAGAGGATAATATGGGAAGAAATAAAGATGCCAGCTCTCAATACCAGCATAGAAAAGATTTTGGAAGCTATCATTTTGATGGAAAATATACCCTCTCCGTGGAACATGGGAAAATAACCCCATCCAAACAATCGAAGTCAAGAATTCTGTCCCTACCATCATTTTCATGGCCACTCAGTAAACGATTGTAGGAATGTGAAGAGAATAATCTTGAGGATGATTGATTAGGGAAAGTTAAATCATTTTCTAGTAGGACATCCACAATCTCAAAGAATTCTGCCAAAGACTTAAGCTCGCAGAGTGAATGTTGTAAAAGGAGCAGAAACATTCGTAATAGAAGTTGGGGCTAAAGCAAAGAATTTGTTTTGTAATTCTATAGTGCATTCACATAGAACTATAGAGGATTTCCATGACAATATTCTGAGAAGGGTCTTCGCGAGAGACACAAATGGAAAAGAGATATTGAATATCGCGAGAGCCTCTCCACTAGAGGAGTGGCAGAAACAGACTATATCTTTCACTGCACAAGAAGTACTAGAGCCTGGTGAGCAGCATGATAACCCATTGGTAGTAAGGTTAGAGATAAATCCCAAGCAAGTAGAAGAAGAAGATGAAGAAGATGATATTGAAAATAAAGATTCTTGGGATATCAATAGAGTTCTAATAGATACAGGGAGCTCAATTGATATAATATTTTATCATACCTATAAGACCATGGGCGGGAAAGACGAAGATCTAATTCCATCAACATACAAAATCTATGGTTTTAATGGCACATCTAACAAACCAAAGGGGGAAATTGAAATGCAGATATCGTTACAAGGAATATCTTCAAAAATCTTATTATGCATCGTGGACATCGAGTCACCTTACAATGGCTTGATAGGACGACCTTGGTTACATGGGATATTGGGTGTTGCCTCCACTTATCACCAATGTATCAAATTTCCTCATCCTAAAGGTGTTGGAATTATTAAGAGAGATTGGGGAGAAAGTAAGAAATGTTATGAAATCGACATAAAGTCTTGCGAAGAAAGAGCTGAAAAGAATAGCAATTGGAAGTACAAAATCAAACAACAACAGAGATGTGAAAGGTTAATGATTGATGCAATAGAATCAAAAGAGGATGTGAAAGCTGATGGCGAGCGTCTCGCAGAAAAAGAGACAATAGCAAAACGCAGCAGAAAAACAGAATCAGAAAATAGTAAGTAGAGAGGTAAAATGATGAACCTTAGAGATTTCTACAAATAATTTGTTTGGGAAATATGTAATTGAACAAAATATTCTGCTTGAAAGAATCGCAAAAACTTTACCTAAATGATCAAAGTTATTAAATCCTATCAGAGTTACAATACTCGCGAGAAGCGCGAATAAAATTTCGCAGAGACATAATAATGGGACGAACCTTTATGGCGTGCACCCTAGTTCGCGAATAAAATTTCGTAAGAGGCAAATGTAAGACCTAATAGTGCGTTATAAAGGGGGTATCTCTTTTCATGACTCAGCGATAAGGTTATACCGCTGCTGGAACCTGAGTCATGCAGATGTTGGGGTTAAAGAAAACCTATTCGGGAGAGAGATCTTGGATTTCCAACTATATATGGTTATACCCTGGTTGGACGATTGAGAGTCTCTTCCAAGAAGTGAAAAGTATGACCAAGGCGCCGAGGTACACGGTTGAGCCAAGGGTGCCCGGAGCGTACGAAACTCTCTTGCCATCCTTGGTAAGTCTTGCCTACAATGCACTTGGCCTGAAGAAAACCCCACCTAGGGTGCAGTCTTGTAACTATAAGCCATATAGGAATAAAGGACAAGAGGCTACGAAAACAGCTGGTTGTTGGTAAATCTGGATGGGATGAGCTAGTCTTGTATGGACGATGTGCCCTCCTTGAAGGGGAAACCAGGGGGAAGATAAAGGCGGAACCCTCCATTAGGGAGCTGATAAGTATCTTAAGACGGCAATGTCATGTGTCTTTATGATCGCAAGAACATTTAGGCCTATCATATTGTCGCGTGACGTAAATGATACAGAGGCAACAAGCCACGAGAGCAATGTTAAGATGATATCAATGGGTTTTTACATGAAAATGTAAAGACGTCCTGCGATTTCTTCACAATACGACAATGTCACGAGGCTTTGATCTCGCGAGAGAACTTAGACTTGTCATATTGTCGTAATACAATCAAGATATAAAGATAAGACAAGATCAATGGCTCAATACATGCAAATGTAAAGACGTCCTGCGATTTTGTCGAAGAAAGAAAGAGTGTGGCAAAGTAAGACCTTTAATTAGGAAGGCACAATAAGACCACAAGATTTCTGCGATAATACTCGCAGATGTTACGAGAATTGCGATTTCACGCAATTATTATTGACGGTAAGATCGCCAATATTAAGGCAAATTTTAAATTTTTATTTAATCTTTTAATCAATTTTTATATTGCAGATGAATAATAGAGGCAAGTATGGGAATGCATGAGAACGATGAAATTATTATTCATCTATCATATAAAAATTGCATAGAAACAGGCACACAGATAATTAAAAGAATAATAGTTATATTGATTGATTAACTTGCAGAAAAAGAGCTATTTTCTGATTCTTACAGGTAGAAGCAAAGAGGCAAAAGAAATTTACAAATTTAGAGAAACTAACGGCAATGTTACAGAAAAAAGAGAAGGAAAAGGAAGAACTAGTTAGATCCATCGTCATCTTCTTTATCAGACTCCTCTTCATCGTTAGATTTTTCTCTTTCATCATTGTCATCATAATCTTCTTCTTCGCCAGATTTTTCACCTTCATCATCATTATTATCATTTTCTTCCTCGTCAGAATCCTCAGCTTCACTATCAGAGATGTCGAGATTTGAAATCACTTCGGGTACTTGTTTTGCAAGATCAGGATATATAGAAGAAGAAATCCCATGGTCATTGCAAACCAAATTAACAGAATCATTGCGAACAAAAATGAGAGATCTATTGAAGTTCACAGTAGTAATGCCAAATTGCTTCTTCAACTGTGAATATTTATTATTGCGAGCAGCAAGAGTAATCGCGAGTTGATCCTTCTCCTCTTCAAGCTCCTTGATTCTTTCAATATAACCTTTCTCATCTTCTACAAGAATATGGCAACAAGTTAGAAATTTTATAAAGAAGAATAATAAAAATAAGAAACTAGCGAGAAGAATATTAGCTAATAACCTTCTTTGTTAGAAATCATATCTCTAATTAGAGCCGCCTGTTCAACTTGAAGGCTAACATTTACACCTAAATCATTTCTGGCATTGTCAAGAACCTTCGAAGCCCAAGCAAACTCATCATCGCTATTAATGAGGAGACGAGATCGAATTTGAGTCTCCCTCGGAAGAAGATCTTCATTCTTGCGGATAAGTTTATCTCTGACCATTTGAACGTCAATGAGAGTTTTATGAAAATATGCTAAGGTTTTAGATCCCTTTTTATGGCAAGATCCTTCAAGTCAATAATATCGCTATTCTTCTGCCTTAATTTATCTATTTCTTTCTTTGAATCAAAATAAAGGCGCCTATATTTGTCAGTCAAGCCTAAATTGAATCTGTGTTCAAGTTTTAAGAGATTAAACTTGGATCTAAGTTCGTCTATGGGGAGGGAGTTAATCTTATCATCTGAGAAATTAATTAAGGAATTATTAAGACTAGTAAGAAGAGTATGATCATCTACAGGTTCAGGGAAAGTTTGAAAGATTATAGCCTCGTCAGTAAGACCATAAATATCTGCAAGTTAAAAGTGATTGCTTGAATAAGCCGCGATAAAATAAAAGGAATTAAGAGAGATGGGAAATCAGTCATACCATAGAGTTGTTGGTTAGCCATATCAAGATTAATGATATTTTGCTTATTAACAGAAGCTTCTGTCTCCAATTGTTTATTCTTCTTGCGAAGATTTATATTTTCAGACTCTAGTTTTTCCTTATCTTGGCGAACTTTAGCTTCCTTTTCTTCAGCGTTGACGCATCTTTTATCTAAGTCAGAAGCAACAGCAAAAGAAGCTCTTCCAACCTGCGAAGAAAAGAAATAAATTAAAATCTAGCGATAGAGAAAATATGAACAAATTGAAGAAATGAAAACATACCAAGGCACCCAGAGAATTCAAGAGACTGGGAGTCAACGATCTTGAGATTCCTTGGAGAGAATCATTATCCACTAGAATAGGAGCATCGAAAACTTGATCAAGGGCTTGGGATGTCTTTTCAATCATTTCATCCTCGTCATTAGAAGTCATGCTGTGGGAGATATCACTAAAAATCCTAGATAGATGAGTCATTGAAGAATCAGAAGAAGAAGAATTTCTTATTGAAGGAAAACCGCCAACATTAAAATCCTCGTCAATATCCTTATCAAGAACAACACTTGAATTTTCTGGAACTGTTTAAGGAGTTGAAGAAGAAGAAGGTTGGATTTTCCTCTTCTTCGAAGGAGGATCGCTAGATTCTTCACCATAAGGAGAAGAAGGTTTCCCTTTAGGAGGAATAATATCTTTATCTTGATCGCCAGATTATCCATCATGAGGGGTAATAGGCTTTCCTTTAGCAGAGGCAGCAAACTTTCCTTTACGATCAGTGGAAGATTTTCCCTTGGGTTTAGGTTCTAAGGGTTCAAGTTCTTCAATCTCCTATGATCACAGATGAAGATAAGAAATAGGGGCAACAATATATTATTAAAATTTACAAGGAAATATTTCTTACTTCATCTGTAAAAGATCTCAGAGCCAAGAGAATGCTAGGTTTCTTAAGAGTTTGATAGCTGAATTTCATTTTATCAATCTGAGAAAAATTAGAAAAGTTAGCGAGAATATAAAGAAGACAATAAATAATAACATGAAAAGTTGAGAGAATGTACTTCTTTAGATCTTTCAGGCCAGTTGAAGACCCAGGGTTGATATTCTGAAAGACTCACGGCAAGTTCGCGAGAACCAAATATATAAGGACCTTCAAGACTTAATGGGAATATGAACCACTTGTCATCGCTAGAATGACGAGGACCTTGGTTAGTAGATGTATGAAAGTCAATATCCATCATAAGAGCATTGTCACCAGCGACCTTATCTTTCTTCAAACGAACACCCCAACATGTACTATTCCTCTTCATAGGGACAATACTATAGTTTACAAAAAAGTTGTCCACAGTATAATCGCAAGAAACAATGGGGACATCTTTGAATAAAGGATTCTTTGGAGCCTTGGGGTAGCGAGTTGCTTTACCAGCGCCACGAGAAGCATATTCAAGTAGTAATTTGATGAAATCCCCACCTAATTGGTATATTGCTCGTGAGAATCTCTCGTCAGAAATTATTTGATAAAACAACGGAAGCTCAGGATCATAAAGAGGGATGGGAAGACCAGCTTCAAGTTGTCCTAGAGATACTATGATTTTCTCGTGAGAACATTGGTCATCAGTAAATAGTTTAAGGGAAAGTTCTGATTTGGAATCTTGATCTGGAATCAAAGATAAGTTAAAACCTTTAAGTCTGAGTTTCTCGCGCATTCCATTGAAGGCCTTCAAATTTTTAGCACCAACAGCAACCATTTTTGAGTATGGGAATGAAAGAAAAAGTTGAAAAGAAGGAATAAATCATAGCTGTTATAGAAGCGCAATTCGCGGAAGAATAGTAAAAATTGCAGAGAGAATACGGAGAGAAGAAAGAATAAAGTAAAAGAGAAAAAAGGAGAGGAATGAGAAGAGTATTTATAGAAGAAGAAATTTCTCGAAGAAGATGAAGGCAATTAATGTAAAGAAAATACGTGGGTGGTCAGATCGCAGCGGTTATAGAAGACGTGTCAAAAATTTATTAGAAGAAAAGATTCGTGAAAACCAATGGCGAAGGAAGGACGAAGAAATCTGAAAAGATAAGCAATTATGGCATTTTAGATTCTCATATCTTCTCTTCTTTGCAGAAAAGACATGAGAAAAGGCAAGATGTAGTACCAGAATATCGCTACAACGCTATTCCCGCGATATTAACAACATTTCTGCGAGCATCACTGACAATTATTCAACGACATTTCATGAGCGTTATAGAACAACTAAAAGAAATTGACGATGGAAGAAGTAAAAGAAGAACATGATTGATCCTGCGATGATCATCATACTTGCGATAAAGAAGTATTGTGACGATCGTGATGAGATCGCAGAGTAGATCCGAATTAAAGGGAAATCTTAGCTGTCTTCCATTATGTATTTTCCTATATAAAGGGTTTGACTAAATCCAGAAGAGGATGATGTACTTTTGAGAGCTGAGAGAATTTTGAGGAGAGAGAAACTCCAGAAAGAAAGTTGTACTTCTGAGTTTTGATATTTCTTGTAAATCTTCCTGAAAGTGAATTAATAAAAGTGTTGTTGTTCATCCACAATTATGACTTAGTTTTCATAAATTCTTGACAAGGGTCTATCACTTACGTTTTTATCAGTGATCTCTATAAATCTAAGTATAATAATAGGTTCTTCTTACCTCCTTAAAAGAGTTAACATCACTTCCCCACATCCAAGCATCACAATCTGCATCTTTAGCACCCCAAAGATCATTTCTACGATCATCCCCAATATGTAGAACATCCTCAGGTTTGACCTCTGGTAAATCGTAAGCCTTCAAAAATATTGTAATATTTGGCTTCTTTGCTACTACCTGGTTTCTAACATACATGTTTTAATTGGTTCAATAATGCAATTGATGATAAGAAAAAAAGATCTACCAGAAAAGGATTAACACTCAATTCAGCAGACATGGTCATTGCATCAAACCTGTGATCACAATTCAAAGCTGGTAAAACTGATGGTAGTCTCATGGGATTTACATCCAGAGAATCACCTACAAAGAACAATACCAAATCAATTGAATAGTTTGAATCCCAAATAACTAATAACAAATGAGTCTTTCCTGATCATAGATAACCAATTCACATAAAGACTAGAAAACTATAATCACATTCAACTAATAATAAAACCCCAGAAATTAGAAAAAGCAAGAATTTTGATTACCTGACAGTGGGAGGATCAACAGACCTTGATTTGGGTTTCACGTACATATATTTTTCTCCCGAATCCCTTTTATTTCTCATGGCATACTGAATCAGCGAAAAAATGAAATAAAATAAAATAGAATACCTTCATTAGATCAAAAATATATAAGAAAAGTTTTAGGTAGTTATTAAATCAAAATAGGATGAGGAAGATGCATTTGATTACGATAGTTGAGGAAGTAAACCTAATTTTCAAAACCCATGTTGTTCTCAGTTTATATAGGCAATTTGAAACATCAAGGTTAACTTGTATGCACAATTGATGCAAAGGCCGTAAATGATTGATATCAGGGAACATTCATATTCTTGTACTAACTAATAATAACTTTTGAGAAATTTTCATTACATCCTTGTTCAGATTGTACTCTTTTTAAGTATTATGAAACAATCACTGTATTATCTGCAACTATATGGGTCTCATTTAGAGATGAATCGTACAACACAAAGATGGATTAAATGCAATACATTGATATAATAATAAGATTTTCGAAGTTATGCAGATTACCTTCTGCATATCAGTACCCCTACAAACCCATGATTATATGGAATGAAAAACACCAAGCTCTCATAAAATCAAAGTACAAATAAATTAAAAGAAATAGACAGGTGAAAAAGAGTACCCATGAGATAAACCTTTAAGTGAATATTCAATCCAATTAAAATCTTGTATATCTGTCCAAGATCCACAACATTACCATGAGAATATAAAAGAGTAGAAATGCCAAAGGATATCTAGTTTACATAGCAATAAGAAGAAAACAAAACAAATACTAAGGAGTGGGTTATTACATTTATGTTTCGTGATGTGTAGTTTTCAAAGAGAATTCACAAAGAATCATCGAGCAAAGCGTGTTCCATGTCAATCATTAGACTCTATCATCGTGCACTGGTATACATGACCTACTCACTACTCCCTAAGCAGATTAGGAATTATACGAAGGTACGCAGAAACACAAACCTGACGCACAAACAATCCATTAGGAAGGTCAGGTAATCATCATTCAGTTGGCATGAGAAACCACAATACGATGTAATACTGGAAACTCTAATGCATCAGCAATCACACGCAATAATGGAGTTTCTACAATCACATATTTTCATGATCCCATTCTCCGAATCAACTCCAACGAAACTTCCGATCGCAGCGAGTCTCAACAATCCAAATTTGATTAATTTATTTGGTTGATTCTCTCATACCTATTTTCAAATAATTGAAGCATAGGATAATTTTTTTTGGTAGATTCTCTCATACCTATTTTCGATAATTTTGATTAATCTATTTGGTTGTTAGGTAAATTTTGTACCATATAGTCTGGGTGGACATAGTAAATTGAATAATTAACAACAGATTCAGCATATGTGAAAGTAATGAATTTGTACCATCAGGAGATCAACACTATCAGCTTCCAATCATGGTACATCGCGTGATAAGTTCTGTGGCTTCCATCATTGGTATATTCATGCCAATACTTCAGGGCACCAACTCCTGGCCACTTCTCCTCGGATGGAGTTCCCAACAACCTGTCAGAGACATCATAAGAAAATAACATTGATAGAACATGCAGATAAAAATAAAGAGTAGTGGCATTAACAGACATCACAAATGTTTTACACTTTCTAAAGTTCTGTGCAATCCATACAACATTGCTACATGACAACCAACCTACAAAATCACTAAAAATATCCACATTGATAGTCTCCTTAATCAAGATACGTGGTCTATAACCATGGCTTCTGCAATGATGAGCAAGTTTCAGTAAAATATGACACTGTAAAAGAAGGAACAACGCAATGTGTCAGGAAATCCAAACAGTGCCTGAACCAAAAGTTCACAATACCCAAAGATGCAATTGATGTAATTGTAATGACTCACGTCATATTAAGTCGACGACACAAAGTCATGTCAAAGATATTCACAACAGAAGACGTATTCCTCTGAAGGAGCCCGACAATTCCTTCATGCAAAACATACCCAAGAAATTCAGCTGAGATAAACATACACATTACAAAGAAAACACACAATTTGACACTTCAAAACCAATGAAGAAAACAAATAGTCTTTTTCGAGTATTAACTTCAGCAAGGAATAGCTTCATTCTAAGATAATATCAGTACCAAGATCATAATTCACAAACATAATAGACAACAAAAGCAAGAATTATGTAAATCTCAACCAAATTTCAAAACTACAACAAATCCACCATCAACATCAAGCAATGCCACCCCCACGACCGAACCCCCAAATTATTCAAGAAATTACATACCAGCATGAGATCAAAACACATTAGTTCATATTTCAAGGAGAAATATAAACTTACTCCAAGTCCACTATTTTTTGGACAACCACTGCAAGAATTGCAATCAACCCATAACATACTTTTTAGTTCTTGCATCAATCTGTATATTAATTCCTTCCACAGTCGGACTTGGATCAAACCCAAAGAGTTGCAATCTATCTGCGAAGGCCATCCTTCAAATCCCGAGGATTTTTAGCCTTTGATTAATTACATTTACCAAAAGTTGAATGAAAAAATCGAATTAGAAGCATAAAAATCTTATGCTGATAACCCTAGGATTTCACGAATAGCTTCCACTTCAAATTCTATGATCTTCAACCTCAAGTAATATTCCAAAAATAATCACGAATGATTTCTATTGATTACGTCTCGTAAATCAAAGTGGTCGAGTTTGATTAGGTTTAAGAAGCGAGAATTTGGAAATAGGGAAAGGTGGTGTACTTTCTTTTATTTTTTTAACAGACGACACAAAAAACTTTTAATTCATCGGTTATGGTAAAAAAATTTATGTTTCCCCAATTTTGTTGACCCACACCTAAATATGTGAGGAATGACAAAAACCGGTAAATATGTACAGGTACATTTCCTCATTGTCATCATGAGTAAATAAAGGTTCCAGCATAGAATGCAAACTGTAAGGAAAGCAGTACCACATGATAACAATTTTAAAGAGAAAATTTCAAGAGAATGATCAAGGTCATTAAAAAAATACTCTTCAGTGCGCCTATTCTATTGTGGGAGGACATTTCGAGCAAAATAGTCTAATAATGCATATGGGTATCTTAAAAAACACTCGTCACTCGGGTGGACATAGTTTCTTTTGTACTCTTTTTTTCAGCAGTATTGAAGAGTATTACTTAAGTGGGTGAGAAAGAACCAAGACCATATAAGGGATGACTTACAATACACAGTGGATGAAAGATGCGCTTCTGAAGGGAGATTAATCCATAAAAAAAAGGAAAGAGAGAATAAAAAAGAAACCCTAGTTTTTGCTGCCTTCCAAGTTCAATTTAACAAAATAGATAGAAAACATCTGAATCATATTATATAGAATTTATACTAAGGTTGTTAAAAAGGAACTTATTTCTTTGTCTCAAAAAGAGGAAATTGTGTAACATACAAGTCTAACTCACTCAAATTGCATTATATAAACATAAATAAGAAATTCTTTTGTCGAGATCAACAAAATTCCAATAAAATATGAAGGATGTATTTTACAAACAAAATCAAGATATCTTTCATATAAAATTTGCTGCAAAAGGGGTTAAAATTTTTGATGCCGAGAATACAATTCATTTTCATTTGGATACTATAAGATTCAATTTACACATTCTTCGTCAGATATAACAAAACATACCTTGTCGACATCCATAGACTGGGAAGTGCATCACCAGTCATGGGAAGGCCATACTCGAACAAAGAATAACGAATCAAAAAGCTTAAAGCAAGCATTCAAAAAAAGAAGACTAAACTAATGCAAATGAATTGAGAAGACCTACTTCATGATCAACTGTGCCACATAGATGCAAATAACGATGTTTGCTCTATTGTTTTCATGCAATACTTCATTTAGTAGCTAATGTGGGTGCAACCTTCGACACAAACTTGTGAAGTGGAAAATTCCGTGGGAAAATTTGTCCGCCAACTCCGGTGGGCTCGTAGAGTTTGGACATGCGGTATACCCATCAACTTGAACCTGAAAAGATGAATCTAACTTCCCATCCATCTACATATTATACAAAATCAATTAACATTAACTAATCAATTAACGAAGTCACATTGTGAATCCCAGTGAAACTTTATTGGGCATAACATTAATTAATCAATTGTCTCAAATAGGTTATGATAAACACTACAAACCTTGAGAAAGTAAGATCAGTTGAAGGGGATGAGGAAAGACATCAACTGAGGGTGATGTAATCAGCCTTTTGTTTGCACCTGTATATGGATATTTATGTTAATACAATATTGACCAATCGATTATTCAATCATATAATTGTTCCAAAATCCATAAGCAGACACTACTGAATTGATTATGCTATGAGATATCTCATGTCACTAATTTTAATATTCAGAAATCACATTCATTACTAACTTGACATAGCGGATAACTACCTACATCAAAAAAAATAATCAATTAGACCTTAATAAATTGAACAAAACAAAGGAATAAACATCAAAATAAGAACATCATAACATTCACCGATTCAATTTCTTAATCAAAAGAAAAATGGACTAAGCATAATTAGGTCTTGATAAGAAGAAAACAAAAGTGAAACATCAAAATAAGAACGGAAGATAAGCTAAATATTAAGAGAGCAGACCCTAGAATTTGGGTTTACTAACCAAATATCCATCTTTTTTCTCATCTTTTTTCCATCTCTTATCTTCAAGCTTAGCTTCTTCTTTTTTTAAAGTTTGGATCGTCATTGTTAGGTAGATCAACGAATGAAACGAAAAATAAGAAACCATCTCTCGCTTTGTCTTCCTCTGCCTCTCTCGCTGAGATAAACAAATCAGTACCAAATTCTTTAGCCGAAATTATCTTCACCCACACTCAATATTACTCGAAATTTCCTATCTGTCCAATGACTACTCCATCCGTAGCTTCCTGAGCTTAGAATGATGACCCCCATTAAAAGTCGTCCACCTGATATCCCTAGCTGTCATGGACAAAAACCTCATACCTTTTCAGAACAATGATACAATTGTTATTTTGTATAAATGTGGGGAAAGTAGTGACAAGAAAAATCCTAAGAGTTGCTAATTTGGGGTTGTTTTAGATGTGGTAAATATTTCGGGTGTGTTGATGGTGCTTTTTAGCTTAGGGTTTAAATTATAAAATGCTAACCCCTAGCAGATAGTGACGTCACAACATTTAAGTGATAAAGCATTTACTAGGCGCATTTATTGAAAAGCCTTTAATGTGTCTTTAAATAATTACCGGGGTATCTTTTTCAAATTAAGGTTACGACAAACCAAACCCAAATTCCCACGTGTGCCAATGGAAAATCATGCCAGCTACACCAACCGTGCCAAAGCATGCCAACCATGCTAGCCGCACCTCTGTGCCAATGAAAAATCATGCCAGCCACACCAACCGCGCCAAAGCATGCCAACCATGCTAGTCGCACCTCTGTGCCATTGGAAAATCATGCCAGCCACCACTAGTGAAAAATAGCAGTTCCGCGATCGTCAGGACAGGTCATATATACGAGTTAAATGACCTGTTCTAGCGGTCTCTGATAGGGTCGCTGATAAAGCGTCTTTTTTTATACGGCCCTAAGACGTGGGTCTCTGAATAACGACCGATTTCAAGCGTACCGAGGTACAGACCCTCAGCCGTGGGTCTCAGATTTAAATTATAATATAAAAAAATATATAGATTCATATTTGCTGAAATGCCTGAATGGGAGAATCTGAAATCTGACTGAACATCAAATTAAATTCAAATTAAAGTTGACTCAAACTCAATTAAAGTCGAATTAAATTCAAATAGAACCAAACTGAAATTCAAATGAAAGCAAAACTTAAAACTCAAATTTAAACTGAAAATTCAACATTCATTCATTGTATCCATTAGGTTTAAAACTACAAAAAAAAAATGATTAAAATCCTGAGTTCAAAAAAAACATATAAATTCTAGCAAGCTAGTAAGTTCTAAAGATTAAACAACAAAACGATGAACTAATAGACATTTGATTAAATAGAAAACTGGAGATGTCAAACTATCTTGGCTGCTGATTCAACTTTCTTCTATGATGCTGCCTCGCAAACCAAAGATGGACGTGTCACTTTCTCAACTTTTTTCAAATCTAAAACACCTGAAAAAGAAATAACAATGACAGTGAGTCAGTCTATTTTCCCTGTCATAAACACACACATAAGGTAAACCACCATGCACCAACAAAACTGAGGGAAAAGCACCAACGACTCTACAGAAAACCTACATGTACCTATTACTTAAAATTGCTTAAATGGATTCATGTGCGATGAGTAAAAAATGGAGACATACAAGTGTGGTCTATTTCTATCTGAGTAAGAAATAGAGAACTACAATTTTGCTTCACGTCCACCGACATCAGCATTGGTTTCTACAATGAAACTGACATGATTTGAGAAGTCGGAGATGACCAGTTGAAACTCTTTTGATCTCTGCTAGCTCATCTGTGGAGAATTTAATGTTCTCGCTGAAATAATTTATGCAAAAGAAAAGTTAGTAGAGTGAATTAGAATGACAAACAAACCAAAAATTACACTTTCTGAGAGAAGCATTTCTCAATGCAATAAAGTATGAAACTAGTCGTTCAAATCTGGATTTTCCAATGACTGGCTAGTTTTCTGCAATCCATATTCTTTTTATATTTTGATTTACTTTCTTTTTAACCGATCAAAAGAGAAAACCAGTACCAGTAAGGGTTTGCGGAAATAACAATTGGCACTACATCAACCAAAGCTATACGGCAGAAAACATTCTGACCTTTTATATGGTTGAAACCATTTGGCAGGTTCCTCCACTAACGCACCAATATCCGCACAAATAAACGACCTTTCAGTCTGCAGATAAAAATTAAACAAAAAAATGAGATAAGAAACTGATGACTTTTGACTCTTGAGAAAACATTAAATGATAATATAAGAAGCAGAATGATACTGCATACCTTTAGAGGTTCGTTGGTAACAGAATTAAGCCATGTAATTGCCCCTACAGAAATATACTGCAACTAAATAAATATAAATCACTAAGCCTGTAGCAGACAAAGAACATTGTGTAATACTTGAAAGAAATAATGACAGCTAAATTAGCATTTATGCGCATACCATATAACAAATCGATATGATAACATCCACTTTCAATAATTCTTAGCACTTAAAATATTAGCAAACAAATCACTAAGGCCCACAAAGTCTAATTAATCATCTCTTTGCGATAGGAGATTGTAATAGTTAAAATGGAGAGTAAATAAAATTCAATCAAATAACCAAACTTACCTATATCTAACCCAGTTCGAGGTTCAAGTGGATTCTTTCTTAATCTTCGCTTATGTGGCTTGTAACTCCTCCTCGATCAAACTCAACTCTTTAGACTTTTCAGAGATATATCCCTCCCGTTGGTTTAGCAGGGCCCGTGATTCAAGCCGCCTCTCTTGTCCTAGCTGTAATGTATTTTGGCAAGCCAAAACAACATAAAGCAATAATGAAGGACATTAACTTATGTAGCTATAAACCAAAACAAACAGCTTGGTACACATTAAAACAGGAGTGCCAGCTTGTAAGGTCATACGTTATAAATGATCCGAATGAATTTCCAAAATATTGACTACACAACATTAAAACATAAGTACATATTATTGCTGCAGGTCATTTAAATAGATTCCAAAACAGTAAAATATAAAGCAATCATGGTATATTAAGCATCCACTGTGAGCATTTTGAAACAAGCCAACACCTATCAAGAACTTATAGAGACAAGACAAAATATTAATTTACAAACAAACAAATAAATTTATAAATGCTTGGACATATGAATTGAATGACCATCAACCCTTAACAAAACAAACATAAACCTTGTAGATTATACTAAATTCACAAAAGAATCATATCATTACCTTCATGATTATCTCAAAACCATTGGAAATAAGAGGAGCCTTCAGTCAAGAACCATCAGCCACATGCTTGTACATGTCCTTAATCCTACATCAAGATATAGAAAACCACAAATTTCAATAATCAACAATAACATCAGAACGAAAACCTAAAGATCTAACAGATAATCTCAGTATTTATCAAATAAGGTCATAAAAATTACTCACATCTCATAAACAATTTCTTTGTATTCTTATTCAGATTCGAAACAACAATCCTCTCCTCAAACTATACCAACAACCCGGAAAATCATCAATTCAGTGACAAAAATCCCCAAAATCTTAAAACAAAATACACCCTGAGAGAAATTACATACCGAAGCAAATCTTGAGTACGGGTAGATTTAATAATAATCTCAGTACCCATAGGAGTAAATCTGATTTCAATAGAAAACCAAAAATCAGATTCAAACTCATCATTATCATCATAAAATATATAAAAAACAAAAACAAAAATTGAAGAACAAAAACAATAATAAGCGGAATATTACAGTAAACTAACCTTATGAATCAGAGAAAAATAATGTAATCTTGTTGGAAAATAAATCTCACCCTAACCCTAAATTTCTTGATGACTCAATTGAGAAGAATCGATACCCTAGTTTCTTCATGAATCAATTGATAAGAATCGATACCCTAGTTTTTTCGTGATTCAATTGAAAAGAATCTCTATCCTCGGTGATTTTGATTGAGGAAAAAATAAAGAGAAAGATAGAGATTTGGATCGGCTGTGAAAAAAGTTGTGAGAGAAAATTAAAAAGGGTAATGGAAGATTAGAGATATGTAGATGAGGTTTGGATATCGATAAACTTAAGGGTGGAGTTTCTGGTTCCTGGTGGTGTTCGAAAAAGGGAAATTTTTCTGCTGCGGAGAAGTGCAAAGAGGAAAAAAGATGGTTTTGACGAAGGAGAGGTGAAGAGAGAGAAAATATATGAGAGAGATATATAGCCTCGATTAAAAATATCAGAGCTGCATCGCAGCTCACTGGTCGCTGAATCGGTAGTTCCTTGAGGACAAAATGGTAATTATTCAGAGACTATTTTTTAAGCTCCCAGATTCTTTCCGTGTTTTAGTTATATCAGAGACGGTTGTGTTGGGTTAACGGGATGACTACGGTAAATGAGGGTCTCTGAAGTGGGTTGTTAAACACCCATTTTCCACTAGTGCACACCAACCGCGCTAAGGCATGCCAACCATGCTAGCCGCACCTCTGTGCCAATGGAAAATCATGCCAGCCACACTAACCGTGCCAAAGCATGCCAACCATGCTAGACGCACCTCTGTGCCAATGGAAAATCATGCCCGCCACACCAACCGCGCCAAGCCATGCCAACCATGCTAGCCGCACCTCTGTGCCAATGGAAAATCATGCCAGACACACCGACCGCGCCATGCCAAACACATTTCGCCATGGCCCCCATGCCGCGCCACCATGATGGCCTTCCCCTCGCGGCTACCAAAGTGAAGGCATGCAACAATCAACGATTTCCCTTCAATCACAGGAGCAAATCCTAGCCTCCTAAGGTATCCTCATGACTTTGGCCCGAAACCCTAGCTTGGTCACGCACCTATCCAATCTAGCCGCGCCATGCCAAATATAACTCGCCATGGACCCCCATGTCGCGCCACCATGCCGTCCTTCCCCTCGTGGCTACCAAAGTGAAGACGTGCAACAATCAACGGTTGCCCTTCAATCCCAAGAGAAAATCCTGGACGTCTAAGGTCTCCTCACGGCCTTTGGCCCAAAACCTTAGCTAGGTCACGCACCTAGCCAAGCTAGACGCGCCATGCAAAATATATCTCGCCATAGCCCCACATGCCAAGCCAAACCAAACCTATCCCAAGCTAGCCGCGCCATGCCAAACGCACCCTTCCTTGGCCATAGCTATGCTAGTCACACCATGCCATTCCAAGCCAGATGCCCTTGCCTTGGCCCTAGCCACGCTATGCACTCATGGAAAATACTTGGCCCCATGTGCCCAATCCACGCCAAGGCATGCCATGCCAACCTAATTGCGCCAAGGCATGCCATGTTAGCCTGGCCATGCCGCCATCTCTCCTGAATTCTTCCTGAGTTTTTCTTTCGGGATGTTTTCTCCTCCCGAATGAGTTCAAAACCTAACTATCCTCACGTAAGGAGATAGGAAATTATTTTCCGGTTGATTTGAGGGGCGTACCGTCAAAATCCGAGTCCGTACTAGAATTCTACAATGATTCTAGTAAAGGGCGCTAATTAGGGTTTCTAAAACAAAGGCGTGCGGCCATCAACATCTACCCTTCAATCCCAGGAGCAAATCCTGGCCGTCTAAAGTCACCTCACGACTTTTGGCCCGAAAACCTAAGTTTGGCCGCGCCAAACCATGCCATTCCAATGGCATGCCAACCTAGTCGCGCCACCACATTGCCCCTCACTACCAAAACGAAGGCGTGCAACGATCAACGGTTGCCCCTCCTCTCAAGATGCAAAATCTCGACCGTCAAAGGTTACCAAGATCACAAGTTCCCCGAGAGCGACTTGCCAAGCCACAACAACATGCTACATGTTTTCCAAAAACATTCGATACATCAACACAAACTGGGGGATCCTTTTTGGGTATTGGTTTGGCGGTCTACAGCGTGCAGCGTACACTACTTCCTTCATAAGGAAGTGTCATAAGGAAGGGTGAGGCGGCTAGTAAATACGGGAAGTTATGTGGGAAACGTTCATGGGACATAAAGCCGTGCGTTAACAACTTTATGGAATATCAATTCCATAACGTTAACAGTTTCATGAAAACCAGTTTCATGCGTTAACCACTTTATGGAACATGAAGTCCATGTATACGGTTACCACCTCCTCCCATTTACTTCCCCACTCCATAATGATACCAGGGTACGTTTCTACTTAAACTTGTATAAATAGGTCTTACCTATTATAATTTGAACAACAAGTTCATTCGGACAAGACAACACTCAGAAATACTTACTTGCTAGCTCTCCTCATAAGATCTCTTACTTTTCTGAGAACAAGTCGTAGAAACCCAACTGCTCTTCCAGAATCAACTATTCTGGTCTCACCACTCTCCTTGCTTCCCTCCCCAAAACCAACCCATTCTCCTCCACTTTGTGACCGAAGCAAGTCTGGAACGGACATTTCTTGGTTTAGACCGGATTTGTACAGATTGATCTCTCGAATCTAAAGTACTCACTTGCAGTACATTGTTTAGGGTTTAAATTGTTTCTCACTTTCACACCCGCAATTACCAAAACCAGCAGAAACCATTTTCACCTATAAACAGGGTGGAATCATCATTTTAAATTATAATTGTAATTTTCTGCATAATTGCCAACAAATATTTTTGTTACTAATTTTTTTTATAATATTCCTAATTATTATCACGAATACAAAATTTATTAACAATTATAATTGTTGCAGGACTTGTCACATGTGTATCAGTGACTGGAAAATAAACTGTGAAAAAATCCTGGTTTTGGTGTAGTGATTCTATTTAAGAGATAATAAATGGGATTGTATGGTGTGGTTTGGCCGCCATAAGCACCCGTATCCGGAAGATTTTGTTGGTCACTCCCTAGTTGCGAAGCTAAAACCTCATGAAATGGAGGATGTAAACAACTGAATTGTTCTTAAATGTTCTTAATCTAGCTATCATAAAACAAAAGTAAACCAAACAAATAAAGAGTTCATCATGAGTTACAAACAAAAAAAGGTTCCAAATTATTCAAAACGTAACAACCACTATCCAAATAAAGAAACACAAATACAAATCTTATATCACTTGGTCTTTTGCTTCTTGAAGACCACCTTTCTCATTTCCCCGAACAAATCTTTTGCATTATGGACTTCCATTTTATCAAGCTTTTCCTCAACTTCCTTCATTTCTTCAGGGGATAGCACCCCTCATTTCTCGTTCTTGCAACCAAACATCTTCCTCAAATTGCCAAGACGACGTCGCTAGTTTCATATACCCAACACATAATTAGTATATATATATACTAATATAAGTTTATGTATACACTAAACGACTAATAAATTAACAATAACAATACTTACTATCAATCCAACGGTATTCTGAAGTCTGACAATTGTAGGTCGTTCCTCAATAGGATTTGGAACATGAGGGTTTTTCTAGGGTGGAACTTTGACGTTATCCGGGCGCACGACAAAAGGATGTGACTCTTTCAGGTAATTCCACATGTATTCGGGATGAGCTTCATCACCGTTTTCCGCAATCTCTCAATTACTAATATCTACCACGATGTGGTTTATTATCCACCAATGTGTCGGTTATGGATTTGGCATATACTCAACCATCAACCTTAAGAGAGTTGAAATGCAACGAGGATATTCAACATCGTATCCTCAAATTATATAATTGCTTATATCCAAGTTGCCACATCACACGTCGAGGATCAGCCGTATCGTATCCCTTTAGGCGGAACAACGGTCCATTGTAAAATGCAACGTTAGGAAACCTCAAAATTTGGCATTTTTCTCTATATTCCTTGTAAGGGTCGAAAATAACCTCTTTGGTAGTCATCGCGTCCAGAGCCAATCTCATATCTATCAGTCGGCGATTGTTACCGGGCTTCAGAGGGTTATTGATCTCGTATCTCTGAGCTCTAGGCTCATCAGGTTTGCCACCTTTTTTTATCGTCAAGAATTTTTAGTTCGTGAACAATGTTGGGAAGTGTCCATAAGCCCACACCTATGCCAATGTGAAATGATACATATAAGAAGCAGTAATTTACTTTCTAATAATAAGGTTACATGTGAAAAATATATAAGAACATAAGTTTAAAAACAAAATTATCTGGAGCAGAAAGAAATTCCTGACAAATTGGTTGGTAACAGCGTTATAGGCCCTTATCATCTCCGCCATCAAATGTGCCATTACCACGGTGCCCCAAGAATATCTACAGACCTCTTCCAACGGATCTAAGTATTGCAGTTGGTTTGCACTCACCCTGTTCCCACTAGCGTCAGGGAATACCTTAGTGCCCAAGATGAATAACAGGTACGCAACGGCCGTATAACGAATTTGTGTGGGGTCCAATTTATCCTCCTTACGTATCTTCTTGGTCCCTTCTAAGCTCTCCTTAAGCATCTTCAGCTTGATGGTCTTTGTCCTACTTTTGTTAGATACATAGAAGCTTTCCAAATAAGTTTTGTAGTCCCAACCAAACAACTTGTTAGTCAGAGAATGTAACTTCGACCATTCCAGGTCCGGACAGTTATCTCATTCTGCAATAGATTTTTTTTCCAACCCATAAGCCTAGATTGTTCTGAGAATCATCAGGAATCAAGGTCATCTTCCCAAACGAGAAGTGCATGGTATCAGTTTCACCATGATACCTCTCGACGAAGAAATTGAATGTCACGGAATCATACTTCACATATTTTTCAACCAAAGCATATAGCCTATAGTCCTTTACTAATTTCTGGACCTCTTCATATTCCTTATCCAAATCCCAATGAGTAGCTTGGTGTCGGAAAACACGCACAACTTTCTTATGATCCTTCAATTAAGAGACAATACAATTATGAGATTTTACATAAATACAAAACAATACATCTGCACAAGATACAAATTCTTATATAGGTTTGATAGATAGTATGAGCCCACGTGTCCTTGTAGCCAAATAATATTCTTGAATCGTCAGCTTCACCCCAAATTCTACCACGATCCAGGTCAGGTATCATGTCATCAGAATGAGGAAGGTGGGAACCTTTTACTTTGAATACTTTATTCCTCTCTTGATTCCCTTCACCTTGCATCGGTTGTTGACTTGGCCTACCATCTTTGTAGGAGAGGAATATCACAGCAAATGATAACTTACGAAATTATGGAGAGAAAATACATTTTGCGAGTATAGAATATTTTGCGAAGATAAAGAAATCACGAAGAAGGTTTTACGAGTAAAGGAAGTTCGTGAAGTAAATTTGCGAAGGTTCGTATGATGATTCTTTGATCCGAAATTAAGGGAAAGATTAGTTGTTATCCAATGTGTAAAATCATATAAATAGCCATTTAGGCATGAGAGGAAAAGGAGAGACACATTTTGAGAGAGGGGATAATTTTAGGAGGAGAGAGAAATTTTTAGAGAGAGATGTATTTTCTTTATCATCTTCTTCCCCAAAATTCTAGAGCTCCAAATATCCATTAATGGAGTCTCAATTGTAAAATCATGTAATTACATACAATCACTAGTGAAGAACCGTGGATGTAGATCACATTGATCGAACCACGTAAAAATCTTTGTGTCACTTTTATAATTTTAGTACTTTAATTCTTAGTTTCATATCAAATTAATTAGATTTAGGAATCATTTTAATGGATTCTTATGAGGGTGTAGTTGTGAGATAATCCGCAACTACATAATTGGCGCTAGAAACAGGAGAGAGTAATGGATTTATCCAACCCGATATTTAATTCAAGAAAGTTCCAAGAAAGTTTAGTACAATTATCAAAAAATCTCACCGTATCCATAAGCTTCAAGGCAAAAAGTGGAAATTTCAGGAACAATTTGCATTCACAAATACATCATTGAGAACTTGAAGGAGTTGAAGAAAATACAACTAAACATGAAAGCAGCCAAAGTTTTTATCAGCAACACGATTTCATCTTCAAAAAATGATTCACGATGAATTTTTAAAACAATACTGTGATGTAAGAGGGAAAATACTACCAAGCACAGATTGTCAATGGGGAAATTTGGAAGAAAATTCATTGTTGCAAGAAAAGGAATCAACAGCAAAATTAAACAAGAAGGATTCCCTACTACCAACACACATTAATAACCAGGAACCTACAGATTAGAGAATGGTGGAGGATCGAATTAAAGCCTCTTTTCATACTCATGATAAAATTTTGGTCCTGATATTGGAATCTTCTTCACCTCATCTGCAAGAGAGTATGATATGATCATCAATTAGAAGAGTATAGAATTTCTAAGCGGAGAAATTAAATTCATGCGGTGGTGGCCATTTGTTAACGCCACTAACCCAGCGTGGATTTCTATTGTAAGGGTTCCTTTTCACCTTTTGTCACCAGCAATCGTTGAAGGTCTACTCATGAAGTTTGGATCGGTTGGAGATATACTACATACTTACGAAGATGGTGCTTACGAACAACTACATACTTACGAAGATGGTCCCATATACTTACGAAGATGATCCCCATCAAAATTCTTACGAAGATGGTCCCCATAAAAATTCTTTTTTGTCATATACATACGAATATCATCTTCGTAGGGTCAAATCTTACGAACATTCGCAGAAGCAGCATTTCTACTTTTACACTTCGCAAATATTCACTTTGCGAACGTTCGCAACACCAATACTTCGCAAATGTTCGTTTACTTCGCAAAAGTCCGCAAAATAGCAGAATTCTATTTCGCAAGAGTGGGCTAGAATAATTGGTATGCTATGAGAACATGCAAGACGATGCTAGCTTTCAAGAAAATCACATACTTCGCAAGAGACAACAACGACTCACATGAAAGCTAAGTACCTCTTTCCTTAAACATTTTATTTGCTTACGAAAAATAAAAAAAAATTGATTTGATTTACAAAAAGCGATTCAATCACACAATTACAAAGATCTCAAGATTTCACAATTACAAAAGAAACCGAGAAAAACATCTCGCACAAATCAATTTATATATTTCTCTTGAAAAATTTACTTTATTTCCAATGATATGATATTCGACATGGAGAGTAGTAGTGGCAAACCTTTATGGCGTATACTCGTAAAAGGCAAAGCACCTCGGTGCGTCATGTATGAGGGGGGTACCTATTAGGATCATTTCCATGGAAAAATATTTGTCAAGAGAGATGAAATAGATAATACAAAGGAAATCAAAACAAACAAAAATATTTTGAAGTAGCATATAAATAAAAAATAAGAAATTTTGATAAAAGAAATGTTGAATACTAATCTAAATTTTTATTTGCATTACAAAGATAGCATGAGGCAAAGAACATGGAGTGAGAGTTCGCATGATGGGTTCGCAATATTTCTTACATTTAGAGGATTAAGTACTTCTTAAGGATACTTCATACTTCTTATATATTTCGAGGATTAAGTACTTCTTATACTTCTTCAAGGATACTTCATACTTCTTATACTTCAATGGTTGATACTTCTTATTTACTTCGCAACATTCCGGGAATTCGCAAAAGAATAGAGGCAAGTATATACTTTTCAAGACTAGTATTCTTTCGCTCGTTCCTTCATCAACAAAGATCAAAGATTACTACAACAACGGATTTTTTTCTTAAAGATCGCTCTTCAAGCAATATTCAAGAAAAAAGAGGCAAGATGTAGGAACGGAATATCACAGCAAATGATAACTTACGAAATTATGGAGAGAAAATACATTTTGCGAGTATAGAATATTTTGCGAAGATAAAGAAATCACGAAGAACGTTTTACGAGTAAAGGAAGTTCGTGAAGTAAATTTGCGAAGGTTCGTATGATGATTCTTTGATCCGAAATTAAGGGAAAGATTAGTTGTTATCCAATGTGTAAAATCATATAAATAGCCATTTAGGCATGAGAGGAAAAGGAGAAACACATTTTGAGAGAGGGGATAATTTTAGGAGGAGAGAGAAATTTTTAGAGAGAGATGTATTTTCTTTATCATCTTCTTCCCCAAAATTCTAGAGCTCCAAATATCCATTAATGGAGTCTCAATTGTAAAATCATGTAATTACATACAATCACTAGTGAAGAACCGTGGATGTAGATCACATTGATCGAACCACGTAAAATCTTTGTGTCACTTTTATAATTTTAGTACTTTAATTCTTAGTTTCATATCAAATTAATTAGATTTAGGAATCATTTTAATGGATTCTTATGAGGGTGTAGTTGTGAGATAATCCGCAACTACAATCTTACTCTAAAACTTCGTTTTGGTTGCTAATTTATTTGGATCAACCTCATTATGTTCCTCCTCGGCTTCCTCTTTATCATGCTCATCGTGCTCAACTGTTCCAGTACGTTCACGAATTACGAGTTTTCTACGGTCACCACCACTCTCCCAATTTTCCCTCTTGTAGAGCTTGTCCCCTAAACTATTGTTGCGACCAAGTTCTTTCCCTCGATGAGGCAAAGACTCAGGAGTACCAAGAACTTTCTTCTTTATTTTCTTAATGCCAACATATTCAACTTTTCCCTTCTTAGATTCCTTGGCTTTAGTCCTATATCAGAAGAAACACGAAATAAATATAAGAAGCTAACAATCATATCTGATTCTGGAATAAATATGCTAAATAATGGCATAGAATCATAAGTGTCGGCATTGGTTCACGAAATACAGTTATGCCGAGACCAGAAAATGACGGTGTAATTTTAAAGTAAACTATGATGGGACATGAAGCTGGCATTGTCGAAATAAATGTCGATAATGCCCGTAGTCTTAGGTAATTCTTGGGTTATTACTGTATACCAAAAGATAACTTCCGGCACAGATGTAAAAATTCAAAACAGTGTTGTAACCATGTACCGGCATGGTATTCATCCTAATTTCAATGTCGGGACTAAACATTCAGTTTCATATAATTTTAGTTTTGTAGCCGACATAGTATTCATACTAAATTCAATGCCGAAACAGGCTACCGTCATGGTATTCATACTAAATTCAACGCTGTAAATAGGTATCGGCATTGTATTCATACTAATTTCAATTCCGGCATTGACTGTGACTCAACTATTTAAGTTAGGGTTCGCGATTCTAACCTAAACCCGCTGCCTTAAATCGATTAAAACACTTATAGAACAATTCAGAATCACTTACCTTCTCATATAAGTCATTTGTTCGAGAGTTTGATGGTCTGACTCCTCTTCTTCTTCTTCTTCAAGAGCAATCCGATTGATCATTTCTTCTTGTTTTTGTTGAGCTACTAATTTTGATTTTGATTGCATATTGGGATTGAGTTTCTTTCATGGAGGCATGGTTATAGTTTCGGGTAATCGACGAAGATATTTTTGAATCGACGATGAAGAATGATGGTGTTAACGATGAAGTTTTTTTTTTTCTGAAACACTAACCTACGAGAGTGCTGGAAAAGATGAATGTGATAGGATATGAATTTGGTTTTTTATTTTAAGTTTTAAGATTTTTATTTTCTGGGAAGGGTAGTATAGTCTTTCCATAATATTTTTAATTAACCAAGGGGTATTTTAGTATTCCCCCCCCCAAAAAAAAACACCCCTTAGCAGACTCTATTTGTTGGCGAAAGTAATTTATATCCCCCAATTAGTTTAAGTATCCAAATAAATTTTGGGAAAGAACGACCAGCTGCCTTTCAATTTAATCGAATTTTAAAAAAGTTGTCCTAAACTGTTCCAGTCAATTGCAATTGCATTAGTCATATTTTACATTTAAGTGACCATATTGTAAGTACATAATTCCGCCACTCGCCACGTGTACTCGGATGAACACGTGGAGAGCGCATGACGAGGGGCATCAAGAGACGATGCCACGAAGATGTAGCCAAGAAACGTGTACCAGTAGGGAGGGGCCCTCTTCTAGCAGATCCAATTGCCATAAAGGACGGAGCACGGAAATAAACACCACCGCGTTGGACCCAATACATCCCCAGATCTGCTTTATCCCATCTCGAGGAGAATCTTAGATCTACGGTCAGGGCCCAAATGACTGACACGGACAAGACAGGGTCAGGACACCATGGTCTGACGCATGCAGAAGGCCCAACCACCCGCATTAAACACTTGGAGCAACACACGCGTCAGCCCACCAACAGAGGAAGCGAGCATATCTCTTCGGCAATAACAAAGAAATGAAGGGAGAGCCTCGTAATAACCGAAGACTCTGCGTGTTGGCACAAGACACAAGAGGATAAGATTACAACGGTTTCGTCGGTGGACCCCACGTGGAATCCCTATAAATACCCCTCCTCACTAAGAGAGAGGGGAGGTCGGAAAATGAAGGAGAAAAGAGGAGAGAGAATTAGGAAGAGTAAGTAATACTTTAAATCCCGCTGCCTCAGTGAGAACCCCTAAAGTCATTTGACTAAGCTTGTAATCATCCCATACTTAATGAAACCTTTCTTTTACCCCGTGGATGTAGGCCTTAGTGCTGAACCACGTAATTACTTGTCTCCTTTATATTATGCACTTTACATTACGTTCTTTACATTACTCACTTTATATTACGCTCTTTACATTACGCTCTTTATATTACGCTCTTTACATTACGCTGTTTACATTACGCACTTTATATTACGTTCTTTACATTACGCAACCTACGGTGTACTCTTTACATTCCACACTTTACGTTCGTTCTATGCACTCTGTGTTGAATGCTCGATAAGATAAGGACAAGTCCGAGGACTCAGAGTCGATGAATCGATGTACGCACTATTTTGCTATGTATGTTATATCCAACCCTTGAACTTCGGGGTGGGAGAACTTTGTTTGTGGACACGTAGATACCTGCGTAATTTACTTGTTCAAAATTTGGCGCTAGAAACATGGATTCTCTCCCGGTAAAAGATTTATCTTATCCTGTGATTTGAGCACTATGGCTTCTCTGAGCACCGCTCACTGAAAATAGCAGTGCTTGGAGCATTTTTGTGTTTTTACACCTTTTCACTCGATAGATCTACTTCTTCGGAGTGGTTTACAAGTTTTCATCTTTAGAAAATCAAGCGTGTGGACATATCCACGGATTTTTCAGTAGATCTACTTCTTCGGAGTGGTTTTCAAGTTTTCATCTTTAGAAAATCAAGCGTGTGGACATATCCACGTATTTTTCAGTAGATCTACTTCTTCGAAATGATTTTCAAGTTTTATCTTTAGAAAATCAAGCGTATGGACATATCCATGGAATTTTCAGTAGGTCTACTTCAAAATGATTTTCAAGTTTTCATCTTTAAAAAATCAAGCGCGTGGGCTTATCCACGGATTTTACGATAGATCTACATCCCCAAAAGCGTTTTAAAACAAATATACACCTAATGGTGATCTTATTTCACATCGCAAGATAACAGAATCCGATTTCCCAGACTTTAATAACGGGTTCCCCTTCGGACCAATCTTTTTCTGTGTTCATCTGTTGATGGTGGAATTCTGTTCAAGGCTAAAATTTTAAAAGGCCAATTTTTGTAAGCTGACGTCCTGCAAAGGATAAAGCCTTCAGGCGATGAATACTTCTCGCCATATTAATTCATTGGAGCATGTGCAACCATCCCTGAGAATTAAAACCTACCCAGAACGGAGCATGTGGCAACCATCCCAACGGAGCATGTGGAAACCATCCCAACGGAGCATGTGGAAACCATCCCGGTTTTCTGTAGGTATACAACATTACTATTAATGCTTTAATTAAAGCCTTGTGTTCGACATGCAAACACCCGTAGGCTACCTGACGGTAGGTTATACTAGCCCCGTCGAACGCATGCAAGACTACCCATGTTAGTCTCACTTGCTGAAAACAAACTCAGAAATATATCTCATCCGTCCAACTTCGCATGGATAGATGGAGGGTGTAGATATAGATTCAGGGGGTCCTGAGCATGCTACCATGATCACCGCGGACCCACCTTCATACATGACCAAACGGTCAAGGCTAACTATAGTTGGTCCTTCCAAAACGTGCGCTCAAATTGAGCATGACGCATGTCTAGGGTTCCTTTTAATCGTGAACGTCCAACTTCGTAGGCGTAGTTGGACGTCTTAGATTATACCCTAAAACAAGTAGTGAAGTGATGGTACACCATTGGCGGGCCCACTTTCTACCTACATGACCGACTCCCTCATAGGCAAGCCGTGGTGCAAGAAACGATTGCCCAAACAAGTCTAGACTAACGCCTTATGCAGGTTGAGAAGATCCAAAACGATCACGACCATCCGACTTCGCATGCATAGTTGGATGGCTTAGATTGCGCCCAGGGTCATAGAGCAAGCATGTACATGCTCACTGTCGACCCAAGATGTTGCATACATGGTCGGTCTCCCCAAAGGAGGCGCACGCAACCCAAAACCGATCGCCCAAAGTGGCCGGTCCAAAACCCTAATTAGGGTTTGCGGCGCAGAAACATCTCGAGCGTCCATCTTCGCAGGCTTGGACGAAAGGAAAAGATGGAGACTTGGAAGGAACCGAGCATGCTAGCACGACCACTGTGGGCCCGAATTCACGCCTAGCTGATCGGCCAAGACCGGCAGTGGTCAAGCTCCTCGGTACGCGCGCCCAAAGGTGGCATGTCACGGCCCCTCCATAATTTCTAATCTCGACCACTCGTCTTTTTCACCTGAGTCGAGTGGCTCAGATTAAATCTTTTCGAGTCAAGTAGGCATGGGCGTGAACACCATTGTACCGCCTCCATTCATGGATGATCGGTTCCTCCATTGGAACTCTCCTAGCATGCAAACGTTTGGGTTGAAAGAGGCAGCATGCGCGCCTCTCATCCAACGATCGCAGGTAGGGTTGCAAACCATCTCGTCCGTCCAACTTTGCAAGCCTGGACGAATGACTTAGGGTACGAATCAACCAGCAAACAAGGTATCACCATGATCACCATCCGTCACTCTTCTTCACAGGTAAACCGACCAAGGCATGGCTTGTCTATACAGACCTCCAAACGGTTACCGAAGATGGCTGCATGCGATGTTATACCAAGTTCACGGTTCACCCCGCACTATTTCTGTGGGTCCCGAGATCTACACACTCGAGACATTAATCACGTCACAACTGGGGATACAAAATGGGGTATTGGTCTGGCGGTTTACAGCGTGCAGTGTGCAACACGCCATCACAAGATCGTGTCAGGGAAACATGAGCAGTTAGCGATGATAGGATAAGTGGGCAAGCAACCATGTGGCACTAACACACAACTCCACTTCCTCCATCACTCCACTTCCTCCACTTTCCCACGAGAGACGTAATGAAGGCTTATCGACTTGTATAAATAGGTTCTCCTCCCTATTTCCAAAAACAGAGGTTCGAACAACACATAACACCAAGTGTTGATACCATCGTATTCAACTCCCAGAGCCTGCCTACAACATTTTCTCGCTTGCTCAACCTTCTGTTAACAAGTCATCAAATAGCCTTCATCTTCATACTCTCAACACATTCTTCGCTTCCCTCCCTAAGATCAACCTCACATCCTTCACCTGTGACCGAAACAAATATGGAATGGCCGTGTCTTCGGTTTAGTCCAGAATTGTATAGATTATCTCTCGAATCAAAGTGCTCATCGTGTAGCACATTTGTTGAAGGTTTAAACTCACTTCTCATCCACACACCCAAAATTACCTAAACCGGCAGAAGTAGTTTTCTCCCACAAACAACATCATAATCATTTTCAGAAAAAAAATATATATATCAAAAATGGAGAAGAACAAAGATGCAGGAAAAGCGAAAGCCTCATCAAAGGAAACACCAAGGAAAACTCTGGTAATGACTAGGAGCAAGCAAAAGGGAGAAAAATCTCAAAGCTACAGACAAAATGCAGAATGGAGCGGAGAGCTCGAGGCTTTTTGATGCAGCCACTATTGCAGAGGAAGCCCTAAAGACCGCAGCCGCCAAAGCCGCAGCATCAAAGGCCGGGGCATCCAAAGGAGCGGCCTCCAAAGAAACCGCTGCCACCCGACCACACGAACCGCGTGAAGGGATGGCAGAGTCAGGGTTGCAACAGCCTTTCTATAGGATGCCTCGCACTGACAAACAAAAAGAACCCCCACAGGTAAACCAACCACTTCTGATAGAAAGCGTACACGCACCACAGCCAACGGAGCAGCTGCATCCGCAAGCAGATCCCCCAGAACCCCTGATTCAAATCGTGGACGAAGATCAAACGATAGCCGCGGAAGAACAGATGCGGGAAGGAACCCCTAATCAGGGGTTGAGCCAATCTGCCCATGATGCTGGAAAGACTCGACGATCTCTAAGAAAGAAGAGAAGAAGCACTACAAAAGATGGAGAATTACCAAAGAAGATTAGCAAGGGAATACAACAAAAATGTTAAACTTAGGAATTTCTTGGAAGGACAGTATGTGCTGAGAACCATACCCCAATACCAAAGAGAAAAGAAGTGGGGCAAGCTGGCACCAACATGGGGAGGACCTTATGTCATACAAGATGTAGCAGGAAACAGATCCTATTACCTGCGCAACCTAAAAGGGGAAGTTTTCCGCCATCCATGGAACGCCAAGTATCTCAAGCCGTACCATCCTTGAATCACAATGCAACATTGCAACTGCGTAAAGAATACCAAAAGAAGAAGACGATGCTTTTCGATAGGTTTCTATATCTGGACGAGGAATAGAAGGCCTCAATAAATCAATAAAATAAACTTTCTTGCATATCTATGAAAAGAAAATACAAGAGGAAGACATCCAGCAGAGGGTAGGTGCTCCCGGCAGGAAATCTCCAACTATTCTAAGTCAGCGGGTCGACGGAATGAGGGACATGTACATAGTGACACCCCATATCCTAGAACGCTGCATCGACCCCCACCATCTGGGAATCCTCTGATCAAGGATTATCCAGAGGGGTGACATGTCTCAAGATGTTCACGAAGGTACACACCTTCGGCATCACACTCAAAAATTAGGTCAACAGGTCGACGGAATGAGGGACATGTACATAGTAACACCCCATATCCTAGAACGTTGCACCACCACCACTATTTGGGTATCCTCTGGCCAAGTATTAGCCATCGGGGTATCCGGTCTCAAGATGTTCACGAAGATACATACCTTCGGCATCATACTCAAAAATAAGGTCATCGGGTCGACGGAATGAGGGACGTGTACATAGTAACACCCCATATCCTAGAACGCTGCACCGACCCGCACTATATAAGAATGTTCTTGCTAAGGATTAACCAGTAGGGTAACAGATGTCAAGATAATTAACAAAACTAACCAACAAGCGATGATCCATTCTAGAAAAGTTGATTACAAGCTCGACAAGATAAGCAAAAGAAAAAACAAATTAAGCAAAATAAGTTCGACAGACGCAGCAAGAACTCTATAATCAACAAGGATCAACTTTATACAACTAAACAGAAGAATCTACTTGGACGATTCCGTGCCACCAGTAGGGCTCTCCCTCTGCAGTGAAGGAACGATCCCACCTGAAGAAGGACCCGAATATCCAGACAGGACCAAAGGTTTAGGACGACGAGGATAGTGATTTTCAAGACCATTCTCGGTCAAGAGGTAATGCTCTATCTTGGACAGCACCTTGTTCGTCTCTTCGGTAAGCTGACATCGAGCTTTGTACGTAATAGCGGTGTTATGCATCTCGGCCTGAGACAACAGGGTAGACAGACGGTTCACTTCCGAAGAGTCCAACTGAGCTGCTTGTTCATTAGTCGTATCCAAGCCTTTGAAATACGAGGCCTGACCCTCCTGTTGCACCAAGGCAGTCTGAGACTTCTCTAGCTCAGATTGAGCCTTGTTAAGTTTTTCATTTGCTGCGAGAAGCTGTCCCTGGAGCTCTGAAAAATAAAAACGAAGGGTTAGATCTGCGAAGCACGAAAATCACACCCGGCAAAGCAAATATATACCTTTGAATCTAGCAGAATCTATTTCATGCTCGTTAACAACCGCATACCGAGCATTGTCAAGAAATTCATATTCGTCGGATATTTTCTTATAATCCTTTTGAAGAATGGAAAGAGCAAATTGACTAGCGTCTAACTCTACCTGCTTCATTGAATCCAAATGACGAAGATGATTGACTTCATTATTTAGCTTCTCCATTCCTTTATTAAGTCGGTACATATTAACTTCAAGGTTTCTCTCAGACTCGGCTTGACGAGCTACGTCGGCCCGAGACGCGGCTAAGGATTTTCCAAGGGCAGAGGCCTCGGCACGAGCATCATCTCTTTCTTTAACAAGACTTTGAGTGTACTCTCGTACATAGGAATCTTGGGAGGAACGAGCCTGACGTAGCTCTTCTTCTAGGAGATTCATTTTAGCCAACAAAGACGAAGAAATCCCGCGGGCTTCGCAAAGATTATTGTAGTAGCAAGATTTCCCACACTACACCCCTATTAAGATCCTATAAAAATCTAAGTGAAACTAGTTGAAGATTAAAGAATTAAACGACACTTTTATTATTTAGATCTCAGAAATGTTTACAGAAAATATTCAAACTCAGAATTACAACTTTCTTTTCTAGAGTTTCTCTCTCCTCAAGATTTTCTCAACTCTAAAAAATACATCATCATCCTCTGGACTTACCTGATCTCCTTATATAGGAAATTACATAATGGAAGACAACTAAGCTTTCCCCTTCTTTCGGATCTATTCTGCGATCTCATCGTGGCAGTTACATTTTTTATTTTCGCCATCTTTCGTAATCCTCGTGAAACAACATTCTTTTATCATGCTTCTTCAATTGTCAACTATCTTTATACTTTCTCATGTTTCTCACCAAATTTCGTTGGAGAATTCTCACGATGCTCTCGTGAAAGATGTCATTCTTGTAGTGGGAGTATTCAACCTTCTCGTGGAAATGTCGTTCTTATCACGAGAATATCGTTGTGGCGATATTCTGGTACTACATCTTGCATCTTCTCATGTCTTTTCTGCGAAGAAGAAACGATCATGAGAATCCTTAACTATCGCAAGAATATCTGAACTTTTTTCTCCGGCAATATTCCGCTAATTCAGCTTTCCTTGTTAACACGTGTTGTAAATCTATCCTTTTGTATTGACACGTCTCACATAATTTACTCCCTTCTTTGCCTATAAAAGGAAGAGTCGAATTTCATTTCTAGTTTTCTTCTCTTAACTCTCTTTCTTCTTTACTTAGTTTCTTTGCTTTTTGTTCTGCAACTTCTTCTCCTTCTCATTCTTCTGCTACTATATTAATGGAGTCCTCGAGGTATATTTTTGATCATGGTATTTTCTTAGATCAAACTTTTTATTTATATTCTTTGATCTTCTATTACTTAATTCTTTATAACCCCATATTATGTACTCTTCAGCGGAGTTGTATCTATTTCCCAATCCTCGACTCAAAAACCTATTATTCATAAGAGGCCGACTGGAAAAAGGAAAGAAAATTCTGCGAGCAATAAGGTAGTAAGAAACACATTCTATTTCTTAATAACAATATTGTTGCCTCTGTTTCTTATCTAGATTATTGTTTGCAGAATGACGAGGGTAATGCTAATCCTCCTAAAAGATCTCGCCAATTAAATAAGACCTTTGAAAGTAATTTCGTCATTCCTCCCTTAATATCTGCGAAAGCTTCACCTACACCTGTGCAATCTGATCTTCCTCCTTCTCCTGGCGAGAAGCTCACTTTCACTACCAATGCCTCTACTGGTCCTTCACCAATTCAAATTGCAGAACCCATCATACCTGAAACTCCCTCTATCCCTTTACTTCCTCCAAATGTTACTTTCCCGAAAACTCCTCCTTCTGATGATACAACCATTGCTAATGACTCAAATCATCAACTTGTCCTCACTTCCTCTATTTCACCTTCTACATCCCTTCCTTCATCAAATGAGACCATCGCTGGAATTGATGTTGCTTTCAAAATTTTATCTAACATTCTAAATAATGCTAGAGATTCTTCTACCGATTCTCTCCAAAGCGGAGTTTGCGAAACTCTGCTCAAATATTTTGGCTCAGACAATTCTATTTCACGAGCTTCTTTAGAGAATGAAAATGCTGCTTTGAGAAAAAGTCTTCAAGATAATACTTCTGAATGTGAAACTCTAAACCACAAGCTCAATAACTATGTACTGGATCGCGAGAATCTCGCTAGAAAGATTGATGAGGTAAAAAGTAAGCTTCTTTTTGCCTCTGTCCTTTTATCTTTTTATTCTATTTCCATATTCTTCGTACTTAATCCTCCCTTTAAATTCTTGGTTTATATAATAGTTTCCAACCGAAATCGTTTCATCGAAAAACTTAAATCTGAAACCATAGCTGATGAAGCTCGCATTGAAAGAGATTCTTGGATGGACCAGCATAGTAGATTAGATAATCTTTATATGTATTTAGTTGATCAAATAAGAAATCTCACAAATGAGAATAATCAATTATTGCAAAATCACAGTTTTCTAAACAACGAGGTTACTCGCCTCTCATATTCGTTATCCAAGACTAATTTTTCTATGGAATCTTTGTCAGACAAGAATAGAACTTTATCTCAAGAGAAACACAAATTATCAAGCTTGTTGGCGATCTCCTCGCAGAAAGTAAACAATCTTCAAGGGATATGTGATGACCAAAAGCAGTCTCTCCGCTCTCTTAAAAATAAACTTGACGAAGTAATCAATCATCTGCCAAATGAAATAGACAAACTTATCAAGGGTAGACTAACTCTTAGTTTGAATGCCAGCAAGCTTCGAGATGAATATTCCCAACTAAAGGAGTCTCATTCCTCATTGTCAAAAGAAAATTCATATTTACGCACCAAAGAAGAGAACATGATATCTCGTGTAAAAGGCATAGTTGGCGACAAATTTGATGATGCTATGAACCAATGGGAGAACTACCTCTTTTCATTAATCCAAAACTTAACTTCGCAAAAAGAAGGTAGTCAATTATGACTGCCTCACTTATTGATTTCCCTTGTCACAATTTATGTTATATTTCACTTGTTGATATTCTCACGATATATTTATTTCTATATCCTTTCATTATTTTGTTGCTCACAGAATCTGAAAAAAGCCTTCATTCTACTATCACCAATCTTCCTAAGGAGCTAGACAGTGTTCGCAAAGAAAACAAGACTCTTCTTCTCAACCTTTTAGAAATTCGTGATAAAGCAGAAAGAAGACTTGATTATCTTGAGTATTTCAAGAATATAGAGATCAGAAATCGTGACAAAGGTTTCCTTCGCCAAGTTCATCTTAGTGCTGAAGTTCTCGTGAACGAAATTTTGATCTCCAACTCTCTTTCTCATGTATCCGTTCTACCTTTGAAAGTTGACGATGATGAAGTCCCTCTTCCTATGGATAAAGATTTAGAATATCCGTCTTCTGAAGGAGATGTTGAAGAAGACGCTGAAGAAGAATATGATCAAGGAAAAGAAGAAAACCCTCTAAAAGAAGGAGAAGATCGTAACAGAAAGAACTCTGGCGATGATGTTCGCGATGAAAGAAATATTGGTGATGATAACAATCCTGACAATTCTAAATATGGAGAGACTACCGCTTGAAGCTTGAGTTCTATTTTTAATTTCTTTTTTCTTCTTCTTTCTCGCAAATGATATAACCTTTTTTGAACTATAATATTCTCAAGAAACTTAATGAAATCCTACATATTTATTCCCTTGCTTGCCTCCTCATTAAATTTCTTGAGACTTGTTGAATTCAACTTGTTTATTGTGATAAAGAAATCTTCCCTGCATGCTTAACAAAGAAGAATTAATTTTTGAGATTATTCTATTGGTCTTATTTTGCCTTCCTAATTAAAGGTCTTATTTTGCCAATTTTTTCTTTTTGCGACAAAATCGCAGGATGTCTTTACACTTTCATGTATTGACCCATTGATCTTGCCTTATCTATATTTCTTTATTATATTGCGACAATATGAGGAGTCTAAGTTTTCTCGCGAAAACAAAGCCTCGTGACATTGCCGTCTTGCGATGAAATCGCAGGACGTCTTCACATTTGCATGTAAAAACCCCTTGACCTCATCTTAACTTTTTTCTCTTATGGATTTTTGCCTCTGTATAATTTACGCGACAATATGACAGGCCAAAATGATCTTGCGATCTTAGAGCCCCATGACATTGCCGTCTTAAGACACTTATCAGCTCCCTAATGGAGGGTGCCGCCCTTATCTTCCCCCTGGCTGCCCCTTTAAGGAGGGCACATCGGCCATACAAGACTAGCTCCTCCCATCCAGATTTACCAACAACCAGTTGTTTTCGCAGCCTCTTGTCCTTTATGCCTATATGGCTTATAGTTACAAGACTGCACCCTATGTGGGGTTTTCTTTAGGCCAAGTGCATTGTAGCCAAGACTTACCAAAGATGGCCAGGGTAGGTTCGTCCGTCCCGGGCATCCTTGGCTAAACCGTGTACCTCGGCGCCTTGATCATACTCTGCACTTCTTGGAAGAGACTCTCATTCGTCCAACCAGGGTATAACCTTATAAAGCTGGAAATCCAAGATCTCTCTCCCGGATAGGTTTTATTTAACCCCTACATCTGTATGACTCAGGTTCCAGTAGCGGTATAACCTTATACCTGAATCATATAAAGAGATACCCCCTTTATAACGTTCTTGTAGGTCTTACATTTGCCTCTTACGAAATTGTACTCGCGAACTAAGTTGCACGCCATAAAGGTTTGTCCCATTCTCTTAATATCTGCGAAATTTCATTCGCGTTTCTCGCGATATTGCTCGCGTAATCTTTAAAATAAAAATAGTCACTGATAATAACCTTTAATTATGCCAATATTTATTACCTTTCAGTATTTGTCACTGATAATACCTTTTCAAAAATAGTCTATTCCATGGTCTATCAAGTCGTTGGCCAACATCTCTTCCTTCAGGATCCATTAATTTGTATGCCCCATTTCCAATTATTTCTTTAATTAAGTATGGTCCATCCCATTTTTTCGCCAATTTTCCACCATTCTCTCGCTGATATATCGGTGTCTCTCGCAGAACTAAATCACCAATTTGGAATTCTCATTTTTTGACACGTTTGTTGTATTCGCGAGCTAACCTTCGCTGGTAGTTTTCCATATGTTGTAGAGTCTTCTCCCTTTTTTCTTCCAATTCATCTAGTTTATGTAAAATCATACCAACACTTAAATTCCTTTCCCACGCTTCTCTTTTTGTTGTAGGAATAGAAACTTCTGTTGGTAATACAGCTTCAACCCCATATGTTAAACAAAAGGATGTCATTCCAGTAGACTCTCTTCTAGTGGTGTTGTAGGCCCATATTGCATTATGTACTTGCTCACACCATGATTTGTGATACCCTTCTAATTTCTTTTTCAGAATATCTGCGATAATTTTATTAGTTGCCTCAGCTTGACCATTTGCTTGTGGGTATAAAAGAGTAGATTTTCCACACTTTATTTTAAATGAATTGAGTAGTAATTCTATGTTCTGTCCTTCAAACTGCTTTCCATTATCAGACATCAACTGTCTTTGTATTCCAAATCTATGAGATGATATTCTCGAATATGAATGTGAAAATATCTTTATCACGAATATGTTGTACTGCTTTTACTTCTCCCCATTTCGTGAAATAATCTGTAGCCACAATGAGGTATCTCCTTTGTCCATAGCCAGGCACAAATGGTCCCACAATATCTAATCCCCATTTTCCGAAGGGCCATACACTTGTTGAGGATGATAGTGGTGCTCCTGGTGCATGTATCTTTTTTCCAAATCGCGACATTCTTCACAACGCCTTGAATGTTGTTTCGCATCTTCATGCATGTAAGTCCATAGAATACCCTTGCATCTTCGTTTCTATATGCCAAATATCTACCTCCGCTATGATTACCAAAGATCTCCATTTGTGCAAAGATTTTTAACACCTTTTCTCCTTCCTCCATTGTCAAACATCTTAGCGATGGTCCATTAAAAGATCTGTGATATAACACTCCGTCTCTTAACTCATAATTAGTTTCCATGCTTCTTAGCTTGTGTGACTCCAGTCTATTTCTTGGAGTTTCTCCTTTCGCAAAATAAGCAAGAAGTTCTGCTCGCCAATCTTTGTTTCTCTCTTTTGCTTCTATTTCGCTATTTTCTACAATCATCACATCTTTCTCTCCTTCTTCGTCAATTTCGACGGAATTCCCATCCACATCTTCGCCTTCTTTATTTACTGAAGGTAATAAGAGTGTTTGAATTTTTATGCATCTCGCAAGTGGCTTTGTCATCATGCTAGATATGAAGGCAAAAGCGTCCGCAAGCCGGTTATCTTTCCTTGATATGTGCCTCCATTTTATCTTGGGAATTCTCGCAGATAATTCTTCCACGAGTCTCTTGGATTTCTTTAAAGAAGGTTCATTTGTTATATATTCTCCAGTTATTTGACGAATAACCAATTGAGAATCGCTTATGATTCTAGCATTTTCCAACTTCATTTCTATTGCAAATTTCAAAGCGTGGATAACAGCCTCATTATTAGTGGATGTAAATTCTAACCTAAATGAGAAAGCTGTTTTTTCTCCTTCTGGTGAAATAAAAACAACTCCAATCCCATTTCCTTCTCCATTAGATGATCCATCCACTAATATTTCCCATCTATTGGGTTCTGTCAATAATTCTTTTGGATCTCCATGTTCTTCTTCTGCCTCCATCATTTCTTCCACAACTTCGTCATTTTCCAAAGGAAATTCAGCTAAGAAATTTGCGATGACTTGGGATTTTGGCAAAGATAGAATTTCATATTTGATATCGAAATGTCCCACTTGTGCATTCCATCTTTCTACTCTTCATGATATTTTTGAATTCTTCATTACCGATTCAATTGGCACTTTTGTTAACACCTTGACCTTATGTGCTTGAAAGTAAATGCGAAGATTGAAAGTTGCATGTACCAATGCTAGGATTAATTTCTCAATCTTTGAATAATTTTTCTCTGCTGAATTGAATGTTTTACTAATATAGTAAATTGGTTTCTCTATCCCAGCATCTACTCGCAGCAATACCGCACTTAGCGCATATGCCGTTGTCATGAGATAAATTAATAACTCTTCTCCTGGTTCAGCTTTCTGTAAAATGGTTATATCCATTAAATGCTCTTTTATTCCCTGAAAGGCCTTCTCACATTCATCTGTCCATCTGAATTTTGTTCCCTTTTTGAGTATATCGAAAAAATGCTTGCATTTATCATAGGATCGCGAGATGAATCTTCCTAACGAGGCTAACAGCCCATTCAATTTTTGCACATCTTTTACTGTAGCTGGTGTGGGCATATCGCGAATCGCTTGCACTTTTTCTGGATCAACTTGTATTCCTTCCTTTGATACAATATACCATAGAAACTTTCCTGAAGCCACTCCAAAAGTACACTTGTCAGGATTTACTTTGATATTAAATTACCGCATTTGTTCAAAAATCTTCTTCAAGTCTTGTACATGATCTTCAGCTTCCTTGCTCTTGATTAACATATCATCTACATATACCTTCAGTGTTTTGTGGATCCACTTTGCAAATACCTTCTCCACCATTCTTTGGTATGTTGCACCAGCATTTCGTAATCCAAAGGGCATTTTTGTATAACAATATAACCCTCTTGGAGCAAAAAATGCATTATGTTCTTGATCTTCTTCAGCGAGAGGGATTTGGTTGTATCCTTTATATCCATCTAACGAAGATATTCTTGCATTTCCATTTCTTTGACTCAACCATTTTAGGAATATCTGGTAGTGGAAAACTATCTTTAGGACAAGCTTTATTTAAATCGGTAAAATCTATGCAAATTCTTATTCCTTTATTCTTCTTTGGGACCACCACCATATTTTCAATCCACTCTGGATACTTTGCTTGCCTTATTATTCCTGCATCAAGCATCTTCTGTAATTCTTATTCTATCTGAGAATGGTATGTTGTTGCGATTTTTCTTATTCTTTGCTTGAACGACCTTACATTTTTGTTGATTTCTAATTTATGACATGCTACCGATGGATATATCCCTGGCATTTCATCCATGCTCCACGCGAAAATGTCTTTGTATTCTCGCAAAATATTTATAGTTCTTTCTTCCTCGTCTATCTCCATTCTAGTCCCAATTTTCAGTATTTTAGGTTTTTCTTCACTCCCAACATTTACTTCTTTTGTTGGTTCAAATTCTTCAGTGTAACTCGCTTCAAAAGCTGGTGTTTTTATGATTCTCGTAGGTTCATCTCCTTCTCGCGAAAATTCATTGGGTATCCCTTTTCCCTCTTTTGCTCTTATCATGTAAATTTTAAATTCTTCTTCTTTTCTTGTTTTTCTCATCAATTTTCTGCGAGCTTTTCATTTGCTTAGACGTTCTTCACAATTTTTTAATTCAATTTGATAGCATGTCTTCGCAAGATCTGTATCTCCTTTAATTTCCCCAATTCCGCTAGGCATAGGGAATTTGATGCGTTGATGTACGGTTGACGCTACAGCTCTAATCGCGTGTATCCACGGTCTTCCCAATATCATGTTGTATGGTGATTCCATATCTACCACGCATAGTGTTACTTTTGTTTCAATTTCTCCAAGTGGTAATCGTACTATTATTTCTCCTCTTGGTTTTGTTATAGATTTTCCGAAACCATGAATATGATATGATGAAATAGACATTTCTTCATCCTTATACCCCATTTTCTTAAAAGCATGATAGAACATTATATCCACAGAACTTCCTGTGTCAACTAGAGTTCTATTTATAGACCATTTTTCTACAGATTTTATTGACTTTTCCTTCCTTATTGGTATCATGGGTACCGTAATCACCAAAGGAGATGTATGATCTAGATTTTCTTCTAAAACTTCTGTTGGTGTAAATGTAATTTCCTTCTTTTCCCAATTCTTTAATAATGGCGTTTTCTCTACCATCATAATTTTTCTCCCTTCAAAATCACGTTTATGTATCCTCCCCTTAATATTTTCATGAAATTTATCGATCATTTCTCTTGACACTAATTCATACTTCAATTTCCTACAATTTTCTTTAATTCTAATCATTTTCTTCTGAATATTTCACCAATCTTCTTCAAAGTTTCCTTGATCTTGAATAATTCTGTCTTCTTTTTTACCTTTTCTTCGATTTTTCTAATTCAACGTTCCCCTTAGTCGGTGCCAAAATGTAGTAGCAGAATTTCCCACACTACACCCCTATTAAGATCCTATAAAAATCTAAGTGAAACTAGTTGAAGATTAAAGAATTAAACGACACTTTTATTATTTAGATCTCAGAAATGTTTACAGAAAATATTCAAACTCAGAATTACAACTTTCTTTTCTGGAGTTTCTCTCTTCTCAAGATTTTCTCAACTCTAAAAAATACATCATCATCCTCTGGACTTACCTGATCTCCTTATATAGGAAATTACATAATGGAAGACAGCTAAGCTTTCCCCTTCTTTCGGATCTATTCTGCGATCTCATCATGGCAGTTACATTGTTTATTTTCGCCATCTTTCGGAATCCTCGTGAAACAACATTCTTTTATCATGCTTCTTCAATTGTCAACTATCTTGATACTTTCTCATGTTGCGATCCTAAAGAAGGGGAAAGCTTAGCTGTCTTCCATTATGTAATTTCCTATATAAGGAGATCAGGTAAGTCCAGAGGATGATGATGTATTTTTTAGAGTTGAGAAAATCTTGAGGAGAGAGAAACTCTAGAAAAGAAAGTTGTAATTATGAGTTTGAATATTTTCTGTAAACATTTCTGAGATCTAAATAATAAAAGTGTCGTTTAATTCTTTAATCTTCAACTAGTTTCACTTAGATTTTTATAGGATCTTAATAGGGGTGTAGTGTGGGAAATCCTGCTACTACAATTATCGCGCGTCCACATTAAAGTACCATCGAAGAGACGACGATCCGCGTTATACTTATTTTGCATATCAACTATCTGGGTATGCCTCAGACGCCATGCCTCATACTTGGCATCCCACCTCTCGGCCTCACTCTTAAGTTGTTCCACTAGTTCGACAATACGGGTCTTCTGCCGCTCTCTCTCATTTCGAAGCCATATCAGCTCAGGGACTCCACCCACTGAAGATAGGGGGGGGATACTCAGACGGAACAAGAATTCATAAAATAAAACAACGATAAACATGAACAAGGAACAAACCTGTAAAAGAAGAAGCATTTTTTCGAGCGGCTTCCAACTCGCTAGCGCCATAGAAAGATCCAAACGAAACTTCTCTTCTTCGGCGCCCATATGCTCCTTCCCCTTAAGACGATACTTCAGCTCACCTATCTCCTTATCTCTAGCAGAGATAATAGCCTCCGCCATAGCCAGCTCCTCCTCTCTATGACGAAGCTTACCCTCTAACTTAAGAGACTTGGCCTTAAAAACTGGTACAAATTATGATTGCAGTATTCACTCCGCATCACCTATGAAGAGCATCAGGTCAGAATGCCGTGGAGTGTCCACGGAGTACAAAACAGTAAAACACGACGTACCTCTTACATCCGCTGGTGGGGTTAACCATACTGATAACCATCAGCTATGGCCATCATATCAACAACGGTGGCTGGAGGGTCAACCACTAAGGTAGCCTCCAGTGACCTCAGATTCCTGTCCCACACCTCCGCGACTCGATCTTCAGCGAATAACTGCATCAACTTTCGTGTATAGGCGTCAAAATCTTTTTCCCCAGGAACCGCGGGGGCAGGATTCAGAACAAACATCAAATTTTTCTTCTTTAGCCAAGCAAGGAAAACATCATCACCTTCCAGCATCAAAGACGGCGAAGGGGACCGAGTTGACGGTTCTGCGGCAAAGGGAACCTTCTCAGAGGTATCAACATGCGCAGAACTCTGCACCGCAGCTTTCCATTTACCAGATGTATCCAATACGTCCCAATCATCATTTGGGGAAAGTAGAGAGAACTCATAAGCAAGACCCATTGTAGCATTTACATCAAAGGACGGCCCCGCAGAGTGGACTCAGCCAAAAAAAATTCTGGACCAACATGGTCCCCACCAATACTACCAGCAGCGGTAGTGCCCTCGACATCAGCACTAACAGGGGTATACTATGTACCACCACCAGCCGTGGTAACATCCGCAGGCTTCCCAATAAATGGGGTACCCTCTGCACCACCAACACCAGAATCCTCATGAAGAGGGGGAGAAGTTTCAGTACGTTCCTCTCCATCAGACATATCTTCATCTTCCTCGAAATCACCATTAGAAGGACTAGTAACCTCCTCTTGGACCTCTGCGTCATCAACAACAATGGTAGAAGAACGCTTGGGAACAATACGCCTTTTCTTTGTACCCTACATAGAAATAAGAGAATCAGATCGACATTCTTTCCTTTACTCAAATATTTCCTTTGAATAAATAAAGAAGGGGCAACTAAAGGAGTAAAAGATCCGCACCTTCGCAGCCGCAGTACTCTTCGAGGAAGGGGCAACACCCGAAATCTCGTCATCAGCATCAACAACATCGAAGTCGTATGGAAAATTCATACCTTCGAAATTCAATTTCCAAGGGCAGTAATTTCCATAACAAAGAGGGGGAACCTCACGAGGAACGCTACCAACAGTAGGACGCCACCCGTCGGGACCTGGAATCCAACCCCAAGCCCACGGACCAATAACCTCGATAACAATGGCATGCTACTCATAGTCATGATCGCGCTTTATCCTCTCACGAGAAGGAAAAAGTTTCTTATTAGCAAACCCTTCAGTACCAGGAACATACTTCAACTTAACATCACTAACCTCGCTCAAAAGACGAATCTCTCCATGGGAGGCAGCAATATTACGAAGGCTCACACTCCACGGATTACGGTTCCTGCTGTTGACATTGTCCCCAAAAGAATTGTTGAAATTCTGAGGGGTATACCATTCCCTCTCAGTAGGATCAGGGGTATAACAAGTCATCATCGTCTCTCCTTTGCTGCGAAATAGCACTCTTTCAGGGCGCGGAGATAATTCCCAGTCAACTGGGATACAAAACGACTATGGGTATTTGTCGAAGAACCCTCGCGATCAGCCAACACGTCGTAATAAAAAGAAGAGAAATTTTCTATTTAGTCCACAAAACCCAACCCAGGTTAATGTGTAGTCCAGCGGGATAAAATATTTGTTGGCTGATCCAAAAAGGTTTTGAAATATTAAAATTAATTGACTGCCCTCACCAATTACGTGTGAATCATCTAGTTCATTCTTCTTCTTCTTTATTTTTCAGACAAAAATCAAAATTCCACGCCAGATAAAAAGATTCAGTGAAACAATCAACAAAAAATGATCGAAATCATCAACCAAAAGTGAGAAAAACATAGATCCAGTGAAATCATTAATGAATGTGACGAAAATCATTCAGAAAAATTCAAAAAATATTAAAACTAAAAGAGCAATAAGAGAAGGAATTAACAGAAGAAGAAAATAGTATTCACGCACCAAAACAAAGAAAGAAGAAGAAAACAAGTTGTAGAAAAACAAGAAGAAATTGATCTTTATTAGTCACCAAGAACAGTACATACCGATCCAACAATACATATTGATATGTACCGAAGGATAATATGTACTTAAGAAAAATGTGTATGATCCTACAATACATATTGATATGTATCGAAGGAAAATATATATTGAAGAAATAACTATTTGATCCCACAGTACATATTTATCCAACACTACATATTGATATGTATTGAAGAAAATATGTACCAGAGAAAAAAAGGGTATAATCCCAGTACATATTGATATGTAGTTAAGGGAAATATGTACTAAAAGAAAAAGTATATGATTCAATAGTGCATATGATCCCAGTACATACTGATATGTAGTGAAGGGAAATATGTACCAAAAGAAAAAGTCTATGAATCAATAGTACATATTGATCCAGCAGTACGTATTGATATGTACTCAAAGAAAATATGTACTGGAAAAAAAAAGGTAAAAAAGAAAAAGAGTAGATAATCCAATAGTACATATTGATATGTACTGTATGATTGTATAAAATCTACAAAAAAAAATTCACGATTTTAAGAAAAAATAAAAGGGAAAAATTGAGCATCAGATCCAAATGAAAAAGATGATCAAAGAATATAAATCAAAATCCAAAGTTAATGAATTTATATTAAGGTTTCATCTTCTAATATTGAGCATCGGATCCAAATGAAAAAGAAGATTAAAGAATATAAATCAAAACCCAAAATTAATAAATTTATTTCTCTTTTTTCTTCTTATTATTCTTCTTCATGGATATGAATCTTCTTGATGTTCTTCTTCGCTTGCTTATCTTCTTCACCATCACTTAATTATCACAGAACATACCTGGATTTGATGGAGATGAAACTGATTACAGAAGAATAAAACGATCTTCAAAAACAAACCTAACCATGGAGAGCAGAAGCAGTAGAGAACTAGAAAAACCAGCAGAAGTAAGCGATCTCAGATTTGAGATGAAGAGAAAAAAGAAGACGAAGCTCGGATCTATTTCTGACTATCAATCGTAGAAGGTTAAATGTGGAAATATTTCATCTTGCTCGCATGTATGCTTTTCTTTTTTGGACGAGCGGATAAAAAGTCTGGTCCAAAACCATGTTTTTGGAACAGCGGTTAAATTGTTTTTAGGACTGGATTAACCATTAACCAGGTTTCCCTAAACTAGACTAACTAGTAATTCCTAGTAAAAAGAATCACCTAACTTGTACAAATGCAGCATAAGACCCGCTTCGAAGGCCCCCACAGTAGTCAACAAATGAAACTCTTCGAACTGGTATCTCGAGATGAGATCATAAGTAATGTCATCATCAGGGGCATAGAAGCAGACATCAAAAGCTTGGAGCTCATGCTTCTCCTTAAACAATTCCAGATCAACGTGTTTAAAGGTAACTCTTTTCTTCCCAACCGTGATGCTTCGAATAACCAGCGCAGTATCCTCCTCATCGAGAGGGTCTTGCGCGGAGTCTTTTGAAGGGCTTGTTTCCAGGACCTTCCTTTTCGAAGGAACACTTTTCGGCGGTTTAGCCTTCGAAGCAACATCCTTAACAGATTTTCCTCTCGAGGGAACCACTGGAGGAGGAGGAAGAGGATTCTCATGTAACACCGGCGGAACCAAAGAATGAAGGGGACGAGCATCTAAAGCTCCATAACGAGGAACACCCTACGTATTTCTAGACTCATCACGCGGCCGAGAAGAAGCGCGGGTAGTGGCATATCTATAACCAGGGGGGATCCCTCGGAGTATCTCCATTCCTCAAAGAATGCCTATGACCAGAAGAGGACAAAGCCCTCTGAGAACGAGGATCCACATGAGAAGCCCTAGAGCCCCCATGTGGAGATATATCTGGGTCTCTGCGCGGAGGAGATCTGGGAGGACTAGGCGGCGGAGTTTTGTAATGAGCCGCGGACGCTCAGCCATATCTACGGATTCACAAACAAATAATAGATTCCGCAGAACCACAAATGAAGATCAAAAAGTTGAAAATTCTGTTACCATTATGAAAACCCTAGCTAAACTCATAAAACAGGAGGGCGCTCTCCAACCAGAAAATCGTAACCCTTCCAAATGAAGAATAGGGGAAAGTATATATACTTTGTATATGTGTTCTTCAATCGCAAGGATAACGAGACAACAGCAGATGATGATCAACAGGCGAAAAATGGTACCAAAGATTAAACTCTTACCTAAGATAGATGCTTCAAACAAAGAAAGGGGGAGCAACAACGAAGAACGAGCACAGGAGATCAAGGACGGGTCATATTCAAGACAGAGAAGCAGCAACAGAGGTTGTATTCAAGGCAGAGCAGTAACAGCAGCAGTTAATGGCGTACAAACAAAATGGAAGAATTTTTCAGGAGGAAAGAAGGAATCAACAGAGAATGAAATTTATTTCACATTCTCTTCCTCCATAAATACCCAAGAAATCTGAAACTGTCCCTACTCCCAAGGGGGAGTTATTGCAAGAAGTTATTGCTTAGTGGGAAACGCGCCATAAAATCAAGGGGAAGTTATTGGGCGAGTGGGGAATATGTGACATTTTTCCTTTCACTTCAAACTGACGACTTAAGTCAGAAGAAAAGGGGAAAATTGTAAGTACATAATTCCGCCACTCGCCACGTGTCCTCGGATGAACACGTGGAGAGCGCATGACGAGGGGCATCAAGAGACGATGCCACAAAGATGCATCCAAGAAACGTGTACCAGCATGGAGGGGCCCTCTTCTAGCAGATCCAATATCCATAAAGGACGGAGCACGAAAACAAAGCACCACCGCGTTGGACCCAATACATCCCCAGATATTCTTTATCCCATCTCGAGAAGAATCTTAGATCTACGGTCAGGGCCCAACTGACTGACACAGACAAGATATGGGCAGGACACCATGGTCTAACGCGTGCAGAAGGCCCAACCACCCGCATTAAACACTTGGAGCAACACACGTGTCAGCCCACCAACAGAGGAAGAGAGCATATCTCTTCGGTAATAACGAAGAAACGAAGGGAGGGCCTCGTAATAACCGAAGACTCTTCGTGTTGGCACAAGACACAAGATGATAAGATTACAACGGTTCCGTCGGTGGACCCCACGTGGAATCCCTATAAATACCCCTCCTCACTAAGAGAGAGGGGAGGTCGGAAAAAGAAGGAGAAAAGAGGAGAGAGAATTAGGAAGAGTAAGTAATACTTTAAATATCGCTGCTTCAGTGAGAACCCCTAAAGTCATTTGACTAAGCTTGTAATCAGCCCATACTTAATGAAACCTTTCTTCTACCTCGTGGATGTAGTCCTTAGTGATAAACCACGTAATTACTTGTCTCCTTTATATTATGCACTTTACATTACGTTCTCTACATTACACACTTTATATTACACTCTTTACATTACGCTCTTTATATTACGCTCTTTACATTACTCTCTTTACATTATGCACTTTATATTACGTTCTTTACATTACGCAACCTACAATATACTCTTTACATTCCACACTTTACGTTCGTTCTATGCACTCTGTGTTGAATGCTCGATAAGACAAGGACGAGTCCGAGGAATCAGAGTCGATGAATCGATGTACGCACTATTTCGCTATGTATGTTATATCCAACCCTTGAACTTCGGGGTGGGAGAACTTTGTTTGTGGGCACGTAGATACCTGCGTAATTTACGTGTTCACACATATAGAAGGACTCTTGGTGTAGGATTTTAGTATTTTTCTAAAGGTAACCGAAGCTTACCAAAAATAGTCCACGCATCATTTACATTTGCACGTACACAGAAAATGTCGAACTGGTATTATAATGGCCAATACAATGAATATACGACCGAGAAATATGGAAAATATTCTTTTTATGACCGTAATGTGAATAGTGGTTGGGAACACCAACTTTTTGAAGGTTATGGTTCATACTATGGTGATCCCTATTATTATCCACACGAAAACCGTTCATATGAACAAAATCCTTATACTTATCCTCTACTATAGTCGACATGTAAGTTACTTGAGTGAATAACTAGTTCTGGGATAAAGAACTGCAAACATGAGCGAACCTTCGATAAAAAAGAAATACTAATTTAATTAACGATGCACAATTCTTTTGCTCCGAATCATAAAAAACATATAGAACAACTGTTCAAGATTGACCGAAGTTTATACTTTGTTTTGTCTCGAAGCTATAATAGAGAAGATGGGCCTCACCACCTCTGGAGTTTAGCAAGGGGACACCTCTATTAGAGATCGGACAAAACGAAGTGTAAAGCTGCGTTTAACCCATCATTTTGGATACAACAGTATAATTCCATTGCGTCCCGAGATAACTTTGGCGTCAGTGTAAATATTTGGGATTGCTGTAGGAATGTATTCGTGTTCCTTAAACGTTTCGTAGTATATGTAAGTGTTGCAGTTAACGTTCGATTCAGGAACCATCTTCCCAACTAGTCCCAAAATGATATGATGATCAACCATATTGATAATATAGGTAGTTTGAAAAACAATTAATAAAAGATACTCAAGTACTGATCCTAATGAATTTGATCTTAGACGAATGGGTTTAAGGCTTATAACTTAATGAGATGTATTCTGTTTCTTTATACTCCCTCCGTCCATATTATGTAGGCCGAGAATGAGAATTCTTTTTGTAATAAAAAAAAATCTAGGTTTCATAAATTTCCTCCTATTTTCCTAACTTACCCTTTACGTATCCCAATACAAATATCAAATAATCTCATATCTATGTTCTCCATCTTATATTGAACTATATTGTATGATTCTCATGCACCATAAATAAGGATATATATGGAAATATAATATCCCCGGAATTGGAATTCCGCATATCTGATGAGAAAATCCGAAACTTCGCCTATATAATATGGACGGACGGGGAGGGAGTAGTATATTTTTTTAATTTTCAATTAAATATTTTGTGACAAGAAAAGATTACGAGTAGCAGTTAAGTGTATTTATAAATCACCCATAGGAAATTTTGATAACCATGGTTGTCAATGTCTTATATCATCATCATGATGGTGAGATATATAGTACCAGCCTCAAAATTATGTTAACAATGTCGAGTCCTAGAGTCATCATCATTTTGCAGATTTAAAAGCTGTCGATACTCAGACAAAATGGTTGTAGGGGCGAAATATCGCACAAGGCATGACATAACTTCGCTTCAGATAAGGCAACTCTAACATGAGGATATTACAATAACCAAAGATCAAGGAGAAGAATAGTATCTGAAAAGGCGAGGGTACCCAAATATACCTAAATCTAAAACTTTTCTGCCTATAAGTACTTTCTCCGAAAGTGCTTGTCTATGGACTAAGTCGAGACAATACAACTAATTGGTTCATATTTTGTGTGATCGTATATGGTTACGAGATCGAGACAATACAACAACGAAGTATGTTTACTTGATAAGAGGTTCGGACTTAACCAAACACAATAGGATTGCTATCAAGTAAATAGGAATTAACGTTTGTGTAATTTAATTTTTATAATAACAACAATTATAATTGCGGAAAATAAAAGTAAATGACACAACAAGATTTTGTTAACGAGGAAACTTCAAATGCAGAAAAACCCCGTGACCTTGTCCAGAATTGAATACTCTCAGGATTAAGCCGCTATACAAAATAAAACCAACTTCGTATAGTTGAGACCAAGGAACTAAACCTATAGTTCACATAGTTCCATCTGTATTCCCATGCCTCCGACCTGCAATAAGTCACGTACTTGGAACAATTCCTTTGGTTCGTATTCCAAACAGTAAAGTAACAAAAAATCTGTTTGGTATCAACTCTCTTACACCAAGTGATATGAGTTCGACAAAGGCTCTTCTGTTTATCTCAAATAAACTCTTTCGTCGGGTTCTTAGATCTATCTTATTCTTAACTACCAAAGGTAATTGTTAAGAGCTTGCAATCAATACTTTTAATCACAAAGAATTATATTAATTCCGATCTACACAACTAATCAATCCAATCTACCACAAGGATAAACAGCTTATAGTTAGATCCTCTTTTACCAAAACAAGTATTGTGCACACCAAAGATTATAAACCAAAATCTGAAATCTTCAAAGTCTTCTTTGTCTTCAAATGTTCTTAGATCTTCAATAAACACCTGCACACAACAACTTGAATCTCTTATGATCAATCACGCACAGAATGAAGTCTATTAACAATGGATTATCATAAGACCGTGTTTAGATCCACAAATAGTCTAAAGATCCCTGTCGAAACTTCGATCTAGTTTGAGTAAATCTTATATCAGAAGAGAAGATTCTCAAGGATAAAAAAACTAGGTTCAATCAAAGTTCAACCACCGTTAGTCAATCAAATCAATCAAAAACACAAGATAAACCGCAATTATCTAGTTTCCCACCAACGGTACTAATAGATCTTCTCAATCCCAAAGAAGACTTTAAAATGAGCGGCCGTAAGAGATTTCTCCTAACTAGGTTACTCTCCTCTCCGAATAGGTGGCTTCACCAGTAACAACACAACTGAGGAAGTTTGCTGTCACGAAGGATTAGTTTCCCCGAAATGCAAACTTCAAGTATTTATAGACAAAGAAGTTTTGACACCAAGGAATTTCCTAAACCGAAAATATTCTTAAGATATGCAAAGAAATTCCAAATTCGGTTTCCATAATTCCTGGAAATGCTCTGTACAAAATAATGGCCGAAACTCTCTTTGGAAAATCTCTAACTAGTAAATGCACATTACTAATTCTCATTTTCCTAAAATAAAATTAAAAACCTTAAATAAAAGATTTTTAACTTATTTATTTTTCGACCTGGGATTCTCTTCATTTAGCTATTAAGGAATAACTTTGAACAATTAAAGATAAACGTTATTGCACATGTTCAAAGTATGTCGACATCCTTACTTTGTAAGTCCTCTTTCATACTTACAACCTTGAAACCGATTTTCCACACTTCTAAACAAGTTTAAAATTGGTTCATCCGACTTTCAAGAACTATGTGATTGATCAAGAACACTCAATCAAAAATTATGGGTTTAATGGTTCTACCAAAACAAGTTCATGTTCTATCTCCATGTGAGTATTGTGCATAGTCACAGTAGCTTTCCAAAATTTGGTTGATTAGGCACTAGGATCGGTTTCCCCATATATATATATATATATATGGTATCTAACTTGTATGTGTTTCACATGTCCATAGGATCGGTTCCCCTTTTCCTAAAAATGTGTTGCACATGTCCATATGATCGGTTCCCCTTTCTGCTACAAACTTGCTACACCTCATAAAAGGATCGATTCCCCTTTGTGATGTGTTGCACCTCTTACTAGGATCGGTTCCCCTTTACCCATAGTTGGTCATAAACAAAATCAAAAAATCGATCATACCATCTCAGGTAATTACTTAAGATCGGTTTCACTAATAAAAGTCATACCAATACAAAAGTCAGGCCTTTGTGAATAGTTTTACCAAGAACATAAGCAAGTCATGAGAAGTTATACTAATCACACATATTGGTAGTTCATAAAATATGCAATGAATAACAATACCAATAATGTCTGGAGATTTCCTTTTCGATTCACAAAACAAGTTCATGAATTTACTTCCTTAAAACATATGTAAAACATTGTTTCCTATGATGAAATCCTCACCTCATACCCATACATAATCACAATAGCATTCAAACGATTATTTCGATGTGTTATCTACAAAGTTTAATGGTTAAGCAATAAACCTCGTATTGCATTCCTTAATACTATGTCTATCTAGAGTGTTCATGCTCCGCAGTTTTGTTTTGAATATGCACGACTTGAAAGATACATTAGGGAATGAAATAGTTCAAGTCAAATATCAATAACCTCAAGTGGAAGGATGATGTTGTCGTTGTAGCTCCTTACTTCTTCACTTCTTCAAGTCTTCGCAATACTTGTAATGTCTCATATCCTAATACTTTCAAGATAACCTATACGAAGTTGACTCTAGTACAGAATCAAGCGACTCTTAAAATGAGTTTTATTCACTAAAATATGACAACCAATCTTGACATACCAACGCTTGGTGGGTTCAACCGAGCTATGCTCTAACAGTAGCGTGACAAAAAAGAAAGAGTGTGAAGAAACTATTAGGCGATAAAGACAGAACGAAGTCTCGATCAAGGGAGCTGTGCGAAAAACATACAAGATAGCGCGAAGGATAGTGACATTTCCCCAAAAGCCTGGCGAATAAGACAAACTGCAAGAGTATCGATCAACCGAGATCTTGCATGTGAATCATAGTTGTCTTCTACTGTTATATTTGCATATACAAGGGTTTAAAAATGACAGAGAGAGAGAGAGACATCGGTAAGGAGAGAAGTACTCAGAAAATCATTAAGAAAACCAAGAAGAAGTTATTAAAACTTAGTCTTCATCTCATATTTCTCAATTGATGTATATAAATTCATCTCGTAATCATTGTAAGAACTCCATATATTCAGTACAAAGTGTTTAAGAAGACCATACTAGTGTCAAAGTGGTGAATAATATCATTAGTGTTTGAGTTGATCCATATGACTTAAGCTTTGTGTTATTATCATTACAAAGGGTGTAGTTGTGAGATTTTCCGCAACTACATTTTAGCGCTAGAAACATGGAGGCCTCACCTTCTAGTTAATAACTAGAAATCATCATTCTTCAAAGTTTACTTGTTACCCTCATTTCTTTCATTTTTCGGTCCACCATGAAATTCCAATAAGCGTACCACTGCCTATTGTGGAAAAATATCTATTGAGAAACCCTTTCCTTCTTACGTTATGAAGAATACTCAATCAAAATCATTCCTTGAAATTCCTATTCACTGAATCCATTCACCAACACCCTTAATTTATGGAAAAATGGTGCGAACTGCCTCAAGAGCTGGGAATGTCATCGCCACGCGGAGAAGCAACAAAGTGGGAAGCAGAAGAGGAATAAGAGATGAAGCTGAGACTTCAGCTGCTGGAGGAAGACGAGGTTTAGAACGACATCACCGTGACCATAGACTACTTTATATTATAGAAACAGACCAACATAACGACAATAATGTCGCCCCAGATCCCACGCAGCAGAATAACAATGACGAAAGAGTCATCTACGAAGAAGGTGTTGTACACATAACTGATACTGAAATAATGGAGGATGAGAATCAGGCAAAAATCAATAGAGGAGAAAATCCAGGCAATGAGGACAATTTGACCATCCATGCAGTTAAGAGAACGTCTTGCACAAGATATGAGAATTGAAAAAGAGTTTAGGCAAGGACTCGAACGAAGAAAAGCAAGAGATGTTGAGCTAGCAGAAGAACGAGAAAACTTAGCAAGAAAGAACGCCTTGTTAACAGAAGAGAATAACCGGCTAAATGAAAATATACAAGAGCGAACTCATACTAGGGAAACAGAAACTCAAACCAGTAGGAGTTCATCAAGGTGAAGAAGAGAGCATCACCCAAGAAAGAGAGAAGTGCAAAATAACCGCACAGAATACGAACAAAAGGTGCGTGAAAGAGAATGAAAAAGGGAAAACGAGAGCGATATATAAAGAAGACTACAAGAACGAAGAGCAATAAGAAGGAATCGTGAAAGAAGAGAAATCCCAGAACGCGAAATGCAAAGATATTGCGGAAAGAAAGGCAGTAGTTCTTGTTAGAGAACTGCTTGGTCAAACTCGCATGCGTTGCTATCTCAAGCATGTTTGTCAATCTTAGTGATAAATACTATAAAGTCTTGATTTCTAGTCTACTATAGCTAAGGTTTGGACTAGGATAGAAAGTGTAGTTGAGCTCAAGAACTCCATGGCGATCATCATACAAGATGAAGGACTACTCAAGGAACCAGTGGATCTTCATCGACTAAAAGGTATGTGGAGACTTGAACTTATCTATAACTCAAAAGTCTATCTACTCTATCTCCTATCTTGAAACAAAAGTCGTTTTACTATATAGACTAAGAATATGAACATGTGACATTTCGATCTGAGTATATCTCGCTTATCTATTTCTCGAAATGGGTGTTGGTAAAGCTTTCGCTTTATCCAAGTTCATCTTTGCCTAGTGACGAAAGTCATGTTATGTTTCAATCACTTTGGAAATTGCTCTGACGAAAACTAGTTTGTGAATAACAACTATATGACGTCCTCTGAGAATGTTTCAATGATTGAAATAAGAGTTTAGACTATATAACTATTGTGGGATATAAACATTGTTGTGGAAACACATATATGTATAAGGCCTTAACACTTGAACCGAAGTTTGCGAACTTTGTTGATCAAGTGGAACCGGAACGTGTGTAGCAACTCAGTCCGCTAAATCAGTCCGCGAACCCAGTCTGCGAACTGGCGTAAGTTCTCGAACCCGAGAATATTTGCAGAAGTTGAAGCTCGGTGCGATCATGAACCTGGTCTGTGAATCGATAGAAGTTCTCATCCCGAGAAATTCTGCTGGAGTTTATTAACTTCAATTGGTTAGATTGAGTTCGCGAACTCAAGAGGTTATGTCTGAAAATGGTGTTCGTGAACTTATTTTCAATTACTAAGGAATGCTTTTGAAAACCGTGGATTTATAGTTCATGATTAATGATTCGAGTGAATCACATCATTTTTGATTCAATTGTGTCTCTTGTAGTACTTGACATCTCATAGCAATTTAACAACTCTCTAACTAGTTCACTTGAGTCATTTGTACTAGTTATGGTGAAGAAGAATATGGTTGATATGAAAGTTATCATTTGGCTAACCATTTGGTTGACTAATATTGAACTAAACATTGTACACGTTTGGGTATGGTTACACGAACTCAAAACGTCAAGTACATATGTGTATGGAAATCTAAGTTTTCGATCTAACGGTTGAAATATATTAGCTTGTATATAATCAGGTTTTCATCTAACGGTGAATATTGAATGCTTTGTTACTAAGCTAACATTGATTGCAAACCCTAATCAGGTGTGATACTAGTTTTCTCTAAGCTAGAGTCGATCTCCATAAACCCTTAAGTTTTCTCCCTAAATTCGGGTTAACGACTTAAAGACTTCATTGGGATTGTGAAGCCAGACCGAAACTATTTTTCTTGTAGTTGTGTGATCTGATCTTGATGTTTCTATCATATGGGTACTATTGTAATAATTGGCTTGAGTTTTATATCTCCGATAAGCAAGATAAAAGTAGTCACAAACATCTTCATCTCATTGTTTGTGATTCCTCAATAATCTTCTTCGCTGCGTCGATTAAGTTTATTGTGAGGTGATTGATGAAACTGAGCTGTTCTTCGGGAATATAAGTCTGGTTTTATCGATTGGTTCATGTTCACCTTGATTTATCAAAAGACGAAACAAAAATCATAGGTTTATTCGTGGGAGACGAATTTATCTATTACCTGTATACTTTTATGTATGAGACAGATTTGTTTGGTAAAGTCTTCGACTTTGGGTCGTAGCAACTCTTGGTTGTGGGTAAGATCATCTAAGGAAATCAAGTGTGCAGTATCCTGCTGGGATCAGAGGTGTAGGAGAATAATTGTACCTTGGATTAGTGTGAGATTGGTTGGGGTTCAACTACAGTCCAGACCGAAGTTAATTTGGAGTAGGCTAGTATCTTTAGCGGCTTAATACAATGTATATTTAATCTGGACTAGGTCCCGGGGTTTTTCTGCATTTGCGTTTTCTTCGTTAACAAAATTCTGGTGTCTGTGTTATTTATATTCCGCATTATATTTTGTTATATAATTGAAATAATAAAGGTTGTGCGTTGTTCAATCGATTAGAATATCCAACCATTATTGGTTATTGATTTAAATCGATTGACACTTGGATATTGGTCTTTGGTACCATCCAAGTTATCTCTCTTTGATTAGACTCGTGAATCATATTTGCTTGAGTAAATCAAATCGAGAGATTGAGATAATAACTCCTTGAGATATTTTCTATTGATTGAGTCTTGTTGATTCTCTAGAAAACAACTCGGAGTTGTCCATACAGATTGTTAATCAAAATATTGGGTGAGGTTGTTAGACCCCCCGCATTTTCAATTGGTATCAGAGAAGGAAAACACGTTCAAGACCTCATAATTTTTTGTTTGTAAGTGATCTGACTTTATGGACAGAGGTGCTATCTCAATAAACGTACCACCAGTCTTTGATGGTTCAAACTACCCATGGTGGAAAATTGATATGAGCACGCATCTTCAAGCTCGTGATTTTCAAATATGGGTACATGTTGTTAATGGCTACGAACTCTTTGTAAATACAGAAGACGATGTATATATACCAAAGGATGTTGATAGTTATAGTCCATAAAAAAAATTGCTGCAAAGCATAATTCTGAAGGTCTATATGCTAGCAGACATGCCATTACCCCAGACCTTCAATACTATGTGTCTTCTTGCACTAAGTCTAAAGATGCATGGGATATCTTATAAACTAATTTTGAAGTCAACAAACATGTTTCTAAGAAATGTACCATCGATGGAGGAAATAACCTCACCACTCTTTTTGAAAATTTATCTTTCGGAAAATAAGATTCTCTGATCAAGATCCTATTCAAACCATTGCATTCAATGATGTGTCAACCACAAGAAAAACCTCTATCTTGTCTTGGGGTGATGAATGTTGTACGGATGAAGTCTGGTTTAAAAAACAATTGATGACAGAAAAGATCAAAGAATTCATAAAAAGAAGCACTAGACGTGATAAACTTCCCTTGTCTGTCCTCACTTCCAATGATTCTGTGAAAGAAAAACCTTTAAGTGTCAACGGATTGAATACGTTCAATAGATGCAGTGAAGTCTCAGCTTTTACAGCAGAAACATCTACATACTCAAGTTTTTATTCATAATATGAGGAAGACACATAGGTTTTCAATTTCTTGAATAAGCAAGTCCTTCATGAAAATCTTCAATTAAAGGCTTCATTGAATAAACTATAATCATTAATCCAGATGCAAAATCTTGAGATAGACTGTCTTAATGATAAACTCACCAGAACCACTGTTCTAAAGGAAAAAGAGATTACTACTCTTAAGGATGATCTACAAAGATTATCTGGAAGCTCTGACAAAATTTTAGCTATGTTATTTGGTCAAAAACCCTTTGGAAATACTAGTGGTTTAGGATATAAAAATAAGTGTGCAGACGTTGTGAATCTTGTTGCTTCTATTGATCATGGAAAGGTGAAAAGTGGAAGCCACGATAAGCAGAAGATACCTCAACAAAACCACGATAAGCAGAAAATGGAAAGAATTGCCAAACTACAGAAGAACATGCAAAAAATAAATCTGGATAATCTACGCAGTCCTCCTAAGAACAATGCTTCCAGAATCAGAAGAGGTAAGCAACCTTCTTACACAACAAACCTTGAAAAATAACTATGTGATAAACAAGGAGAGCATTTGACTCACAATCCCTATCTAACATTAAGGGCGTTCCCATCCTCATCTTTAACTTGAGAAAGTAAGGCTTTGCGTTGTTATATTTGTAGCTCAAGTCTTGTGTCTATTTTGGTTAAGAAAATATTCTCCTAATAATATAGATAATGAATCATTAATCTACAGAAGACCTTTTCTTCTAGGGTTTCTTGTTCATAAGTCTATTTAAGTCTTTGGTAGACTTCCTCTTTCCTTGAAAATATACAACCCCATGGCTTCTGTAACCGGAAGCATCACAAGCAGGGATGCAGTTGAAGAAGCTAATGTGTATCTGTGTAAAGGGATTTCTTCTTCAAGAGTAAAGAAAGTGAAGACTACAATTAATGGAGAAAGTTCTTCCTCTAACTGTCCCTTTTCTATTTGTCCTTATGATGCTAACTTTAGGGGCATGGTAAAAGAGTTCACCAATAAGAGAAATGGTTTAAAATCTCAAATCATTTTCTCTTTGGAAAGGATAACTCACTATGAAAAAATGTTGTCTCTATCCAAGAATACTCTACGTAACTTGAGAAGAGAACTCAGTGAGTTAACTGATATTTCTGAAGATTTGGGGGAATTGAATGATCCCATAATCAATGGGTTTTTCAACAATGAGAAGGAATTATCGGTAGATGCTCTGAGAAAGATCTACAACAACTAGTAAGTCTTCTGATGAGAATTCTATTGTTTCTCCTTTATTTAGAAGAATAACTAGTGTTTTGGAATAGCAATGATTGTGATTACACATAGCTATATCCAATGATTTCATCTTCTTGTTTTTATATTTATTGGTTTAAATTCTAAATTTGTTTGGAAGATGATTGGTTTCAATATTAATCCTTTTGATTTTATATATTGCAATATTTTGATGGGATTTGTATATTTACGTCCGTGAACTTGATTATCCCATATTTTGTCAAAAGTAAAGTCGTTCACATATTGGTATGCAAATATTTATAAAGGAATGAATGGACTTTTGGAAAAACACAAAAGTTAAGCCTATATTGTCAATTATTGATGTAAGATAGGTTAAAATCTTTTGTGATTCAAGGATAAAGTCTATTGTGTCACTTTGTGATGGAAAAATAGAATAGGTCCTTGTTTTGTGATCCACGGTAAATAGATTAATTATTCCATATTATTATGTATTACCGTGAAGGTTCCATCTTGTATCTTATGTTGAGAACGATACGACTAAGTCGATTTTTTATTGACATGGTTGGTTGTTCCATAAAGATGCAAAATGTTGAGCATTAAGAACTAATTTAATCAACTTGTGTGGTTATTTAGTTTGTATTCCATGAGTTCTCTCATGTTGTGTACATGTACGGTTAAGGTTGTCATTTCCTATGATAATCTTAGTCGGGGTTCCATAATCTCTTATGTTGAGCCCAAATGAACTAAATCAATCATCTTGTGTGATTATTTAGTTAGCACTCCATAGATTTTTCTCATGTCGAGTGTGGACAATTGAATTGATTACTTTGTGATTAGTTTAATTGTGTAATCCAGTTAGAATATTTATGGGTTCTCTTGTGAATAATCTAATCGATGAATTAAGTCTCCATAAGTTTATTTGTGTTGAGCATATTTAGTCAAATTAATCTTGGTTCTCTTTGGTTAATATGATTGAATATTTCGGATTCCAAATTCATACTTGTATGCAATTTGTTGAGTCTAAAGAAATCCTTGTTTTCTCTTGAAATTAAGGTCTCTCTTGTTGTTCCCTTGGGAATGACATCTTATGGGGTAGAGTCCTTTTGAACTTGCGATTAATTTCCAAATCTTTGTGGGGAGTGCGGCTGTGGAATTTTTAGGGGTTATCTTGTATCTTTATAAACTCCTTGATGAATGCATTTAGCATCATCTTTATGATTGCATCTAAACAAGATGATTAAACATTTACCTTTGGTCATGAAATGTCTCTTACGGAAATTTCATTAGGATTCCGTTCTTGTACCTTTGACAATTTTATTTACAAAAAGGGGGAGAATTAATTGCAGTTCACACTACGAATACATATGGTTTTCGGATCATTATGTAAGGGTGAGTGGTTTCCATGTGAGATTGAGTATTGACTAAGGGGGAGTGAAGTATCACCATAGTATTGTTGTTGAAATTGTGATGCAATTGGACTTTGACGCTGTGTAATAATACTATGACACTGTATAACAATGATTGAGAACCAATGCTTTTCTCATTGTTATAGCTACGGATTTTCAACAACGATGATACTAAACTTGCAACCTTTGGGATCATTGGACTACTTGGAAGTGACGAATATTTCAAGTATTGTTGAAGATTAGGCATGTGGAATAGGAGCTACAAAGTTTATTTATATAATTTTTGTATTCCATATGTATTAATTGTTTTGCCACTAAAATTGACAATGGGGGAGATCGTTAGAGCACTGCTCGGTCAAACTTGCATGCGTTGCTATCTTAAGCATGTTTGTCAATCTTAGTGATCAAAACTATAAAGTCTTGATTTCTAGTCTACTATATCTAAGGTCTCGGACTAGGATATAAAGTGTAGTTGAGCTCAAGAACTCCATGGAGATCATCATACAAGATGAAGGACTACTCAAGAAACCAGTGGATCTTCATCGACTAAAAGTTATGTGGGGACTTGAACTTATCTATCACTCAAAAGTCTATCTACTCTATCTCCTATCTTGAGACAAAATTCGTTTTACTATATAGACTAAGAATATGCACATGTGACATTTCGAGCTGAGTATATCTCGCTTATCTATTTCTCGAAATGGGTGTTAGTAAATCTTTCTCCTTATCCAAGTTCATCTTTTCCTAGTGACGAAAGTCATGTTATGTTTCAATCACTTTGGAAATTGCTCTGACGAAAACTAGTTTGTGAATAACAACTATATGACGTCCTCTGAGAATGTTTCAATGATTGAAATGATAGTTTAGAATATATAACCATTGTGGGATATAAACATTGTTATGGCAACATATATATGTATAAGTCCTTAACATTTGAACCGAAGTTTGTGAACTTTGTTGATCAAGTGGAACCGGAACGTGAGCAGCAACTCAGTCATGAACCCGGTCCATGAACCGGCGTAAGTTCTCGAACCCGAGAATATCTGCTTTGAAGTTGAAGCTCGTCCGCGAACTGAGTGCGTCACATTGAACTGACTTATCTTAAATTTAATGAGATTAATAACAAGATTCGGAAGTTCTCATCCCAAGAAATTCTGTTGGAGTTTATTAAATTCAACTGGTTACATTGAGTCCGCGAACTCAAGAGGTTATGTCTGAAAATGGTGTTCGTGAACTTATCTTAAATTACTAAGGAATGATTTTGCAAACCGTTGATTTATAGTTCATAATTAATGATTCGAGTGAATCACATCGTTTTTGATTCAATTGTTTTGATTCATAGCAATTGAACAACTCTATAACTAGTTCATTTGTCATTTGGACTAGTTATGGTGAAGAAGAATATGGTTGATATGAGTTTTGGCATTTAACTAGTTCATTTGAGTCATCTAACAACCACAGTTAATAACCCTTGGTTGAAAGATATTAGTTATGGTGAAGAAGAATATGGTTGATATGAAAGTTTTCATTTGGCTAACCATTTGGTTGACTAATATTGAACCAACCATTGTACACATTTGGGTACGGTTACACGAACTCAAAACGTCAAGTACATGTGTGTATGGCAAGCTAAGTTTTCGATCTAACGGTTGAAAGATATTAGCTTGTATCTAAATCAGGTTTTCATCCACTAGTGGAGAAAAGGCTATCTGGGGCACAAGGAAACGACACAAAACAACTATCTAGTAATCGCCACGTATGAAGTGTGTCCTTGACCAAAGTCAATGTGTCGTTGTGGAATGACTTTAGTTGACTTCTACAACGACACAACTTAATGTTTCGTTAACTAAAGTCAAAATGACGTTGTTATATGACTTTTGTTGACTTAGACAACGACGTTATCGGTAGCATTGTTTCTTTTTTATAGTGTACGTTTAGGATGTAATTTCCTTATGCGAACGGTTGGATATGAAAAGGATATAATTTGTAATTTATTTATTTTTATTTTTCTTTTTTGTAATTATAATTAAGAGAGTACTTATTTGTTTAGGTTGAGAAACATAATTCTCGCCTCATCCCTCATCTGGTCTCTCTCTCCTCTATCTCTCGTCTCTTCTAAATCTAAACCTTCCTGAGATCTTTCAAATCAAAACTAAGTTTTGAACTAAACTGAGATATTCAAAATCAAAACCTTACTCATTCCTATATTTCTTTTTTAGAATCCTTTTCTATTTCATCTTTTTCCTAAACCCAAAAATGAAAATTCCACAGATCGTATGTTAACTCCCCCAAATCAAAGACTATCTCAAACCCTTTATCAAAATCAAAATCAAAATCAAAATCGATGTATCAGATCTAAAAGAAAATCCCTTTTTTGAAACTCTACGTCTAGGTTATTTGCTTCTAAAATCAAAAGCAACCCTCATCTCATATTTGATTCAGTTAGAATGAGATTTCGTCAGGTATTATCCCTAATTTTGTTTTTTTTATGCCGTTTTTACTTGATTTTAACCTAATCTAGTGAATGATATCATCTGTAAGGTAAATTTTTTTGGTAAAGATTTGAAGGTTTTTTTTGGATTTCATTCAATGAGATTTAACGAATGGGATTCGCTGGTAGAGTAATTATAAGCATGATAAAGTGATTGTTAGTTGTGGATTTGATTGTTTTTATTGTTTTTGAACTGTAAATTTCGTCATGTGGGTGTTCTTAATGATTCTGATGTCGGGTTTGTTCTTATTTGTCAAACAAAATTGTATGGTTTATGTGATATCTATGATTCTGATATTGGGTTTCGATAATTTTTGGATTTGTATGAATTGGTTAGGGGTATTTGAAATTGGAACAATTGCAGTTTCCCATGTCAGGTACTTCTGATTCCCTATTCCCTTTGTTTCTTTTTTTCTTCTTCTTACAGTTTTTTGTTGGAAAGAAATGCTGTTCTACTGTTACTTCATCAGTTATAGCTGATTTTCCTTTTATTTTGTAGCAGTCGACACTGAGGAGGGGAAATAGAAGGCAATCCCCACCAAGGTCCCCAAGACGTCGCTACCGCTTTTAGTTTTAATCTCTTATTTCTACATTTAGTAGTTATAGAAATGTTCTTCCATATTTCGTTCAAAGAAAATTTACTTGTTTGTCTCTCTTGTTGGTAAGCATATAAAATTGAATAAATCTACTTTTAATTGTTGAACAATTGTTTTTGATCTCCTTTTTTGCAGCCTATTCCAGATCCCCTTCACTTGCTAGTCATGAATCAAGGTCTCCGCTTCATTTTTGTGGTGATTTATTCATTTACTTATCATGTAGGTCCTCTTAAGAGGTTTGCTCTGGAATTTTATCGTGTCCTGTAGTCACATCTGCTACTACTTGAAGCTTGTTTTACAATAAGCTTGGAGTTTGATATTCCGAAGTAATGCATTTCTGTGCTAGATTGACTTGTGTTGTGAATCAATTTTTGGGAAGTTAAAACCATTGTTACTTGTGAATAGACTTTTCATGTTGTATCTATGAGTTAATTTTATGGAAATCCCTTTAACTTGCTTACATTTAATTGGTTTCTAGGTTATTAAGATGATTTCCCGATACTGTTATCCAGTTTATTGGATGAACTAACTTTTTTTTTTGTTATTTTATTGGGAAGAGTATCTTTCTGCATCTGGGGTAGCTCCCCTTCGAATAGCTGTTGGGAAGCTCTATCCTTCTCCTGAACACTTAACAGATTTACAAGTATGTATTTTAACATAGTGGGTGACTTTATGATCAGTTTGTTCATTTTTTTTAGATGCACCCGATACTCTTTGTAATTTCTCTAACCAATAAATGAGAAGAAAATATTAAGTAATTAATAAGTAACTTGTTTCATGTGTAATGCAGGTTGCACAGGAGGAAAAACAACGTAGTTAGTGGTTGTGGTGGTCATGGTGGTAAAGGCAGGGATGGCTATTCTGATGGCAGCTTTGCTACTGGCAGTGTTGCGAAAAGCTGATTTGCCTTGTGAACTTGGTAGTGGAAGTGGAAATGCTAGCTTTAATGGATCTGCTGTTTTGGTAAGTTTCTGTTTGCGACCTTCTGTTCTGATGCTTATATTGATTCCTTACCTGAGTTTTAACTCCATTTACAAGGTTGTTATTAATTATCTTGACCTGATAGAATTTTTTTGAATGCGTACCAAGACCAAAATGGTTCTCCATTGGATTATAACTTTTCTTTGTCCTTGTTATTATTTTTTTGACAATGCATAATCTGAAGTAATCTTTGTTTGTATTTAAGTACTATAAGTAAGACCAACAGAAAGAATGTTCCGTGTTACTTTTATATATTATATGCTCAAGTTGGAATTTGTCTAGTAGCTTAGGCCATCTTTTTACTAGTTAGGTTCAATCTTTGTGTTGAAATTAGATAAGGAGATGGTGAGAGCTTTCGATTGTCATGAAGTTACTTGTGCTATGCTTCAAATGCCATCATAATTTTTGGGAGTTCATTTTGGTTAATTGATGTTGAAACTATTTTTGATGCAGGTGCGCTTTTCGGAAGTGTGAGATTATTTGATCATCGGGAAGATTATCGTTTTGCTGGTTTGCACTTGTCATTAAGAAACCTTCAACTTATTAGGACTTGTAGCTTATCGTTAAGAAAAATCTTTTACTTATTAGGTCCTGTATTGGTGTCAATTCAATACTAAAATCTCGTTGTATCATTTTTGAACTGAATTTATGAATCAATTGAATGTTCAATGGAATGGTAATTTGAGTTTATAAATCCAAGTTTAATTTCAGTGTAATTTGGGTTCTGAATCAGAATTAATTCTGCCCAGTCAGAATGGCTGCAATCAGTCAGCTAATCCTGATTTGTTTTTTTTTAAAATAAAAAAATCAAATCTACGACGTGGTCCAGGTGTTGTCGGTAGCGGCGCCTAGAAGGTATCGTAATTAAGGGGCAATCTGAAAGTGTCGTTCCATAAAAAGACACTAAATCTACGGCACTTTCAGCGGCAACCTGAAAATGTCGTTTAACTCGTTAAAACGACACTACCCGACTATCTTAAATCGACTGTTTTCCAATAGTGATCTAATGGTGAATATTGAATGCTTTGTTACTAAGCTAACATTGATTGCAAACCCTAATTTGAAAGACTATATAAGGATAACTCTAGCCATTGGAAAAACTAATCCCCACACACCTTTCTTGTGTGATACTAGTTTTCTCTAAGCTAGAGTCGATCTCCATTAACCCTTGAGTTTTCTCTCTAAATTCGGGTTAACGACTTAAAAACTTCATTGGGATTGTGAAGCCAGACCGATACTACTTTTCTTGTAGTTGTGTGATCTGATCTTGCTATTTCTATCGTACGAGTACAATTGTAATAATTGGCTTGAGATTTATATCTCCGATAAGCAAGATAAAAGTAGTCACAAACATCTTCGTCTCATTGTTTGTGATTCCTCAATAATCTTCTTCGCTCTTCGATTAAGTTTATTGTGATGTGATTGATGAAACTGAGCTGTTCTTCGGGAATATAAGTCTGGTTTTATCGATTGGTTCCTGTTCACCTTGATTTATCAAAATACGGAACAAAACTCATAGGTTTATTCGTGGGAGATGAATTTATATATTAAATGTAGACTTCTCTATATGAGACAGATTTGTTTTCTGTAGAATTTATTGGGTGAGGTTGTTAGACCCCCACTTTTTCAAGGGTGTTTCCTTTGATCATCTTCCTTATCCTTGACTTCTTTAAGCCGTTTGAACTTCTTCTTTGTTGTTTGTATCTTTTACTAAGGTGTCCTCCTTAGCTAAGATGTTTCCCTTTCGATGCTTTGAAACAATGTTTGGTGCTTTTCGAACTCCTTTGATAACTTCCATGTAACTTTTTAAGTAAACAAAAATGTTATGTTACTTAACTTATTGTATTAATTGGGTCCGAGATTGACATATGTGCAGTTATTCCTTTCCCTAACTCATCGTCAGTTCTGACGAAGGGTGTCTATTCTAACCTATTGTATTAATTAGGTGTGTTACACTCAACAAAGCTAAGTTTAATAATAAAGTTGTTTCCATTGATTAGTAAGGTTTGCAATACCTTTTTTCCAGGGATACAAGATGGTAGGTTACTTCCCTTACCCTTCTTATCCTAAGGTGTCTCCATTCTTTCACGGGTAGTACTTTTTTAGGTACATCGCATTCCATGGGTGCTGTATCACTTCTCCTTCCACCGTTCTCAAATAGTAGGATCCTTTTCCGGCGATATCGTGTATGATGTAGGGTGGTATTTGCCGTAGTACGTATTCCTCAACTACGTAGTTCGAAGGATGACCTTTTTGTTATATTGTCGATCCATCCTTCGTTTATAGTTCACAATTATTTGCAAAGCTACCTCCCTTCTTTCTTCAAAGTCGTCCAACTTCTCTAGTATTATGTTTGTTGTTAGGTTTTTCTCCCAGGCCTCCATCTTTGTTGTGGGAAGCATGACCTCCGTTGGGATGACTGCTTCGGCTCCGTAGGTTAGTAAGAATGGAGTTTCCCACGTAGCCGATTTCCTTGTTGTTATGTAGGACCATAAGACGTTGTGTATCTATTCACATCATATCTTTTTGTGACCCAACTTCCTTTTCAAATTTATTTCTATGGTTTTGTTTGTTTCCTCCGCTTGCCCATTGCTTTTTGGATAGATTGGAGTTGATTTGTTCTTTTGGATGTTTAAGGTGCCAAATAGCATGTCGATGTTATTCCCTTGTAACTGTTTTCCATTATCCGAAACTACGGCTACGGGTATTCCGAACCTGCATATGATTTGCTCAAACAAGAATCCGAAGACATCACATTCTTTGATTCTTGCAAAAGGTTTAGCTTCTACCCACTTAGTGAAGTAATCCGTAGCCACGATCAAGTATTTTATTTTCAATGTTCCCTCTACCAAGGGTCCGACTATATCAACCCCTCATTTAAAAAATTCCAAGGTCTGATAACCGAATTAGATCTATTGATGGGGCCTTAGCGTTGGCATTTTTCACAGCGTTTAGCCATGTTCTTAGAATCTTCGTCCATGAAAGGCCAGTATTATCCTTGAATTTTAGCCTTGACATCTAGTGATATTCTTCCGCTATGGTTTCCAGTTTCTCCACTATGTATGTCGTTAAGTATCCTTCAATTTACCTTCGGTTCTTGAGATACACCGCATTAAAGGTCCGATAAATGACCGTATATACAATATTCCATCACGGAGATCATATGTGGATGCCTTAGACATGATCTTCCTTGCGTCCTTTACGATTGCGGGAAGGTACGCTCGTCAAGGTATTGGTAAATTGAGATTCTCTAATCATTTTCTGGCTCGTTCCCTTCATCATTTTCGGTCGTGGGATGATCTTCATCTTATTCATTTGTTTCTTCTTCGTTTGTCTCTCTTTCGTTCGGTTCTCCCATGACCCGAGTACGGACGGCCAATGTCTCCTCTGCTCCTGAGATTGGTCCTTCTATTGAAGGTTCGTATATCCTTCCAACTTGCACATCTGAGGTGTTCCTTTCCCTTAGAATTGACGATATGTATGTTAGGGCGTCTGCGTGTCTATTATCCTTCCGAAAAATATGTCTGAATGTCACATTGGTAATCTGTGATGTATGGTTCTGAACTAGATTTAGGTAGCAGATAGCACCAGATTTAGAGTTTGGTATTTGAGTTCAATTTGCCTTTACATCCAGACTCGGATGTCGTCTTCTTCCATTCCTGGGATGTCATCGACCTCCGCTTCATCGTTGATGGGTAAGTCCGCCAGAAATTCCGCCAGTATACCTACGATTTTTCAGCTTTTCTGGTTTCGAAAATTATTTGGAACTGCTTGATAAATACATTCCACTTTTCCATTCTTCATATCTTCTCCGTAATGTCGATGATTTGATCTATCTGAGCCTTCGTTAAGACTCAGATGGTATGTGCGTCGAAGTAGATCCTTATCTTTTGTGTTGCAATTACTAAGGCATATATTAGTTGCTCCACCTTCGTGTAATTGCGCTCCACTGAATTAAGCGCCTTGCTGATATAGTAGATGGGATTTTCTTCTTGTCTTTGGATCCACAACATTAGTGCGCTCACATCGTAGCTGGTTGCTGCTATGTAGTGAGTAAGTACCTCACCTGGCTCCGGTTTTTCTAGGATAGGTACGAAGGATAAGTACTCCTTAATATTTTGGAAGGCATGTTCGCATTCCGTAGTCCATGTGAACCTACTTCATTTCTTTAGAGTATCAAAGAATGCTTTGCATTTGTCTGATGATCTTGTTATGAATCTTACCATTGAGGCTAAGATTCCATTTAGCCTTTGGACTTCTTTCAGCGTCTTTGGGGATGACATCTCCACTATTGATCTGACTCTTTCGGTATCCGCTTCTATCCCTCTTTTGGTCACCAAGTATCCTAGGAATTTTCATGAGGTTATTCCAAACGTGCATTTCTCTGGATTGATCTTCATGTGACAGTTTATCATAGCTTCGAATATCTCCTTTAGAACCGACAAATGATTCTTCGCTTCCTTGCTTTTAACAAGCATGTTGTCTATGTAAACTTCCAATATCTTACCTATCCATTGCTTGAAGATTTTGTCCACTAACCGTTGGTATGTTGACACACGTTCTTTTGTGCAAAAGGCATCCTTGTATAATAATATAAGCCACATGGAGTGTATAAAGTAGTATGCTCCTGATCTTCTTCTACAAGCGCGATTTTGTTATACCCCGAGTAAACATCCATGAAGGATAGCCTCCGGTGTCCTTCAGATGCATTGACCAATTGGTTTATGTTAGGCAACGGGTAGCTGTCCTTGGGGCATGCCTTGTTGAGGTTTCCAAATTCGATACAAATGTGCACGCCTCCATACTACTTAGGTATGATCACCATGCTGGTTATCCATGTGGGATATGTAACTTCTCATATGAATCCTGCTGTGAGGAGCTTCTGCAAATCCTTTTCTACAGCCTCCTGGTAGATATATGATACTTTACGGATACGATGCTTGAACGGTGCTGCCTCAGTTTTGATCCGGAGGTGGTGTGAGACTAAGTCCGGATCAAATCATGGAATGTCTTCCATATACCATGCGAAGATATCTGCGTATTCTGCAAGTAACTTTTGAAATTTCACTTCCTCGTCTTCCTCTAATAAAGTCTCGATGGTAATCATTTTTGGGTCCTTCTCCGCCCCAATGTTGATTTTCTTTATTGGTTCCACCGGTGAGAAAGTTAGCTTTTGAGGATGTAGAGGAGTACTTTTCTGTAATTGTCATTTGGCGTGGGTATCTCCTACCAGGTTGGTGGAGGTGTTGCCTTCTTTAGCTGAGGGGGCTTCGGGAACCATAAATTCTCTGTTCTTCACTTCGTTGGCGTTTTTCCTTCATCTTTTTCGAGCCTAATGTTGTGATGCGGCTCTTTCTTCATTGAGTCCGACCTCCGCTAGGTTGCATAGTCTTGCATCTTGCTGATCACCCTTGATTTCCATTTCTCCCATATGTGTTGAGAATCGAAGGTACTGATGATAAGTTGTCCCCCTCAGGCGGTGGACCCATAGTCTTCCCATAATGACATTGTAAAGTGAAGGTGCCTCTACAACACAAAACCTTGTGTTAGTTATCAATGGGACTGCGAACCTATAAAACAATTTCTACTTTTGGTCTATAGACTTCTCCGTTGAAACCGTAGATTGTGCAAGTGGATGAATCCAGATGTTCGTTTGTTAAACCCAAACGTAGGTAGGGTTCATAAAACATGACATTTAACGAGCTGCCTCCATCGATAAAGACCTTCGTAACATTCCATCTGTGGATTGGAAGAGTGATCACAAGTGGATCATTATGCATTTCGACCTCCTGTTTGACGTCCTTTGTTGAGAATGTTAATGGCGTAGACATCCACTATTCCCATGTGCTAGTTGGTGGTCCGATTATCTTAAACACCTCGTGTGCTTCTATTTTCTTTTTGTTCCGAGCTAGTTCAAGAATGTCTTCGAGTAGCTCCTCCTGAGCTCCATCTTAGAATGTGATCATCTTTATGTACTTGCCGTCTTGTGGTAGCTCCACCCTCTTCTTTGAAGTCTCCTCGGTACTGGTAGGTGGTAGCTGCACATACTCCATGAGTTTGCCATCATCCATGAGTCGCTCAATTTTTCTCCTTAGATGGTAACATGCCTCAGTTGTATTCCAGTAGTACTGGTGATATTCATAGTACTCCTTAGGGTATGGAAAGTCCGGCTTCGCCCCTTCCTTGTGCAGGATGTGAGAGAAGGTCGTGTTGAGCTTTGTGTAAACCTTATCTGCAAAGTCATCCCTGCCTTTTCCTTTGCCTTTGTCATCTCCGTACTTCGATCTTTTGTCCCTAGAGTTGATTCTTCCCCTAGCTTCTTTTTGCCTCTTAGGTATCTCTGGAATTGGTTTCAGTTCGTTGCGGAGCAACTGTTGCTTTAGTTTGTGCTCTGGGATTCTCCTTCTGGATCTCTTCAAATCTGATATAGCGGTCTTGAACGATCCGAAGCTCCCCTTCTAAATCTAGTGTCCGATTGTGGAGCTCCACGAATATAGATGATGTCCGATCAAGGACATACTTATAGCAATTAATGCTAATTTCTGGGTTGACTTTGCCAATTGCTTGACACATTTTCTGCCACTTGTCTGTGTATTGCATCAATGTTTCCCGGGATCCGATAGCTAAAGCGAATAGCCTATCTAACCCTTCCTTCGTAGTCTTGTTGTACATGTACGTCTCCAAGAACACGGTTGACAATTGCTCAAACGATTCAATTGAATTCGATGGTAGGTTGTCGTACCATGCTAGTATTGATCCTGTAATTAAGCCGGCGGCAAAGTACCTACAAAGCACTACCTAATCTCTTTTACAATGGGCAAGGACACGAGTGTAGTATCGTAGGTGAGATGCGAGATCTAAGCATTGGAATGCAAGCCAACCAAGAGCTTTTGTCAGGAAAATTTGGATGATTCTCCCCTTTGCCATAGTATGGGCAATATGGCTAGAAAGAAACCGTAGGTCAATGGCTAAGAAGAAAGGGAGGTCAAAAGATATGATCATTATTGAGATCAAGAGGCTTATTTACCAATGAGGTTCTGCAGTTAATTGGTTTAGAACGATATCTATGAATGATCTGATTTTCAGCTGGGATGCAGTCATGAGCTAAAATAGGTAGAGGTAATGAGGAATAGGGTCAATGGACCTGATTTTTTTAATTAGAAGATCCTCATCCTTGTAACTTATTTTTTTCTTTTAATAAAATTTCACCCCTTCAAAAAAAAAAAAAAAAAAAAAAAAAAGTTGTAACTCTTGAGCTTGTTTAATTTCCTACTTATTGTTGGTGTTTAATCTATTCAGCGTTTGCTGATAACAAAAAAAACATGCAAAGCGATATGAGAAGCAACATTTTTGTACATAATAATAGTTCATTCGCACATGATGAGGTTTTTATTGCGCTCAGACTACATACAACACTTGAATGACTTAGGCTCGTATTTATACGCCTTAAAACAGAAGAAAGCACGTAATGAGAAGAACTAAACAAACCAAACAGAGGATGATACATAATGAAAGAAAATAAACGACCCACACATGACACATGTGTCATCCGTGCATGTAAATTACTAAGAGTATTGTGAAAAATTCACACACTATTTATTATCACACAAACACCATACACACAGGAATCCATTGTCTGTAGTTGGATGTTATCGGTATATGTACCGCAGATGAGAATTTATTCAGTAGCACAAATATGAGAGTTCAAGTCCTCGATTATCGACTGGAAGAAACCTAGATAGTCAATTGGAACTGGAGAATCCTCGTCAATCTTCTCATATTCGATAGTCCAGCTCACAATACTCCCACCTCCATTAGCCTTTGGCTTAGCACGAAGAATTGCATCAAACTTCTTGTATACTTTCATCACGTCTCCATCTATATCTTCATAATGAATCATCCTTGTTTCGTCATCGTGTGTTACTTTCGTGTGGACAAATTCATGTCTACCCTCTGCATACAGATGCAAAAATGATATTAACTTGCAGGTAGTAGTTAATATAAATGTAGGAAGCATATGTTAAACGCGCAAATTATGAAAACAAAGTACAAATTCAATTGAATTTAACTCGAAATACAGGCATACCGACAATATAGTTCCATTGCTTGATACAACCGGATGTAGTTCCATGTCCCTCGATCACTTTGGCGCCAGTATAAATATGTGGGATTGCTGTAGGAATGTCTTCATGTTCCTTAAACATTTGGTAATATTTGTCAGCATTGCAGTTAACCTCCGATTCAGCAACAAGCTTCCCAACTAATCCTGAAATGGTATGATGATGAGCCATATTGATAATTCAGGTAGTTTGCAACACAATAAAAAGATATTCAACTGATTTTGATGAATTTGATCTTAGCCGAATGGGTTTATATAGAAACTATGGTTGAATCTGTTTAATGATAATGACCTTTATTCTATTTATTTTTTTTATTTATGGGCGGAGCTATTTGGCTCCCTCTTTTCCATCTTCCTATTCACCTTCCTACAATTTAAACCCCATATCTAGGGAATGGTGAATCCTACCAGTATCTGAATATGAATCTAAATCTGAATGTGTGGTTGAGATTGTAGGGAGGTGAATAGGGAGGTGGAAAAGAGGGAGTCAAATAGCAATTCCGTTTATTTTTGAACCAAAGATTTTGTGACAATAATAAATTGTGAGACATTTTTTATATTTTTTATAGGACTTGGCTCAGTAATACATTATGAATAATGATGGGACTTTAGAGCGTCTGCAGCGGACGACCAAGAGTAAAAATTTGGTCTTTAACAGAGACGTAGTGGGACGGAGTAAAGACTAAATCCCAGACCATACCAAATTTCCAGACCAAATTTAGTCCGCGACCAAGACCAAACCCAAATTTAGTCGGGCGCACGTAAACTTAACGCCCCACACCGAGCGCACGTAAACTTAACGCCCCACACCGAGCGCACCTGAAGTTCACGCCCCACACCGAGCGCACCTGAAGTCTCCGCCCCATTTTTTCCACTTTAGCATGGGGCGTTAACTAAAACAACGCCCCATTTTTATTTTTATTTTAATTAGTATGGGGCAGTAACTATACCCCGCCCCATATTTTTTTATATTTTTTTTTTATTATGTGAACAGTGTCTCCGTCTCATCAGGCGTAAACTATATCAACGCCCACACCGAGCGTAATCTTTACCAACGCCCCACACCGAGCGTAATCTTTACTAACGCTCGACCAAATTTAATCGCCCCCACTGCGTCACTCAATGGACTAAACCCAAATATGGTCTTTTTTTTTACTCTTTAGTCTTTAGTTTTGGTCGCACCGCTGCAGACGCTCTTAGTGGTTACACAACTCTATAATTGGAGTTGTACTAATCAATATAATTCTAAATGGTGCTACATTACATTAATTGTTTTTTAGGAATTAGGATTTGATCTGTTCCATACAAATGGCTCTACACAGAGAGTTGTAGATGTTTATTACGTAGACTCATAGTGAAAAAATTCTCACAAATGGCTCATAGTTGCAGCCTTGCAGGTGAGTCGTAATGGCTCTATGTTACCCATAAATATAGGACCACATTTTGATTGTGGATACCTAAGTCCATATAGAAGGTGGTCTAAGACTTAGTGCAGTGGAGCTCTATTTTTCTCAGTGCGGCGGCTAATGCATTTTACGGCAGACACTGAACTGTCTGAACGTGTGTGACTGTAACTCGGCCGATAGAATTTTAATGCATATCTATATAGATGACATTTTTTAATCAGCAAAGACAGAAGAATAAATTGCATTAAAAACGAGCTAACCACACAACAACTAAAATTTAAGATATGTAGGACAATCCCATAATTTAAGTAAAGAAAAGCAGCTGTAAATTTGCAGAAATCTTATATCCAAATATGTAACGTTCATGGCATCCTTATTTCGTCGACAACAAAAGAAATCATTGAGGAAAAGGTCATTACCGACACTACTTGGACATCGTGATACATGCGCGCATATAAATATACTGAGTTGGATGAAGACTCACTCACCATGATACACGAGCAGACAATTATATCCTAACACGTAAATTTGGCTAGTAAATATGGGTCCATACAATTACATCATAAACAGCGGAGTTGGTGTAAAGAGATTGAATGAATGTAGCTTTACTCAGTAATTGGTGTTGGAAAAATGGGATTGAAAAACTTCAGTTCTGGTGTCAAGTCATCACCGGAAAGTTTGGGTTCAGTGGCCCACAGTGGATGGCTAATGAAGTCAAAACTAGACTGTTGCGATGCCAATTCCTCTTCTAATTTAGTTACCTTAAATAACTTTCCTATTTTTAGCTTGCTTTAAATTCCTAGTTTAGTTAAAACTCTAATTTTAGTTTTACTTGTTTCACAAGTATGAGAAGATATAAATACTTCTCTTGAGTTGTGTTAAAGATTAAGAATTAATACGAGAAACTCTTCTTCAATCTCTTCTAGTCTTCTTTTCTTCTTCTTAATTCTCTTCTTCTCTTAATTCTTCTTATTATCCAGGTTCTAAACCTATTTTAATCACATAAACCTTGTGTTTTGGTCTAGAACCCTAACATCTGGTATCAGAGCAGGTTCAATTCTACACCTAGTTTTACCCAAATTTTTTTTTACCATGACATACACAGACGATTTAGCTAATCTCCAACAGAGCATTGATGGAGTTACAACCAAACTCGGTACATTGATTGATACTCTCACCAAAGATCGTGAGTCAGACATAGCTGCGGCTAAGACATTACGTGAAGAGTAAACAATAAACTTGATCTTGTTGAGCACGAAAAATCTCTTACGGATGGATTAACTCAAGCTTTCACTGATGCGATTCAACAACTTATTCCTCATCTGAAACTGGCAGAAGAAATCCCTTTAAATAATTCCAATCGTAATGCTCATAATAATGGTACTGGGATTCTTGATACGCCTCCTCGCAACCCACCAGTTCACCTTAAGTTTGCCTCTTTTGATGGCGACAATGTTGATGGTTTGTTATTTCAAGATGAGCAATATTTTACTTGGCATACTATCGCTAACAATATGAAGGTCTCTCTGGCTGCGGCTCATCTAAAAGGAGATGCTAATGCATGGTTCCGTTGGAAACGCACTACCGTCACCAATATACTATGGCCTCAATTTTGTTTTGTGGTACGTGAACGTTTCTCTCCTGAAAAGTTTATTGACGCTAAAATGGCTATAAGCACAATTCAGCAAAAAGGTACTGTTAAAGAGCATATCCTATTTTTGAACGTCTTCTGAATCATGTGGATTTTCCGGAATCACATTTGATTAATCTGTTTAATCATTCATTGAAACCTGAGATTGGTTATGTGGTGAAGTTATTTGAACCCACAACATTGGCTTCAACATTTAAGAAGGCACTTAATCAGGAAGCAGTTCTGTTAGCATCCTCAAAATTTTTTCCTAGGCCTAATCAGTTCAGATCATCTACAAATCCTACTAACACTCAGGTTAGGAGATTTCCTTTACCGGCTGGTGTTAAACGACTTACTTGGGAAGAACAAAAGGAAAAGCGAGACAAAGGTCTTTGCTTTAATTGTGACCAACTCTACCAACCAGGACATATTTGTTTGAAGCCTCGACTCTTGCTTTTGGATGTTCCTCAACACTCGGATATAACTGATGAAGCTCATGTTGAGTATAGTTATGATTCTACTGACGATGTTCTTCTTACAGATAATACGCTTCCTGAGAATTCTGAACCAACACTATCATTAAACTCTCTAATGGGTTCTTCGTTTCCAAAAACTATGTGTATTGTGGGTTATACCAAGGCTCATCCCTTTACAATCTTGATTGATTCTGGCTCCACTCATAATTTTCTTCATCCAAAAGTGGCTAAACAGTGTGGATATTCTGTCAACTCGGTAGATGACGCCTTACAGGTTACCGTGGGTGATGGTGCTCAAATACAGACTCGAGGGTTTTGTAGTAATGTACACGTCAAACTTCAAGATTATTCTTTTCATACTGATTTTCACCTTCTGAATATCAGTGGTTGTGATGTTGTTTTAGGAGTTCAATGGTTACGTACTTTGGGTCCTATAACTTGGGATTTTTCAAGATTAATGATGAAGTTTCGCATACAGGATCAGGATGTGGTACTACTAGGAAAATCCTCTTCCAGCGTTATGCTTTTAGATGTCAAGCCCATGCGAACCTTTTGCAGTTTTCTTTCAACTATCTGCATTAGCTTCTTCCACTATTGAGGCCCCAAATCTTCCACCTGCGTTGCATGATTTGCTTACCACATATGCTGATGTTTTTTAGATTCCTACATCACTTCCTCCTGAGAGATTACATGATCACCGTATCAATTTGTTACCCGACTCTGCACCTGTCAATGTCCGACCATACCGTTACCCACATTTTCAGAAGGAAGAAATCGAGAAGATAGTACATGAACTTCAACAAGATGGACTTATTCGACCCAGTTCTAGTCCTTATTCATCTCCCATATTGATGGTACGCAATAAGGATGGTTCTTGGCGTATGTGTGTGGACTATAGAGCTCTTAACAAGATCACTATCAAAGATCGTTTCCCAATACCAGTGGTGGATGAATTATTGGATGAACTGCATGGTGCAACAGTTTTTACGAAGTTAGATTTTCGATCTGCTTATCATCAATTACTTATGCACTAGCCGGACATACCAAAAACTGCTTTCCGTACTCATGATGGACATTATGAATTCTTAGTTATGCCATTTGGTCTTTCAAATGCTCCAGCCACCTTTCAAGGGTTGATGAATCACATTTTTCGTCCTCATCTTCGCAGGTTTGTGCTGGTATTTTTCGATGATATCTTAATTTATAGTAAGACCATGACTGAGCATATTCACCATTTGTCTCTGGTATTTGAATTATTGCGACTTCACCAGTTATTTGTTAAAGAGTCTAAATGCACTTTTGCACAAACTACGGTGAAGTATTTGGGTCACATCATTTCTTCTAAGGGTGTCTCCGTTGATCAAGATAAGATTCAAAGTGTTCTGTCTTGGCCTCTTCCAACTTCACTAAAGGAATTAAGAGGTTTTTTGGGGTTAGTTGGATATTATCGAAAATTTGTCTAGGATTTTGGTAAGATTAGTGCACCATTACATAACTTGCTGAAGAAAGATGGATTTATATGGAATGATCATGCTACCACTGCATTCAAAGTCCTTCAAAAATCTCTTACTACAACACCAGTTTTAATTATTCCAGATTTTGCTAAGGAATTTTCCTTGGAGTGTGATGATTCTGGTAATGGTTTGGGAGATGTATTGATGCATTCTGGTCGACCAATTGCTTATTACAGCAAACCCTTGATGGGTAAGAATTTAAATCTTTCGGTATATGATAAAGAAATGCTTGCAATTGTATCTGCAGTTCAAAAATGGATACCATATCTACTTGGACGACATTTCAAGATACTAACCGATCACAAGAGTTTGAAATACTTTCTTGATCAAAAACTTTCTTCTATGGAACAACAAAAATGGTTATCTAAGTTATTGGGCTATGATTATGAGATCATTTTTCGCAAAGGCAAGGAAAATCTTGCAGCTGATGCTTTGTCCCGCAACATTGGATCTTGCTTTAGCTTAACTTCACCAATTTTTTATGGGGTTACTGAGATAGTTCGTGAATGTCATTTGGATGCTGAGCTAAGTGTATTAATTCAACAACTCATTGCTTTTCCTTCATGCAAACTAAACTTTTCATACACTAATGGAGTGTTGCGGTACAAATGACGAATAGTTGTGGTACCCAATTCTTTATGGTGTACCAAAATTTTTGAGGATTTTCATTCAAAACCTATAGGGGGTCACTCAGGGTTTTTGAGAACTTTTAAACGTGTGCAGCACAACTTTTAATGGAAGGGTATGAAACAATCCATCAAAGATTTCATTGCTCAGTGCGATGTTTGTCAAAGAAATAAAACTGCAGCTATATCACCACCGGGCTTATTGAGTCCACTTCCGATTCCTTCTGATGTCTGGATTGATATCTCCATGGATTTTATTGATTTTTTTCCTCCTTCTAATCGGAAGAACGCAATTTTGGTGGTTGTTGATCGTTTAACAAAGTATGCACATTTTATCCCTCTAATGCACCCATATTCTGGTAGTTCTATTGCGGAAGTCTTTGTCCGTGAGATTGTTCGACTTTATGGTATGCCGAGGAGTATAGTCAGCGATCGTGATCCCATTTTTATGAGCAACTTTTGGGAGGCTTATTTCCAGCTTCAAAATACTCAGCTATGTCGCAGTTCTGCCTATCATCCTCAGAGTGATGGTCAAACTGAAGTCACAAATAGGACATTAGAATGTTATTTAAGGTGTTTTGCTGGTATGAAGACGAATGATTCGTCAAAATGGATTCCATGGGCTGAATGGTGGTATAACACGAGTCATCATTCTGCCATTAACATGTCTCCTTTTCAAGCTCTTTACAGTCGTCCACCACCAACAATTTCAGTGTATCTACCTGGTACAACTTCGATGCATGATGTAGATGTAAATCTTAAAGCTCGGGATCATACACTCAAGTTATTAAAATCTCATCTTCTTGATGCTCAAGCACGAATGAAAGCATACACTGATGCTCATCGCACAGAACGAGTATTTGCTGTAGGAGATTGGGTTTTTTTTCGTCTACAACCTTATAGACAGCGTACTGTTACCAATCAATCATTCTCTAAACTCTCACCAAGGTTTTATGGGCCTTTTCGTGTTCTTGAAAAGATAGGTTCAGTGGCATATCGATTGGAGCTTCCGGTAGAAAGTCACATCCATCCTGTATTTCATGTTTCTCAACTTAAGCTGAAATTGGGAGCAGCTAACTCTGGTCAACAGATTCTACCATCTGTTATTGATTATGATAAGTGGGAACCAGCGACATTTTTGGATCGGCAGATGTACAAGAAAGGGTCTTATGCTGCCACCAAATGGTTAGTTAAATGGATGGATCACCCCACTGAAGAAGCTACATGGGAGGATGCAGATGAGTTGCTTCTTCGTTTTCCTGAGTTTGAGGCTTGAGGACAAGCCGTTTTTCATCCGGGGAGGGATGTTTCGATGCCAATTCCTCTTCTAACTTAGTTACCTTAAATATCTTTCCTATTTTTAGCTTGCTTTAAATTCCTAGTTTAGTTAAAACTCTATTTTTAGTTTACTTGTTTCACAAGTATGAGAAGATATAAACACTTCTCTTGAGTTGTGTTAAAGATTAAGAATTAATACGAGAAACTCTTCTTCAATCTCTTCTAGTCTTCTTTTCTTCTTCTTAATTCTCTTCTTCTATTAATTCTTCTTATTATCCAGGTTCTAAACCTATTTTAATTACATAAACCTTGTGTTTTGGTCTAGAACCCTAACATAGACATGGTAAATCTTGTTGGAGAACAATTGTCGAAAGTTACCAATTGGTTGAAAAGAACTGCACCATCTCTATCCATTCTGTCACCAATACTCCTCTTTGTACTTTCTCTTCTTTTTCTAATGAATTCCTTCTTCATCAAAAAGAGACTTCCTCGTTGTGATAATTGAGCATACAAACACACATCGTAACATGTCAATATTATAGTAACAAGCTGCTAACCCGGTGCATACGCACCGGCATTTTAACGTATAGTAATGAAAAAGAAAAGAAAAATGTGGCTCATCATTTGTGACTTCGTGTTTCGTTTGTATGAATATTTTATAGGATTTGAGTTTTCTCAAATGCAAAAAATTGGGGAACAGAGGAACTTTCCATGTGCTTGCGTTGCATTCTTTGCAAGAATAAACGCCTTGAGATTAATACCCATGAGAAGTTGTGAATTTTCTAATTAGTTCAAAAGCAGGCCTAAAACATGTCACTTAGGAGTGGAGTTCATACCACTTCCCTGTTCTTTTTTGGGTTCTACTTCAGTTAAAGCAGTACCCTGAAAGGGAACACTGCACCACAAACAATGTGACGTCTGCCTTCGGACGACACCCAAACTTATGTATAGGTTTTTCATTTACTGAAATAGAATTTTAGATGTTCGCTTTGCTCTTCTTTTTTCCTAAAAGATAAAAACTCGGGAAACTACTTCCGTTTCTTTCTTACTTCTTCATTTAGCCTTTGAATAAAACAAAGTTTACATGGTTAGATAAAGCATATTGTGTGCTAACGTTTGGTTCAGCCACAATGCATCTTTCATAATATACTTGCCTTCTTATTCAGTTTTGTTGACCTCTTTCTTCGTCTCCATATTAATACACCTATATCTGGAAGAAGAAGAAATTAAAAAAAAAAAGCAAGAAACTTTTATCCCAATTCTTTATTCTTGTAAGAAGGAAAATTTCAGCGTAAAACCCATATAGGCAGTGAATTTTATTTTTGGATTGCTGCTAAACAATATAGTTTTCAAACTTGCTAAAGGTAGACTACCAATACCATAAGCTTACTTGAACTTGAATTATATTGGATACTCACGGAGTATGATTAAGAATCTTTCAAATTTATGTACTATATATATGGTCCTAGATATTCAAACAGATTTTCATCCAAGGTGTTTTGTTAGGAATGCAACCTTTGGAATTTCCATAACCAATCGTATATCGTGATTTTTCTCTACGAATATACTAATTATTTTTAACCTCCAAAATATTACTACCTCCGTTTCAGGAAAACTGTTACTTTCACTTTTTTATTTTAGCCTAAAAATAGGTCAAATTGAAAAAGTGAAAGTAACACTTTTTCCTGAAATAGAGGGAGTATTTTTCTTCATTAGTTCCATGGACATCATCTCATCTCTTTGAGAAATGCTTTCCATTCTCATAAACCCTGTAGTAAAAAATCTATTCCACATTTCAATCTTCAAATCTGAATTATTTACCAACACATTACTGAACAGTACCAAATTTGTTACTAATAAAATCACTTGTTAATTTAATCTCCTCATTAACCCATTTATATTTATAATATAATTATTACTATCACCATTACGAACAAAACACAATGGATAAATTTGAATATCAGTTTCCACAATGACGCCTTCTTTCCTGTTGTTTCCGATGATAACATTTTTTCAATATTTTTATCCTTTTATTCTTCAATGCTTTCTGCATAATCTTGTTGGACTTATACTCTTCAATGCTTTCAATGTTTTCTGCATATCCTTATATTCTTCAATGCTTTCTTCAAAATTTTATGTTATGAACATCGAAAGCACTCCAACCTTGTAGTGACTCTATCTCGATACTCTTATGCAATCCTATCAAATTGTCATACTTATCGACTTATATACACTACCATCGTAGATGTACATGCCTGATGTGTCATCTTATATTGATGCATTTGTGGAGTCTTCAATTTTCAAATGTTGCAAGGTATATGAACTTTCCACAGGATAGGATGTGTACGTATATGTTGTCATTTGCCACCATTCATCTTTGTAGCCTGACTTGATTAGCAGCAATTTGGAATCGTGACTGAAGTTCAGATTGTTGGCTTAAAAAATATCTATATAATGCTTCTCTTTGATCGTCAGTTCTATGATTAATCAAGTTCCAAAGATATATGAATCTGAATTTGTAGCCTACCAACATTTATAAGACTAATGGTACGTATCTTTTCAATTTTCACCGAAAGGGTTTGTGTCAGGGGCGGAGCTAGCTAAGTGCAAACGTGTGCACTTGCACCCCCTGCCCAGCTAGCTCCAAAGCCTAATTTAGGCCCAAATTTTTTTTAAATTATAATCACAAGCCTAATTTTGCTTGTTTACACCCCCTAAAATAATTTCTATACCCCAAAGCAAATTTTAGCACCCCCAATTAAAATTTTTGGCTCCGCCCTTGGTTTGTGTGTTCCTAATGGACAAATCTTTGTCTTATGAGTTAGGAAGAGTTTCTGTCAATAAAAGTAAACCGACGTGTTTGGGAAAGCCGGAAAAGTTGTGACCTATTGCAACTTGGAAATGAAATGTGGTGTCGCTTCACCTCAATTCTAAACAACATGATTTCTAGTCTATCAAAATTACTTGACTGTTCACTTTTCGGCTGACATGGCAATGAGATGTACAGTAATGCTGACATGGCTTCACCATTGATTGTGGTTGCGCCATGTGGCGCTTTTGGAGTCCCTTATTATATAGAAAGATAGTCCGTGTTCAATGGGGGCTTCCCTATCAAGCCTTTCTAAATGGAGCTACATTACACTAATTATTTTTTAGGAATTTGGATTTGATCTGTGTTAGAATTACCTCTAAACATGTTCTAAACATGTAGATTATTCTAGAAACAAAGAATATAAGGTAAGCCTCCATAGGAATAGTTGTTAGTTTCCAAAGGCATAATTGTTAGCCTCCATAAGCATAGTTGTTAGCCTCCAAAGGCATAGTTGTTAGCCTCCATAGGCATAATTCTCTTCTTCTCTTTGTAAGCCTATAAATAGGCATTTGTAGTATCATTTGTAATCATCCAAAAATATCAAAAACATTGTATTAATGTTATCTAAATGAAAACTCATTCAATGAAACTCTTTGTTTTGATTCAATCTTGATATGGTATCAGAGCAAGGAGAAGGATCCTTGTATCTAGTGTTGAAACCCGCAATGGAAACCTGTCATTCAATACAACATTAAACATAAGTATGTCACTGCGCACTCATTGTAGTAAACGTGGTCATACCAAAGACAAGCGCTTTAAGATTATCGGGTATCCATATTGGTGGGATAAATGCGATCCCAAGAAAAAAGAATTCCATTTGCTGAAGACATGTGGTTAGTAATCTAACCTCCGCTATGGAAACAACCAATGGTAAGGTTTTTAATATTTCGCAAGTTGTTCCTAATAGATCATGGATAATTGATTCGGGTTGCACAGACCATATGACTTTTGATTCCAGACAGTTTCTCCTCTTAAAACATCCATACACAACTCCGTTTGCACATGAGATGGATCTTTGGCTCCGATAATTGGAGAAAAATCATTAAATCTTACGGATACATTGAGTCTAGATTCCGTTTTAGTCGTTCCCTCTCTAAATTATAATCTATTATCAGTTTCCCAAATTACTAAAGTCTTAAATTGTGTTGTTATCTTTTGGCCTAATTCTTGTGTGTTTAAGGACATTCGAACACGGCGGACGATTGGATCCGGGGTTAGAAGAGGAAAGCTATACTATCTAGATTTGAGTCAAAAATTTCGGAAAGATTATCTAACGCTTTAGTTGTGAATGGTACTCGGGGAGAAGGAGAAATCACAAATTTGGTTATGGCATAGACGGTTAGGGAATGCTTCTTTTGGCTACTTAAGAAAGCTATTTCCTAGTCTATTTTCAAAGATTGATGTTTCTAGTTTTCAATGTGAAGAATGTGAACTAGCTAAAATCCATCGTACTTCGTTTCCATCAAGTTTAAATAAAAGTCCTATTCCATTCATGATTATTCATTCGATGTTTGGGGCCGTCTAAAGTTAACACTCTTGGAGCGCACGATGGTTCGTCACCTTTATTGATGATTGCACTAGGATGACATGGGTTTGCTTGATGAAATCAAAAGATGAAGTGAATAATTTATTTCGAGAGGTTTCACAAAGTAGTCAACACACAATACAATACAAAGATTCAAGTTCTTCGAAAGTGACAACGGAGCGAATATTTAAGAAATCGATTTTCGGCATTATTTAAAAGAATGTGGTATTGTTCATCGACAACTTGTCCTAATACTCCTCAACAGAATGGGGTAGCCGAAAGGAAAAACCGTCACTTTCTTGAAGTTTTGCGCGCTTCATTAATATCGGCTCATATGCGTTAACTTATTGGGGTGAAGCTCTTGCCTCTCGACATATGTGATCAACCGTACACCTTCCATCACTATCATTTTTCGGACACCTTTTCAAGCTCTCGGTGAGGCAACAGTTTCTGCGGTTTCCAAACTTGCCTCCCACGCATATTTGGTTGTGTAGTATTTGTGCACTTACACAAGAACCAACGGAGCAAGTTATCTCCCGAGCTTTAAGATGTGTCTTAAAGGATATCTTGCAAGTCGAAAGGATATAGGTGCTACCATCCTCCAACTAAACGAATGTACATCACATTGGATGTTAAGTTTCACGAACACGTGATGTATTACTCGAAGTCCGAACTTCGGGGGAGTATGAAAAAGAAATTAGGACTCTTGACCATGAAGAAGACATAATCGAAGAAGATGTTGTTCTTGAAATTCCAAAAGAACAAAAGTTAGTGGGGAAGAAATTAACACGAGATAATGAAATTGAAGCTATAAATGAAGTTGAAGAATATAATGCATATAGATCAGAAGATAATGCGATGAAGTTGAAGAATATAATGATAGATCACCAACCCCAATCCAACCGTTAACAAGATGTTCTTGAACCTGCAAAGAAACAATTGCCGAACGTCGAAATAGAGGTATCCCTAAATCTATGTATGAACACGATATTTCATCAAAAGCTAAATATCCCATGAGTAATTATATCTCTAATCACCGATAAATAGAATAAAATAAGTCATTTGTGAATCAATTATGTCCGTAGTTATTCTTAACGTGATATAAGTGGAAGCATTATCGATCCGAAATGGAGGGAAGCTATGATCGATGAGATGAAATCCTTACAAGAAAATAATAATTGGGACATGGTTGAATGTCGAGAAGGAAAGAAAGTCGTGGGATGTCGTCGGGTTTTTACAAATCAAATACAAGGCAAATGGTGAAATTGGCCCGCTTTAAGGCAAGATTGGTTGCTAAAGGGTATAGCGGACTTATGGTGTAGATTATAATGAGACATTCGCCCCTGTAGCTAAAATGAATACGATCACGAGTCTTGTTGTCTCTTGCTGCAAATTTGGGTTGGCCATTTGCAACAGTTTGATGTCAAGAACGCCTTTTTACATGGAGATTTGTCCGAAGAAGTGTATATCCGGCTTCCACCAGGTATGATGGAGTCGAGTTGCATAACGAGAAAAGTTTGCGAGTTAAACAAGTCATTGTATGATGCAAACAATCTCCGAGAGCGTGGTTTGGAAGATTTACCAAGTCTATGAGAGCATTTGGTTATCGTCGGGCAAATTCAGATCATACTTTATTCTTAAAGAAAAATCGAGGTAAGATTACATCTTTAATCATATATGTAGATGACATGATAGTTACGGGAGATGATCCAGAAGAAAGAAAGGCTCTCCAAAATTATCTATCAAGTGAATTTGAGATGAAGGATCTTGCTTCTTTAAAATACTTCCTTGGAATTGAAGTATCTCGATCAACGAAGGAATATTCTTGTCACAAAGAAAATATGCCCTTGATTTGTTGGAGGAAACAGTATGACAACATGTCAACACAGTAGAAACACCCGTAGAGCCGAGTTTGAAATTATGTTCGGATGGCAACCAAGTACTGTTGATAAAGGAAGATACCAAAGGCTCGTGGGTAGACTAATGTACTTGGCACATACAAGACCCGATCTTGCATATGCATTGAGTATTGTTAGTCAATTCATGCATAATCTGGAGAAACACATATGAATGCGGTAATGCGAATCCTAAGATACACAAGTCTGCTCCGGAAAAGGGATCTTGTTTAAGAAAGGTCAAGACTTCAAAAGTATGGAGGCATATACCGATTCCGACTATGGTGGGTCATGTGATGATATGAGGTCTACTTCGGGATATTTTACCTTCGTTGGGGTAATCTTGTTACATGGAGAAGCAAAAACAAGGAGTTGTTTCACGATCAAGTGCGTAGGGCCGAATGGAGAGGTATAGCGGCCGGGTATCTGCGAAGTTATGTGGTTAAAACGTACTCGCTAATCCAATTGGGGTATCCTCCTAGGAAACCAATTCGTTTGTCTCTTCTGCGATAACAAAGCGCGTGTGATATTGCACACAATCCGAGTTCATCATGATCGCACAAAACATGTGGATATAGATAGGTTCTTCATTAAAGAGAAGTTGGATAATGGGATCGTGGAGTTACCTAGAATTAGATCGGAAGAAACAGTGGTGATATTCTAACTAAAGCGGTTCCAAGTAAAATATTTTTTGAAGTTTGTTGGCAAAAAGCTAGGCATGAAAGCGACATATATGCACCAGCTTGAGGGGGAGTGTTAGAATTACCTCTAAACATGTTCTAAACATGTAGATTATTCTAAAAACAAAGAATATAAGGTAAGCCTCCATAAGAATAGTTGTTAGCCTCCAAAGGCATAGTTGTTAGCCTCCATAAGCATAGTTGTTAGCCTCCAAAGGCATAGTTGTTAGCCTCCATAGGCATAGTTCTCTTCTTCTCTTTGTAAGCCTATAAATAGGCATTTGTAGTATCATTTGTAATCATCCAAAAATATCAAAAACATTGTATTAATGTTATCTAAATGAAAACTCATTCAATGAAACTCTTTGTTTTGATTCAATCTTGATAATCTGTTCCATACAAATGGCTCTACACAGAGAGTTGTAGATGTTTATTACATGGACTCATAAATAAAGGATCACATAGAAGGTGGTCTAACACTTCGTGCAGCCGAGCTCTATTTTTCGCAGTCCGGCGGTTCATGCATTTCACGGCAGACACTGAACGTGTGTGATTAAAACCTGTGTTTGTGTAACTCGGCCGATAGAATTTTAATGCATATCTATATAGATTTGACATTTTTTACTCAGCAAAGACAAAAGACTCAGCAAAGACAAAAGAATAAATTGCATTAAAAACGAGCTAACCACACTCAGCAACTAAAATTTAAGATACGTAGCCAATCCCATAATTTAGAAGTAAAGAAAAGCTGCTGTAAATTTGCAGAAATCTTATATCCAAATATGTAACTTTCATGGCATCCTTATACTACTTGGACATCGTGATACATGCGCGCATATAGATATACTGAGTTGGATGAAGACTTACTCAATGATACACGAGCAGACAATTATATCCTAACACGTAAATTTGGCTGGTAAATATGGGTCCATACAATCTAAACAGCGGAGTTGGTGTAAAGAGATTGAATCAAATGAATGTATCTTTACTGAGTCATCACTGAAAAAGTTTGGGTTCAGTGGCTCACACTGGATGACTAATGAAGTCAAAACTACCGGAGGCATATCGTGTAGGAGACCGATTGTAGAAAATTTCCAATATTGGTTGCAAAGAACTGTTACTGCACCATCTCTTTCCATTCTGGCCCCAAAATTCTTTTTTTGGTTTATTGCCCAAGTATACCTAAAACATGGTTATAATGGATATGTAAACATTAGGAATGGATGAAATGGATACCAAAAATCCTACACGATAATGTCCCTAATGTAAATGTTTTATTCTACCAACTACGTATCATTTTTTTTCTCATGATTGTGAGATATACATAGTAGCTATAATTTTTTTTGAGATACTATGTATTACTGAGCCGAGTCCTATAATTATTGATTAGTAAAGGTTGTCGAGGGACATGGGCTTACTTCTGGCTGTATCAAGGAATGGGATTATGTTCATGGTATGTACAAGCGCCGACCAGAAGCACAAGAAATTCACACAATTAATTAACTTCTGCTTTCTCTTTCATTTTACTCCAATCATAGAGTTGAGTATATTTTTTCATCATGATTGTGAGATATACATAGTAGCTAGGCTCAAAAATTATGTTACTGAGCCGAGTCCTAGTGTCATCATTTTGGAGACTAAAAGGCTGTCGATACTCGACATAATGGTCCTATAAATTATTTTGGACGACTTTACATTGGAAAAATGCCACATAATTAAAGATTCTGTTTCGTTCGATTTATGTTTTGTTTGATCGGCAATGGTTAAAATAGTCGGAAAGATACAAATTAAGAGACAGAGCCGCATTAGCGCTAGAGTCGCACAACCTTAGCTAGCTAATAATCAAAATGGATGAGAGCAAAACAGTGGGGAGGTTGGAGTCTTTGATTAGTTTGGAGAGTTTTCTCGGAATGGTACTCGGAAGATATTTATATTTATTCTTCGTTCGGCTTTTCCGGTGGAAAAGAGAGTACTAACACTTTTCTCAATCTGGCGGTTCATTTTAGGATCGAGACTGAACTGTTGGATGATGAAGACTTCTTCCTCGTCATCATCGTGATGCACGAGCATATAGATAAATCATATGGGTCCGTTTTCAAAGATATATTGATTATCTTGCTTACAATATAAGAAAAAGATCAGTGGTTCCATCCATGTACCTAATTACTAACTAGGATTAGCGTGTTGGTTTGAGTTTGACTTCGATTCACGTCTATAATTCCAGATTCCGCTTCTCAATCAACGCATCCAACTGGATCGGTTAATTCAGAGTTCTGTTACCATTAAGGATCATATTTCCAAAATTATTGACCATCTAGTGGGTACTTGCTCTTACCAATGAAAGATATTCAATTGATTTTGATGAAGATGAGTTTGCGTAGAAACTTAAGTTCGGCTGGATAGACAGACCAAAGGCTGATGACATAATAAGTTGTTTTCTATTTCTTTACACATTTTTATTATTCAATCAATGATATCTTGTGACAAGAAAAGATTATTCGAGAGTGATGAGATAGTACTTAACAGGCACATTTGCTTCAAAAAAAAAATAAAAACAGGCACATCAGTAATAATATGAGATTCTTGTATCATGATTGTTGGAAATTTTGGGTATAAAACAGAGGATGATAACACTAAAAGAAATTGTTGTTGTACTCAAAAGCTTTCAAGGCTCGGATGATTTCTTTTAGACGATTATTTCTACCCTCCCAATATAAATTGGCGATTGCAATGTGGTATGCGAAATAATGCCTTAGGGATACAATGAAAGCCCTACAACGGAAATTGGATTCAAGGTTTGCACCCCTTGACCCAACCAAGAACACATGAGAGATTTTACGATGATGCTTTAGATGGAGAGAAAAGCAGGGTTGAATTCATACATTAGAATGGGAGAATTCCTTCACTACTTATAGGGTTATTCATGCCTATTGGAGATGCCTCTTCACTTCCAAAAGACACATAAGGTGTCTCGTTGGGAATGGTTGTGTCCTTTATGAACCATCACACCTATTAGAGGTGTCCCTTCATCTCCAACTAACATCCATTGTGTTTATCCAACACAGAACACTTCCCCATCATAGTGACAAACCAAAAATGAAAACAGTTTTATTTTCTAAGTTATTGAAAATATCCAACAATCTCCCCTATTTTCAAAAACCAAAAACATAAAATAAAATAAAACTTATAAAACCGGAGTGGCCGCATCACTCAAGTGACTGCCCTACGTGCTGAGTGGGATCAAGCCAACGTAGTTCAAGCACAATTGAGACTAAGAATCATCGTTGAAACCAATACATAAATGATAGGTACCTTCTGGGTTTGAACCTTCACTTAGTGTAAGAAACTCAAAGCCTTATCGAGATTCTATGGTGAAACTAGTCTTGAACCAAGTATCCCTTATGATAAAACCTAGAGTCTCCACACATATTGATTCCATAAATCGGGTGTTACGTAGCCAAGCACTATAAAGGCCTTGTGCTTATATCCTTATTCATGAGTCTTCTTTAGAGAACGGTCTTCTTCTCTTAGGAAACGGCCCACATTTCCATACTCATATAGGTAAGTCTCCGAAGGTGTTTACGCGATACACCTTTTACTAATCACGGACTCATTAAGGATTTACATCCATCCTATTTTCTTATGCGAACCCGCACTAAAACTAAAAATGAGAAGTTTTACTTAGTGCACCATAATCACTTCCATAACTTGTTGGTACCACATTGAACCTTGTTTATCTTTTTGAAAACATAGGTTGGGTTTCTGCTATGGGTGATTGAACTCTCATTCACAGACCTTAGTCCCATTTCTGTATACTTCATTGAAAACAATTCCTTTGGAAGACTCTTGACAAATGGGTCTACCAAGTTTTCTCCTTTTCAACGTGCAACCGCAATTACTCCTTTCTTGAGTAATTGAATTACCGTTCAATTTCCAAGACTTGCATGTCTTGGATTTTCGTTATAAGTCTTTGTAAGAGACGTTATAGATCATAGTCTGATTCAAAATTAATCAAGACTGCTTGAGATGGCTTCTTCCAAAAATGGGATCTCTACAAGTTAGGTTCTAAGCCATTCCTCCTCATTAATTGCATCTACTCATGCAATCAATTCTGAAAACATTATTAAAAATGTTCATATTTGATTTTACAAAATAATTGTAACTTCTCTAGTGATCCTAATTAACATTCACCGTTAATTCACAAGAAGTCATTATAGACTTGCATTCACTAGAGTCATAAGAAATTTGTAGGCAACTTACTTCCTATTTCAACAAGCACATTATTACGATGAGTAACCTCTCTACTCATGCACAATCATCTACAAATTTATACCCAAGTACATAGACCATGTCTATTTAACATTTACGTAATGTAATGTAAATGTTCATAATTTATGCATCGGTAACATCGTAACATCTCATCATTGGATATTTGGTCGGCTACTACCAATCTTCCAACTGATTACATTTTCACCGGTATTCCACTTTCCTTTCGATGTCATTTAAGACATGACAATTTCCAGATTTTAACAATCATTGGTACTGATCTCTATTGGTTCTCTAATCTTAGAGCATTCATGACAATACTCCTCTAATGTCATGCGACCAAACTGTGTTATTTCACAACTCTTCCTTTTCAAATGAGTGCGACAAAGAACCGTGCATTTAGGAAAAATTCGTATTGGATTACTTATCATCCAAACAGGCACCGGATTACGTTTGTATTTGAAACCAAAATACTAACGGTTCTTATCTTACCTTGGTTGATACAGAATTCAAATCAAGATAATTCTAACACCCTTGCTAGATATATCCCCACTTTCTGTCCATAATTAACCTCCATCATCGACCCCCATTAATTATCCATTTACTCATTTGGCTCTCGTGTTGTCCACTAATTCACCTTGGCCTCACATTCTTAAACGTCAAAAGAACTGTGTCCTCCGTACTCAAACTGGTACGAACTTAATTAGTGCAACACGTTTAAATGTAAATGGGGAAAAAGAGAAAAAACTAAATGATGTAAATATACATCCGTGAGTCGTTATTGATTCACTCATTAGAGACATCTCTTATGTCTTTTGAAAGAAACATGTTAGTGCCCAAACACTACGGATTGCCAAGGGTCGGACTTTTCAAATTTCATTTTCCTATTTGAAATTTGAAGCTACATGCAAGTATGCAACTTGACACCCGTTAGAGTGAATTGAACCGCTAGTTCATATATCTCTGTCTTGTGGGCCCGGTGTCTATATACCAATCGTGACTGCACAAGCCCACCGCAAGATCGTACTTAGAACAATAACTGTTCAAATGTATTGAGTCGGGTTTCTAGAATCGTAGGATTGTACTTGCATACGTAACTCATTAGGATGATAGAAAAGTCTATATCCTAGCTCCAGCTTTTGACCAGTCACATATCTTATACAATCCAAAAATCCAATGATCCAAAGTGGCATTTAACCGTCACATTACTTCCATGTAAATGATGTCCCTTACCAACATTTCTCTCTTAGTAGTTTTGATAACTACCTCAAATCCCCATGACCACAGGAAAAGAAATTGTTCATTCTTAATTATAAACAAGGAAAAGTTAACTACTAACCATTAACCACCATATCGTTGATCATGCAATTTAGTATAGTGATTACGTGAGGTGTCTTTTAACATCCAATCACAAGGATACTAGTCTAATTATACTAATTTATATAACTAGAATCCTAACTCAATATGCAACCTTAAAATCTTTACAAAAGAAAACAAGATTCGTTACTTATCGATTGGCGGCAGCTTTCGGCAATGTCTTTTCGTATACGCATCAATATTCGGAAACTAACATTTCAAGGAAATTTATTTCGCGACGGCCTGACGATGGTTATAGTTGCGAGTTCCATCTTTCTTTTCATTGTACATAATCGTATAAAACTGTTGGAAATTTTGGGTATAAAACAGAGGATGATAACACTAAAAGAAATTGTTGTTGTACTCAAAAGCTTTCAAGGCTCGGGTGATTTCTTTTAGACGATTATTTCTACCCTCCCAATATAAATTGGCGATTGCAACAGGTATGCGAAATAATGCCTTCAGGATACAATGAAAGCCCTACAACAGGAAATTGGATTCAAGGTTTGCACCCCTTGACCCAACCAAGAACACATGAGAGAGATTTCTGATGATGCTTTAGATGGAGATAAAACAGGTTGAATTCATACATTATAATGGGAGAATTCCTTCACTACTTATAGGGTTATTCATGCCTATTGGAGATGCCTCTTCACTTCCAAAAGACACATAAGGTGTCTTTTGGGAATGGTTGTGTCCTTTATGAACCATCACACCTATTAGAGGTGTCCCTTCATCTCCAACTAACATCCATTGTGTTTATCCAACACAGAACACTTCCCCATCATAGTGACAAACCAAAAACGAAAACAGTTTTATTTTCTAAGTTATTGAAAATATCCAACAATGATTGTGTAAGATATATAGTACTTAATTAGAATAGCCAAATCATTGATAGCGAAGTCTTATATCGCATGATGACTGTGAGACAGTTAGCTAGCTAGGATCAACTTAATTTTATGTTATTCATCCGTGTCCTAGTGTTTCATTCTGATGACTGAAATGTTCAGCAATTCAGTCAATGTAGTTTGCAAGTGATCCAACAAACGATTTAGTAATTACAGTTACCTCAAGCCTTTTGCCTCCCATTTCTGCTGAACTTTGAATTATGATTCTAATGGACGAAAATAGACGAAAAGGGACAAAGCTCCATTAGGTAGATACATACAATTACCAACCAAAAGACAACAGAGACTTCTTGGGAATTTTTGTTAGGAGCTTGGATATCAAACAGTCAAAGACAAAAAGGAGGTGGATAAACTACATGTTTCTAACAGTCAAAAAGAAAAGTGTATTCATTATTCCATCTGTCAATCATCAATCAACCCCATTGCAGGGCCATCATATATCACTTTCGTGATTCGTATGCCCATATATATAGATATATAAGATTGTGTTGGATGAAGACTCCCTCATCGTGATACATGATGGCAAAACAATAGCAGTTGTGTATCTGTGGTTGTGGGGGTATGAGCCCATGTTTAAAGACACTGATCTGTGGCTAAAATAAGAAAAAAAGCGGTTCGTGTTCTAAAAATAGATGCATTTTACTACCAACTACATCCAAAGGATAGAAAGCTTCTACTAAAGTAAAATGAAAGTAAGCACTCAACAATGAACACAAGATATACGTGGTTCGGTATGATTACCTACGTCCACGGGGGTGAAAGGGTGAATCTTATTACTTCAAAGTTTTACAAAGGTGTTGCTCTTAGTCGGATTTCCTTACAAAGATGAACTTACTTCTCACTTTCTTCTCCTTGATGAAAACTCGAGTTTCTCTCTCTCTCCCAAAAATTACAACCTCCCTCTCTTGGATACAAGTCACTCTATTTATATGAGAAGTTCCATACAACCAAGTTAGGGTGTGGGTCATGTTACATCTTTTATGAAGTTCTGTGATCGGGCCTTATTACGTCACCCCTTCTTCCATGCACATGGATGATGCATCTTGATTCCTTCGTCTGTCCCTTGCCCGAGCCGACCTCTTCTGGTGTTCTTTTGACATGATGTCGCCCGTCTTGTTTGTCGCCTCAGCGGTGGGCCGATGTGACACGTATTTTCTTATCCTTATGACCGTTGCACCTCGTTTGACCCACCTTGTCTTGTCTTGTCAGCTCTGTCAGAAATCTGGGGTTAAGTATTGTCTGAGAGCTGTGGAACGATCATGCATGATCCACGTGACTCCTCAAATCTCGCGCCTGCTGATCTTCCTTTTATGCTTCGCGTCTCTTCGTTTTTAGGTGCATCAAGGCTTAGGATGTTTCCACCTGGATCTGTGGATATTTTACACCTACATTTATTCCCCTTCTTTCGCTCGTGGGGGAGACACGTGTGGAATAACGTCGTCCCAACTGCCCACGTCTTCGCCCATGCCGCAAATCCCGCCATGCAATGCCCCACTAACTGCACTTTATTACCTGTAACCTTCAGCTTCGGTTACAACTTTTCCCCTTTAAATAGCCCGCTTCTTTCTCTCCTTGTTCTTCTTTATCTTTTCTCTCTCTATTCCTTGCCGCTGAAACTTTTCTCCCATATTCCTACATCACTCTTTGCTTCTGAGAACCCTAATTTTCTTGATTTTCTTCCTTCATCTTCTCCTCACCGATTACTACAGTAGCCGTTATTACAGTCTCGTCGCCTCATCTCTCTTCGTCGAGAACCAAGTTCTACATTGTTTCCGTTAATGGCTTCTTCTCCCTCCATGACTGAGAAAAGGTATGTTGATGATGTTTTTTCCGAGATTGATGCTTTTTCCCTTTCTTCACTGTTTTCTTACGAAATTCCTTCCGAGTACGATGTTCGTGCCATGTAATCTATCTTTCCTGATGATTCTCCTTATGTTTCATTCAGGTCCGAGAGAAGGGTGAAAAATCTTTCCGACGAGGAGTTCGTTCAGCAGATGAAGGAAAAGTACAACCTTGGAAATTACGAAGTTACCATGCTCTCGGTCCAAAACATCCCTTTGAAGAAGTCCGATATGACAAAGCACGAGCAGTCGGCTGATTGCGTGGTCATTACTCAGGGCAAACTGGAGCTAGGCCTTCGTCTTCCCCTGTACAACCCTGATAGCCCCTTTTATTACGAAGTTCTTTCCCAGCTCAAGCCCTCTCTTGCTTTGGCTTAGTGGACTGGCAATACTTTCCGAATTATAAACGAATGGAGGGATCGCCGAGATGGTCATGGTTCTATTGCCGAGTGGTCGACCTACAAGCCCGAGGACGCTCCAGAATATACCGTTGCTAATTTTCTTATCAATTATCGAGATGGTACTTCCACCTTAAGCGATCTTGCTGGTTTTGCTGCTAGTCCTCATCGGGTCAAAACTATGCCCGAGGGTATTGACAGGATGATGCTGGATGACGATCCCATCGTCCAGGGTTCCAACAAGCGAGCCCGCCATTCTAATGATCCGATCTATCCCCGAGTTCCGCTTCTCGTCCGAGGCCCCATTCTACGTGGTAGCTTCCCGTCGCCTACTTTTCATGTCGAGCCCTATTCTTTTTGGGTAGTTAATGATGACAAGGATGATAAGGTATGCGTTTTCTCCTTTGTTGTTGTTTGATATCGTGTAAGCCTCGGGCGTCAACTGGTCACTTGTTGTTGTTTGAAAATCTCAGGGCGATTCTACCAAGGGAGCCGGATCGTCTAAGAAAAGAGGTGCTGGCACAAGGGTTGAGGAAGACCAGGGGAAGGTAACAAACATGATGATTTTCTTATAAGTACATGTACTTTCCCCTGTTTTTTGACTTCACATGTTCTGACGAGACATCTTGTGCAGAAACACCCTAGGCGCGATGATGGTGATGTTGACGAGGTTGACCCCCATCCTCTTAGGCGTAATCCCCTCATAGGTAAGCAAGTTGCTAAGCCATCACCAAAGAGGGCCCCAATCATTGAACTTTCCGATGAAGATGAACTATTTGGTGAGAATATCTCGGGTGACAAAGGCGATGAGCAAGGTATAGGCGACCAGCAGGAGCCCTTGGAGACGCCTGTCGTAGAGAAGGTTGTTACTGATGTACCGGAAGATCTGCTTCGCGTGCCCCGGATTACTGAGGGGTCATCTTCTGCTGCTGCAATTTCATTCACCGTCTCTGCCCCAATCATGAATTCTTTGGGTGCGCTCACTTCACCCAATTTTGGAGCGTATACTGAGGAAGAGATGTTGAATGCGGTGCCCCTCTATGGCGATATCGCCCAGACTCTTGACACAGTGGTGAGCGGCTCATTTTAGCATAGTGGTGCCCCCCTATGATTTCTGTTCTTAATGTTGCTTACAACTTAATCGCGTTTACTTGTGTTAGATCCTGAATCGGGTACGCTTAGATGCCGCCAGTCGACACAGAGAAAAGCAATTGTTAGAGTCTCTCCAACTCCAGCTACAGAACGAAAGGAGCCGCGCGCGCGAGATAGAAATTAAAATCGCCGACGCCCAAGGTATGCCACAATTATGCGACTCTTAACTTATGTTGATTGAGGTTATCATGCCATCATTTGCATGTATTACCGTGTTGCCTGGGAGTCGCCCATGACTTCAGCTATTCCCTTGCAGGTCGGGAATATTAATCTCTGGTGGTATGCCGATGCTGCCCCTTTAATTCTAGTGATCCATGGCCTCCCGATAATCGCTTCATAATGTGAGGCGACGTCGACCACACAAAAGTTAGTCAGTGTATCGAGGAAGCCTCCATCGTCCGAGACCCTCAGGGTTATCTCTCCCCTGGGGATAGTTATTGTGCCATTGAATCCGTAGATGCGATATGTTGAGGGGATGAGCATGTCGTCTGATAGTTTCATTCTCCTGAACGTGTCGTAGAATAAAACCTCAAATGAGCTTCCGCTATCCACAAGAATCATTCTTACTCCCCAATTTTCGATCAGTAAGGTGATGACCAATGGGTCATTGTGTGCTTGTCCATTCGCTGGGACATCCTTGGCCGAGAACGAAATGGGTTGCACCATCCAAGGCTCCATAGGTAGGGCCTTAGCTACGCTAAATATTTCCTTTCCATCCCGGTCCCTTTTATGGATCCTAGAAGTAATTACTGGGCCGAGTGTGTAGTCTTTAATAGCCGAGTGTGAAATGGTACTCACGAACTGAGTTGTTATATCGATGCGGACTTAATGAATTGGTGAATCAGGTGTTTCTATCGGCTGTGGTGGGTGCCGGACAAATTGCCACAAATACCCATCTCGGATGAGATGCTGAACGATATCTTTTACTTCTCGGCAGTTGTTGGTGGAATGGCCCATATAATGATGGTAGTGACAGTACTCGGGGTGCTCCATGGTCTCTTGGAACTGAACTCCCCTCGACGATGGGTAGTTGATATCGTTTCTCTTCTCAACTTCCTTGAATACCTCCTCCAAAGGAGCATTTAGGGGGGTATACGATCGGGCTTCCTGCCTCGGCTTCTTCCCTTTAGCGATCCACTCTCTCTTTTCACTGCTTATTGGGGGTGGATCCGATCTCTTTTCTGGTCGCCTAATAGGGTCGTCTGTGACCGCTTTATCTTCAATACCCGCTTCAGCACTAGATTCTTGTATTCCTCTATCTCTTGACTCGTCCTGAATTTCTTCCAAAGAGATGTAATGCTCCTGCATTTTTCTCATTTCCTTTAAGGTTTTCGGCTTCTCGGAGAACATGGCTATCCAGATGGGTTCTGATCTCCCTAACGCGTTTTCAAACCCCAAAGATGGCCTGATCTACCGGCACCTTCCCAATGTCAGTACATAGCTTCATCCACCTATCGGTCATGGTTCTTAAGGGCTCCCTGAATCTTCGGGCGAGGGTAAACAACTTGTTCAATCTAGGCCGAGGTCGATTGTTGTGCATGTAGGTCTCAAGGAAGGCTACGACTAACATCTCATACCCATTAATCGACCCAGGTGGGAGAGAATAGAACCAGTCTCGTGCCTCGCCCTCCAGGATAGCTGGAAAGAATTTACACATGACTACCGGGTTGTTCTTCCATTGGATTAGCGACATGGTGTACATCTTCAGATGCTCGATCGCATCTCCTGTTCCGTCGAACCTAGAAGGAAATGTAGGTAATGTACACTTTAGTGGGAACGGCATATGTTCGAGTTCTTGAGAGAAGGGCGTCTTCTCGGCTTCGCTCATGATTTCTGCCAATTTGTTCTCTTCGCCTCCATCCGAGAGCTCTTTGATTTTTGCCTCCAATTCCTTTAATTTGTCCTATGTCGCTCGTTCTTGTCGCCCGTATCTACCTCGCCTATCCTCATCAGTGGACGAGTCCTCGGGTGGACCATATCTTTGTGTGGGGGGTACCGGAGGCGATGGTGGCTATCCTGATCGGCCGGACTGATTAGGGTTGCTCGGCCCCATCATAGGTGGCGCGTGCCCTGATCGGTCATGGTAGATCGATGTTCCTCGGATGGACGAGCCTCTTGATCTGGTTCGCTGATTTCTCAACTGATAGTTCTCATATTCCAAAGCGAGGTTCCGTTGCTGGAGCTCTCTTAGTGCCGCTTCTTGTCTCCTTTGACTCTCCAAAATGGCCAATAATGTCGGGTTCGTGCTTTCATGACTAGAATTCCCATTTGGGTTGTGTGGCCGAGGCTGTACAGAAGGGGGTGGTGGGGGTATTATCGGACCGGTTACGTGGCCAACCGTGTAAACAAGTGTTGGGATGATATTGCTAGCTGTTCCTCGTCCCAGCTGAATCTCGCACTGAGACTCTTGCACTTTCGCTTAGGGCTTCCTTGTTCAACTATTCTAAAGCAACCAGGTACTCTACTTGATGCCTCGCTCTTTGTCTACGGGGCTTGTGCCGCGCGATACCTCATCGCCGCTCATCGGTGTCAAAGAGATCACATCCCTTTGTTCAGAGTTGGGACACATTTCCTAATGATTTGGTCATCAACTTGTTCAACTATTCTCTAGAGTCAAAATAACTTGGTCCAAGGGTAGGGTGTAATCGTCTCCCCGAGATCGACCTCCTCATTGACGAGTTGGCATTCCTCGCGCCGCTACATGAGATTCCTCGGCGGTGGTTGTCGATCGTCTTCTTGCCTCGGCCCAATTGTCTAATTAAGCTTACCCATAACCTAGTATGTCTAACTACAATGGATATCTTTGCTGTTAAACAATATCGATTCCTCAACATCCTTCTCATTCCTGAAGTGCTAGCCATCGGGTACTTTGCATAGTCAGCCGAGTATCGCCCCAAACCTACGTCAGAATTGGGATAATATATGACTTTGAAGGGAAAGATGAGTTAAGTGCCAATACAAAGAACACCTTACTTTGATCTGACTTTTGGAACATAAGTTCAAACAAAAGACCAAAAAGTTCGACTGTCACCACAGTTACTACTACGCCTACTCTCGTTGACACAAAATTTCCTCCTATTAATCCGGTGGGTCCGCCTATCTATCTTGTTTTGGTCCTACGCTGAGTCTGCGTCAGTTTTTTCTCATTCGTCCTTATCTCTCCGTACGACGTCACTTTCAGTACCCGACCTATGTATTTAAGTTAGTTTGTCCTTTTTTCTACATGCTCCAAATCATTGAACTTATGCATATGATGCTTAAATGGTATGGCACGCAACCCCAAGATTCAAACTAAGTTTGTACTAGCTCTACTTTCTCGAGACCTAATCATGACCTTTCCGACAACTTATGTTACACCGCTGGCTAAATATCCAATCGGTTAGCAGCTTATCACACTAGGAGATATCTAAAATGTGCACCTTTGGTAAATCTAAACGCTCAACTCCATACTGTAGCTAGAGAACGACTTGTTTGACGTCACCTACCACTCAACTATTGGAAACAAACAGTCGTCCTTTCAACAGATCCTTCATCTAGCTTCTAACCCGAACTGTTAGTCGCTGGTGAGCTTATGAAGTCTCTTGGCTGGTCGAACTGTTGACGGGCGAAGAGAATACGAGAACTTCTACTTCCGAAGACACTACTACTTCCCTAACTTTACATACACAACAAATGACTCAAAGCAAATATTATTTCGGCCAACATAGTTCATCGTAGATTCAACCACAACACATTAACGTGTATTTAAGAGCTTTTGATCGTCTCTGAAGGTCCCCACGGAAAGGTATCCGGAGATCTTAGTCGTCTCCCCTTAGTCGGCTCCAGAATGTAGATGCATTTTACTACCAACTACATCCAAAGGATAGAAAGCTTCTACTCAAGTCAAATGAAAGTAAGCACTCAACAATGAACACAAGATATACGTGGTTCGGTATGATTACCTACGTCCACGGGGGTGAAAGGGTGAATCTTATTACTTCAAAGTGTTACAAAGGTGTTGCTCTTAGTCAGATTTACTTACAAAGATGAACTTACTTCTCACTTTCTTCTCCTTGGTGAAAACTCGAGTTTCTCTCTCTCTCCCAAAAATTACAACCTTCCTCTCTTGGATACAAGTCACTCTATTTATATGAGAAGTTCCATACAACCAAGTTAGGGTGAGGGTCATGTTACATCTTTTATAAAGTTCTTTGATCGGGCCTTCTTACGTCGCCCCTTATTCCATGCACATGGCCGATGCATCTTGATTCCTTCATCTATCCCTTGCCCGAGCCGACCTCTTCTGGTGTTCTTTTGACACGATTTCGCTCATCTTGTCTGTCGCCTCAGCGGTGGGCCGATGTGACACGTATTTTCTTATCCTTATGACCGTTGCACCTCGTTTGACCCACCATGTCTTGTCTTGTCAGCTCTGTCAGAAATCAGGGGTTAAGTCTTGTCCGACAGCTGTGGAACAATCACGCCCGATCCACATGGCTCCTCAAATCTCGCGCCTGCTGATCTTCCTTCTATGCTTCGCGTCTCTTCGTTTTTAGGTGCATCAAGGCTTAGGATGTTTCCACCTGGATCTGTGGATATTTTACACCTACAGCTAACCAACCAATACCATGATTACTTCATCGGTTGTGAGTTCTGTTCACTCCACACAAAATAATGTTCGTGCGACCTTTACTTTCTCCCAAGGGGTATACATCCTTAGAATCTAGGGATCTTCAGTTTTTGAAAACTTAATAAAATCACTAGCACACGAGCAAGATGCATGCGTGGTGCCTATAACGATTGATATTTGGAAAACTCTTGATGAACTAGTAAGTGTCCTTACACAACACATGTACTTGGATAAGAAATGTGATTCATGGTATGAAGTACGTACCTCACATGAGTGGTTGGTTTAGTGCTAATATGACAAGAAGAAATCGATATGCTGCTATTATTAATGAGCTGATCTCAGTAATCTCAAAAACCCCAATCCAGGAAATTCGTTAATTTAGTCGTAAGAAAATCTCATTCTGAAGAGTGATTTGTTATTTACGTGTTCTAGTTATCACCTGCGATCTCACATTTCTCGATGTCCTTTGGTAACTTGACCAAAGCCGATTGACTTGCTAACCAACAATGACTGATATAAGAAACAACATTCTTATTCATAATAGCTCATGACGAGACTCATACAGATTATTCAGATAAGCTTGTGGTAAATCCACGTACTCATTATGATCACACATACAAGAACCGTACGTACATAAATCAAACAGAAATCAACCGGTTGCGGAATATGTATACTATCGATCATTCAGAGGCGCAAAGGTGAGAGTTCACGTCCTCAATGTGGGAGTGGAAGAATTTCAAATAATCAATAGGAACTGGAGAATCCTTGTTAAGCTTCTCATACTCGATAGTCCAACTCACAATACTCCCATGTCCATTAGTCTTTGGATCTACGACAAGAGTTTTGTAGAATATGCCTTGAATAATCACTTTCGGCTGGAGTTTCGGCTGCTTTATGTTGAATTAACTAATAGAACTTTCGGCTTCTTTATATAGTGTTGTCGGTGGGATCTTTCGGCTGGAGTATATATAGTGTAAACTAATCACTAAGCTTTCGGTGAGCACTTTGGGTGGTGGCCAGTTGAGATGTCTCAAGTGAGTTATGTCGACATTACTCAACTCCATTTCACTATATAAGGCCATGTACTATGATTGTAAACATCATCCCATATTCTGTGAGAAACAGAAAGAAAGAGAGAGTGTGAGGAAGCCATTGTAGGCTTGTTCTTAAGAGAGTGTAAGGGAGTGAATACTCATTGTAAACTTGTTCAAATCATAGTGCAACGTTATCGTCGTCTTCCAAAGTGGATGTAGATCATCTTGATCGAACCACTATAAATCCTTGTGTTGTTTGAATGTCTATTTTACATTTGTTTTCATTTCTATTTCAATTCTCTATTGATTGTGCTTGGAAGAGCCATTGGTCATAACAAATTGGTATCAGAGCTTCGGGTAAAAGCGATCTACGATGGCGGAAAAGTATGAGATTGAGAAATTTGATGGAAGAAATGATTTCAATTTATGGAGGCTAAAGATGAGGGTTGTTTTGGTGCAACAAGGTTTGGTGAAAACTTTGAAGGGGAAAACGGCTCTAGCAGAAACATTGAAGGATGAAGAAAAAAATGAGCACTTGGAGAAAGCACATGGATTAATTCTATTGTGTTTGAGCAACGAGGTCTTGAGAGAAGTTATGAAAGAAAACGACACCGGACGGGCTATGGAACAAGTTGGAGAAGATGTATATGACTAAATCTGTAACTAATCGTTTATATCTTAAGAAGAAATTACATACTCTTAAAATGCATGAAGGAATGTCTATTATAAATCATATTGATGATTATAATAAAATTCTCTTGGATTTGGCAAATATTGAGGTCAAAATTGAAGATGAAGACCAAGCTTTGGGTTTGCTTTGTTCCTTACCACCATCTTATGAAAATTTTGTTGATACCGTAATGTATGGAAAAACTACAATTTCCATGGAAGACGTTAAAGCGGCTTTGAACTCTAAGGAGTTGAAGAAGACGGGTATCGACGGTAAAGATAATTCGGGAGATGGGTTGTTTGTTAGAGGAAGAGGAAACCAAAAAGGCGGATTTGATAGGAGTAGATCAAAGTCAAGGTCTAAATCAAAATCCGGTAAATTCTATTGTTTTCATTGTAAGGAAAAGGGGCATTTCAAGAAGGATTGTCCAAAATTGAAGACTGTCGAGAAGAATACCAACCAAGGCACCACAGCAAATGTTGAAGCAGAAAGTGATGATGGAGCGGTTCTCACGGTTCATACCGAAAGCTCGGAGAATGGGTGGATTCTTGATTCGGGGTGTACTTTTCACATGTGTCCTCATAAAGAGTGGTTTACTACTTATCAAGCTAGAGAAGGTGGTAAAATTCTTATGGGAAACAATGTCACTTGTAAAGTGGTGGGTGTAGGTACAATTCAAATTAAGATGTATGACGGTATGGTGAGGACTCTAACTAAGGTTAGACATGTTCCGGACCTGAGAAGAAATCTTATTTCTTTGGGTACGCTTGATTCAAATGGCTGCAAGTATCAAGGTGAAGGTGGAGTTATTCGTGTCTCAAGAGGAAGTCTTACAATTATGAAGGGAGGAGAGAATTAATGGTCTTTATACGCTGCAAGGTACTACTGTGACGGGTGATGCAGTTGTATGTTCTTCAAGATCTGATGATGATACTACCAAGTTGTGGCATATGCGGCTAGGGCATATGAGCGAGAGGATTGATGTTTTGAGCAAGCGAGGATTGCTTTGTGGTCATAAAATAGGCAAGATTGATTAGCTCTGTGAACTTTGTGTCTTTGGAAAGCAGTGTAGAGTCAAGTTTAGTACAACTATTCATAACACCAAGGGTATTCTGGATTATATTCATTCTGATCTTTGGGGTCCTTCTCGGGTTGATTCACATGGTGGTGGTAGATATATGCTGACGTTCATTGATGATTTCTCAAGGAAAGTATGGGTATTCATACTTAAACACACTACACCATTTTCCATGATTAGTAACTAGATTTCGCAACAGCTTTGGCCATGTTGCAAATTTTTTGTTGCGAATTTCAGTTGCTAAAGTTTTGCAACAGCTTTCCCTTGTTACAAAACTCAAACTTGTTGGACCCCGATTCTACGAATAGCAACAGATTGGAGTTGTACGCGTGCGACTAGCGAGTGTGGCTGCCCACACTCTTAGCTGACTCGGTCTATTCAGCCTATTCATATCATAACTGACTTGGCTGACTATTATAATCGAAGGAAACCTCACTCTAGTCTCATTATCCTCTGACCTCTCTCTCTCTTGTGCTCTTCTCTGATAATTAGGGTTCCACTAGATTTCAAAGAACGTCTCAATTCAGTAATCTCTTTGAGATTAAGGTCGAGTGATTTACTGATTTCAGAGATCTCAAATCCCAAATCAAGCCCTAATCTCAAATTCGAGAACAAACCTAGAAGCACCGTTCTCCACCATGATTCGATCTATTAATGGAAGTAAACTCGTTCCACCATGATTTGATCTTAGTTTTTGCATTATATTCTTCGATCTATAACCATCTTCTTCGATCTATAAATATTTTATTGCTTCCTTCTCACTGTGGATCATTTTCTTCTTCAATCTTTTACTGTAAATTCTCATTGCTTTTGTTGTTTTTGTTGTGCATTTGGAGATTAATAGGTCAAGAGTGAAGAGCTAATTCGGTTGAAGTATCAGTTATGTATAAGCATTGGATGATCTATGTCTTTTTTCACATAGGTTTTGTTTGAGATTCGATTTACAAATGTTGGTGCAAATTCAGTTGCAGAAAGGGGTTTGGTGATTTGATTGTTGTTGTTGAGATTTTGCTTGAAGAAATAAAGATGTAACTTGGGTATTATTCAGATTTGATAATATGTGTTTTGAATGAATAATAATGCTTGTTCTTGGACCCGAATGAAAATGTGTGGTGGTTACGGTGAATCTGAGTTTTATATTCAGAGAAGATGAAGGTTAAAATTAAAATATTTGTGTAGCTTTTGTGGGGCATTAAGGTGAAATAATGGTTGATTTAGGAGTTTACTGGTGAATTTGTCATGAGAGTAAATTAGTTTGATTTTGGTGATGGATGAAGAAGAGAATAGATCCGGTGGCTGGTTAAACTGGGTTCTCAGGGTAGAATAGATTAAAGGGTTTATGTGCAATGACGTTCGAAAACTTTCTTTTCTTATACTTTTAAGTTTTTTGACATTTACAGGGAGGAAGACATTTTATCTAATCATGGAGCTGGAGCTATTAGTTCACTGCGGATCCCCTACCTCCGATGATACATACTGCAACTAGGTAAGTGGGTGGGAAGAAATCCAAGGTACCATCATTGTCGCTTTTGTTAGAATTTCTTGGTCGACAATAGCACTTGCACATTTTTGAAACAACTTGGTATGTGTCCTGCCCTTTGAACAATTTTTAATAGGGTTTCATGTTTCAAAGTTGTTGTTTCATGTGAAGGGGTTGGGAAAAAATCCAAGGTACTATCGTTGTTCTTATGTATAGGTTTGATTCTTATGCATATGCATTTGATGTACGTTCTTAGCTTAATATAAGTCTTATTCTAATATAGATGTATTGGCGACATACATTTTAAGACTAACTTCTTTCTACATGTTAGGCTTATATAACCAGCATATTCAGATGAGTGTTGTCAAGGATCTTGCAGACCTTTGATTAATCAAACTTCAGCATGTAGGTCAATTTGGATTATGCTATTTCTTTCTTTAATGGAATATAGTTTGCTTATTTAATGGATTGTGCTCTGAGTTGTCAATCGAGAAGAAGAGAGACGTTGAACTGAAATGGGTTTATGATGAATTTCCATGGAATTGAAGTGTTGATGCAGAGAATTGGTGCCATGGGTAGTGGTGTGTTCGTAGTTATTCTGGTTACACCATTTATAGGCCTTCATCTAAGATATCCATCATGTATCAAATCATGTATTTTGTACTGATAGTAATTTCAAGCTTTGCTAGACCCTTCTACTTCTCTTTTTGTGTACTAATGATTAATGAATTTCTTCGAAAATGTCAGATGGAGACTAGATTGAATCCCCTCAACACATAATGTAAGGATGCTAACTACCGTTTCCTTGTAATATGCCTTGAAACTTTATCCTTGCTGCTCACTGGATAGACAAACAAAATGGATTCTTTCAAACCTAGTGCTATGGTTAAATTTTCTTCTTGAATATTTTATTTTCCTTCAAGATGTATTCTTTTTCTGAAAAGTTTCTATTGATGTCGTTAGGATTCAACCAATGCTTTAAGTAGGGTGAATTATCTACTTATGGTTTACAAGTAGCGCAAGTAAGGTAAGATTAGTTTCTATTTGCAGCTTAACATTAAGTAAACTCTCACCTGATATCCTTCTTGTTTAAACAATGATGTTGGGACAACTATTATCTCTCATATACATATGTGTAGTTTTTGTGGCTATAGACATTTTGATGTAATCATTCTTGCAGACAAGTAGTAGGAATATTCATGCTCATTTTCTACTTTCAGATTGGGCACCTTAAGAATTTTGTTCATAGTTATTTTTTATTTAAAAAAACAACCTTTCTTTAAGCATGTAATACTTTGCCATGACATCTAGGTAGAACTGTAGTTCTAAATGTCAAAAAAGGCAAACAAAATATCACTATTATCATATCAGTTCCAGTTCTAGCTTCCACTGATCATCCCTTGTTTTCTTTATCATATTTGTTTACCTTTTTTGCTGAATTATAGCTCACCAAGACTGCTGGATTTTCATCTAGTTGGTTCTAAATGTTGACCCTTGATTTCAAGGTACAGGGCAAGTTCTAGTGAAGAAACTCATATTTGCATCGCCCATTTGCATGGCTCAACACCAAGAAATAAGCACTTCATTGTGAGTGTTTTACTGATCTCTTTGGTCTGAGTTCAGGAAATTTAGTTAATTGAAGTAGTAAGGCTTCCACTTTTGATTGTGTCCAGGTTTGTTATGAACACATCGCGGAGCAAGGGAATTAATACATCCAGTCTATAAGCCACCACTGTACCAACCAGTCCATTCCACAACCACCTATTGTTGCTTTGGTTTGCTAATTTGGTTTCAAATTACGAGTTCATGATCAGGTGCATATGTTCACTACTAGTGATTATCAAATACTGGTTTTTGGAACCCATTTCTTATGAACATTCTAATCTATCTGTACGCTTTCCCTGAATTTAGATGATTATATTGGAAGGAGAAAAAGCTACAACAGAGGATGTTGATGCGTTAAGAAGTGGAGCTGCTGCAATGAAGGCTATGCAAAAATAAAAGTAAGTAGATGATCCTCCTGCCTCTCTCTCCCTCTGTCTCTCTCAGAGTATATTTTTATGTAGTTTCACAAAAGATGATGCCACCCTCTCTTACTCGCACATATATGTCAGTATCATTACATTCTCTTTTTGGTACCTTTTAAAGACTAAGAAAAAATTTGCATGTGTGAAAGTGGATGCACTTAATTCAGGAAATGTAATGTAACATAGATGGTCCTTCACTTAGTTCTGCACGCTTTAGGCCTTCATATCACTTTGTTATCATTTTTTTATTGTTCTTACTGACATGGTGCTTGGTGTTTAGGGTTAGGCATTCACATGTCTGGCAAGTAAAACGATAGTGTTCTCATTTCGCACACTGAATACTCATAGTAAATTGGTTCATTGTTTTATTGTAGATTTTTAGAAGCTTCAATGAAAGTAGGCGTGCCACATCTATCTATCACATTGGTCTTGTTGGTTCCTCCGGTATAAATGCCTCACAACCCATGGTGACAACTTAAACTGCATGCCTCATGCAACAGAAATGTTCACCCAGGTAGCTGGTTTCCTTAGATCCAAAGAATGTGAGAGTTCTTTTTCTTTAAATCGTTTTGTAAGAACCTTGGTGTGATACTGAGTTTATAGATTCCTTCATATGATTTTTATGGTCTCCTTTATACATTTTGTGTACAAGTTCATCATGGTGAATTAACTCTAAGGACACTATCTTGATACTACTATTGATTAATTTGATTTCAAATGAACAAGGGAAACTTGATTTTGCTACATGGAACTCTAATATTGACCTGGTTTTGACCGGACAAAACTTGGTTTTGGCTGGTCGAAACCACTATTTTTTTGATGTTACAAAAATTTCGCAACTGAGCTAATCTGTTGCGATATTCCAGTTCGCAACTGTTTGAAGCTGTTGCGACCATCGAATTCGCAACTGTTGGAAACAGTTGCGATATTTTAGCGTTGCAACAGTTTTAAACTGTTGCGAAAAAAAATCGCAACGGCAATGTAGCCGTTGCGAAAAACTACAACATCGACTATCGCAACAGAGCTGAACTGTTGCAACCCCACTTTGCAACTGCCACGTACCGTTGCTAATCCCTAAATTTGGTGTAGTGACACAAAGATGAAACTTTTGTCAAGTTCAAGCAATGGAAGACTATGGTTGAGAAGCAAACCGGAAGACAAATCAAGTGCTTGAGGACAGACAATGGTTTGGAATTTTGTGGGGGTGAGTTCAATGAGTTCTGCAAGGAGCAAGGGATTATGAGACACCGCACAATCATAAAAACACCACAGCAAAATGGTGTTGCGGAAAGGATGAACAGAACCATAATGGAGAAGGAACGGTGCATTCTCTCCAATGCCTAAGCTTACCAAAGCAGCTTTGGGCAGAAAGAAACACATCAGCTTATTTAGTGAACATATCTCCATCGACTTCCATTGAGTGCAAGACTCAAATGAAGTTTGGACAAAGTTCGCATGCTAACTATGAAGACTTGAAGATATTCGGATGTCCAACCTATGCTCATGTGAATGAGGGGAAGCTAGAGCCTAGAGCAAAGAAGTGTATATTTCTTGGGTATGCAAAGGGTGTGAAAGGCTACAGGTTATGGTGTCCTGCAGAAAGATCAAACAAGTTTCTTATCAGCAGAGATGTGAAATTTGATGAGCAATCGATGTTGAAGCCAAAGACTGAAGAACTAGATGGAAGAGCTGAAGAGGGTGTTAGTGATAAGGTGGAGCTTGGTGACAAGGTGGAACTTGAGGTGCAAGTTCAAGGAAGCAATGAGACTATTGTTTCTGATGATGATGATGATGATCAAGATATTGTGCAAGAACCTGCCCAGGAATAAGAAGCACAAGGTCATCAGTACAATCTTGCAAGAGACAGAGAGAGGAGGCAAGTCAGACCACCTCATAGATACGGCCATGCTGATTTGGTTGCATATTCATTTGCAGTAGGTGAGAGCATAGATAGGGATGATCCAACAACCTATGAAGAAGAAATCAGTGGTGAAGAATCAGCAGAATGGGGAGCATCTGCAATTGAAGAAATTGAGTCTCTTGACAAGAATGGCACTTGGGAGATAGTTGCAAGACCAAAAGGGCAGAAGATTGTTGGAAGCAAATGGGTCTTCAAGAAGAAACAAGGTACTTCAAATGGTGAAGGAACAAGGTACAAGGCAAGGCTTGTGGAAAATGGGTTTACGCAAAGAGAAGGCATTGACTACAATGAGATATTCTCTCATGTTGTTAAACATAGTTCTATTAGAACATTGCTTGCTATAGTTGCTTTGAAAGATCTAGAATTGGAACAACTAGATGTTAAGACGGATTTCCTTCATGGTGATTTGGAAGAGCGTATTTATATGCAACAACCAAAAGGGTTTGAAGTTCCTATCAAAGAAGACCATGTATGTTTGTTGAAGAAATCTTTGTATGGTTTGAAGCAATCTCCAAGGCAGTGGTATAAAAGTTTTGATACGTTTATGGTGGCAAATGGCTATGACAGGAGTAAGTATGATAGTTGTGTATATCACAGGAAACTCCAAGATGGTTCATTTGTGTATTTACTCTTGTATGTTGATGATATGTTGATTGCTTGCAAAGACATGTCGTAGATACAGAAAACTGAAGGTGCAGTTGAGTAGTGAGTTTGAGATGAAGGATTTGGGTGCAGCAAAGAAGATATTGGGCATGGAGATTCATAGAAACCAAGCTGAAGGCAAGTTGCATTTGTCCCAGAAGGCTTACATCGAGAAGGTGTTGGAGCGGTTTGGTATGAAAGATGCAAAACCAGTAAGTACTCCTTTGGAAGCTCATTTTAAACTTTCTAGAAATCAATCACCTCAAACTGCAGATGAGGCAGAGTATATGTCTCGAGTTCCAAATGCAAGCGCAGTTGGCAGCATCATGTATGCTTTGGTTTGTACAAGGACGGATATCGCACAAGCTGTGAGTGTGGTAAGTAGATACATGGGAAGTCACGGGAAGGCTCATTGGCAAGCTGTAAAGTGGATTTTGAAGTATCTAAGGGGAAGTACATATGTTGGTTTAGTGTTTGATAAACACTATGGTGATTCAACTAATTTTGTGGGTTATATTGATTCTGATTATGCAGGTGATCTTGATAGAAGAAGGTCAATGACATGTTATACTTTTACATTGTGTGGTAGTACTATCAGTTGGAGGTCGGTTTTGCAAAGCACAGTTGCATTGTCTACAACTGAGGCAGAGTACATGGCAGCCGCGGAAGCAGTGAAGGAAGGTATATGGTTGATGGGTTTGGTTGGTGATTTGGGTTTCAAGCAAGAGAATGCAACTTTGTTCTGTGATAGTCAAAGTGACATTCACTTGGACAAGAACCAGATGTATCATGATAGAACGAAGCACATCGATGTCATGTATCATTTTATCAAGGATGCAGTTGAGGAAGGTAGGATAGCGATGCTAAAGGTTCCTACAGCGGATAACCCTGCAGACATGTTGAAGAAGCCAGTTCCAAGCAACAAGTTCAAGCACTGCTTGGACTTGGTTGGTGTTAACAGGTGTTGAGATCCCTTGAGGGGCTGAGAGAAGACGATGATGATGAGTGATGGTATTCAAGTCAAGGTGGAGATTTGTAGAATATGCCTGGAATAAACACTTTCGGCCGGAGCTTTCGGCTGCTTTATGTTGAATTAACTAATAGAACTTTCGGCTGCTTTATATGGTGTTGTCGGTGGGAGCTTTTGGCTGGAGTATATATAGTGTAAACTAATCACTAAGATTTCGGTGAGCACTTTGGGTGGTGGCCAGTTGAGCTGTCTCAAGTTAGTTATGTCGACATTACTCAACTCCATTTCACTATAGAAGGCCATGTACTCTGATTGTAAACATCATCCCATATTCTGTGAGAAACAGAGAGAAAGAGAGAGTGTGAGGAAGAAATTGTAGGCTTGTTCTTAAGAGAGTGTAAGGGAGTGAATACTCATTGTAAACTTGTTCAAATCATAGTGCAACGTTATCGTCGTCTTCCAAAGTGGATGTAGATCATCTTGATCGAACCGCTATAAATCCCTGTGTTGTTTGAATGTCTATTTTACATTTGTTTTCATTTCTATTTCAATTCTCTATTGATTGTGCTTGGAAGATCCATTGGTCATAACAAGTTACATCAAACTTCTTGTAATCCTTCGTCAAATCTCCTCCAATGACTTTATGATATATCGTCCTTGTTTCGTCAGTGTATGTTGTTTTCTCATGAACATACAATGTTTTACCATCTGCGAACACACATAATACACATGAACACACGTAATAGTCATAGATATAAAAGGTATGCATTCGATGTTAAAGTTGATTAACCGTGCACAACTTTTGTGTTTGAAATCGATATATGCACATACCCTTAGTGTAGTCCCACTAATTAAAGTCCGAGGCATCCAACTCAAAACCAGTTGGATATGAGTGGAGTGACTCTTCCATATTATAATATTTAAATTAATTATGAGGATATTAATAGTGTGGGACTATTATTCTTCACACGCCCTCTCACGTGTAGCCTCATTGGGTATAACACGTGGACCTACGTTGTGTGGTGACCGTTGGGCCTACTCACACACGGGACTATCTCTGATACCAAATTAGAATATGGGCATCCAACTCAAAACCAATTGGCAATGAGTGGAGAGGCCCTAAGAGAAACTGCAGTCATACGACTATAACTAAAGACTAAAGACTAAAAAAAGTAAGAGAATTTGGTTTAGTCCGTCGAGCGACACTACGGTGGAGGAGTATATTTGGTGGACCGGAGTTACACAGGTTCGTCTGATACGGGGCGTAGGTATAAATTACGCATGGGTGGGACGTAACTATAATTTACGCCTGGTATCGGGCGGAGTCTAAAATTGCGTATGGTGTGGGGCGTAATATATAAAACCGTCCGATGGAGAGACGTAATTTGAAACTACGCCTGATCGGGAGAAACTTTAAACTACGCCTAATCAAACGTAACACGTTAACTACGTCTGATGGGGCGTGATCTCAAATTTCGCCTGATGGGGTGTGATCTCTAATTTCGCCTGATGGGGCGTGAACTAAAATTACTCTTGTTACAAGTTCAGTCATCTTCAGTTGTAAAGAATCTGAAGGTCGGTGTAGCACTTCGACAAGAGAGGTAATATCATTCCTTTATTCTATACAAGCAAGGTGTCGTGACTTGAGATCCATACTGGAAATTTTTGACAGCAACCCGATAATTGTTAACACAACAACAGAAATATCCAATAAAAAACAAAGTAACATAACGCACCAAGCAAAACGCGCCATCTGAAAATGAACCCAAAACAATTATATTCGAAAAACAGATGAAATGTGTGAAAGAATGGGGCGTACATTTAAATTACGCCCCATGAGTAATAGGCGTAGTAATAAATTGCACCCCATTCATCATCACCGTAGTTTGTAATTACGCCGGTAGTCAGGCGGTATTTATAAACGCGCCTGACGGGGCGTAACGTTTAATTACGCCTCAATGGGGCACAGTTATATGAAACCGTCTGGTATCAGGCGCAACTATATATTACGTCCCGTCGGGCGTAACCTGAACTCTCGCCCCAATCAGGCACAAATATTACATACGCCTCACCGTTAGGCGTAACTTTCAATTCCGCCCCAATCAGACGTAGTCGTGAATTACTCCGGACCATAACCAAACCAAAGACCAAATATACTCTGGTTTTTGGTTTTAGTCTAGGATTTGCTCTTTACTCCTCCCCGTAGCGCTTGGTTTTTCGACCAAATTTTTAGTTATACTCCTCGACTGTGGTTGCTCTAAGGGATTATAAACCGCGGGATCTTAGATTGCCCAACAATGTGGGACGAATAATCTCAACACGCCCCCTCACGTGTATCCTCGTTGGGTCTAACACGTGGACAATAAATCGGGTGACGCGGAGTAAAGGCGCGGTCAAATGACTCGTCGGAAATAGCCTGCTCTGATACCAAATTAAAGTCTGCGGGCATCCAACTCAAAACCAATTGGCTATGAGTGGAGTGGCCCTTCCATATTATACTCCCTCCGTCCAACTTTACTTGCCAAAATAGTGTTTTTTTAGCAAATTTGTACCAAAAAATTGAAATATTTCCCACTAAAATTTTCTAATTATCAAGACAGAAACAAAAAATAGGATATCAAAATTTGTATATTAAACAAACAATTTGGAAGATCAGTGGTGTATGTGGATGTAATTTGAATTTCTTTCAAGTTTTTGCAAAATCCAATTTTGGCAAGTAAAATTGGACAGAGGGAGTAATATTTAAGTTGATTATGGGGATCTTAACAGTGTGGAACTATTATCCTTCACACCACTGCTTGACACAACCCGAAGTAGTTCCATGCCCCTCAATAGCTTTGACGCTACTGTAAAAATGTGGCATTGCTTTAGAAAGCTCTTCATGGTGCTAAATATTTCGTAGTATTTGTCAGCCTTACAGTTAACCTCCAGTTCGGTCACAAGATTCCCACGAAGACTTGAAATGGTGTGATGTTGAGCCATTTCTGCTCTTGATTGTTGGTCTAGATATATTGGTAGTTTGCAAAACAATGAAAGATACTCGACGGGTTTTGATGAATTGATCTCGGGCTCAGCCAATAGAGTTTATATAGACAATAGGTAAGGCTTAATTGATTGAAAGTTGATGAGGCGATGCATGTGTTGTTTTTATTTCTGTACATATTTTTATTTGAAGTTCGTTGGAAATTTATTATAGATTTTAAAGGCTCTGGATAAGAAAAGATTTTGTGAGATGGTAGAGTTAAATAGTTTGTGGCCAGGGATTATCTGAACCACTGCTTTACAGCATTATGATTGTGAGATGGTATACATTAAATTTCAAGAAAAGACGGTTAACTAATTACACACTCTTTGTATATATTCACCGTTTGATAAGGTTTTTACCATAATTGTGACCGTAGGGTCAAGCTTCAGTGGCGGGGGCAATGTGAAGCAAGGGTGTGCAACTGGCCAATTGCACACCCTTGAATCTGAAAAGAGAAATTTCTTATTTAGTCCAAAAACCCGACCCGGGTTTACTGTGTAGTCCAGCACCAGAATAGAATTATCCGCTCGTCCAAAAAACTTTAAAATCTGATGAAATTACCTCTCTACCCATACTCTTGGTTTACATAGTTACCTTTTTCATTTTTTTCTTCTCTCTTCTGCAACTTCTCCTTTTTCTGCAGAAACTGTTTCGTCTTTTCCATCGAAACTTCTTCAAAACTTCTTCTCTCTTCTGCAACTTGTTTTTCTTCTCAATCAATCTAAAAACAGTTACAGAAAATCATAAGATTGAAGTCAAATGATCGAAAATCATCACTTACAAAATCGAAATAAAAAAAGCTTCCGTTCTTGACCTAATTTTTTTCATTACATTCAATTGAATTGAAAAGATGGTTACGAGTAGAACAATTAAGCGGACCATTAGAGAAGAAATTATAGAAGAAACCCCTTCCCCAGCAAAAAGGAGAAGAAAAACTGTTGATGATTCACCAACAGAACCTCCCTAGAGCAAATCACCGACAACTCAAGTATGAGTAAAGTTGTTACTCCGTCACCAACAAAGAAAGCAAATGTTCCTCCGAAAAAAGGTGAGAAGATCAGAAATAAACCCTAATTTGTGATTACATGTCCGTATGTACTTCAAATTGACATGCAATATATCATTAAGCACCGCTACATACCAATATGTAGTGTTAGAAAACTAATTCATATAAAATGTTAAAAATACTTGCATATCAACTTACAAAGTGTGTACTACATATCAGTATGTTGTCTAACACTACATACCAATATGTAGTGTTTTTAGTGCTAAAAAATACTTACATATCAACTACATATTGCCATTGTTGTGTTTTTTTATGAATATGTAGTGTTTACAAAGTGTTTACTACATATCAGTATGTTGTCTAATACTTCTATACTTAAAAGTGTGTACTACATATCAGTATGTTGTCTAACACTACATGTTTAGAATACATTGTGATGCATTGTTGTGTTTGTTTATGAATATGTAGTCATTTTTTTATACTTGTTTTTGAATATGTAGTCATTGTTGTGTTTTTGATACTTGTTTGTTTATGAAAATACTTACATATCAACTACATATTGCCATTGTTGTGTTTTTTTATGAATATGTAGTGTTTACAAAGTGTTTACTACATATCAGTATGTTGTCTAATACTTATATACTTAAAAGTGTGTACTACATATCAGTATGTTGTCTAACACTACATGTTTAGAATACATAGTGATGCATTGTTGTGTTTGTTTATGAATATGTAGTCATTTTTTGATACTTGTTTTTGAATATGTAGTCATTGTTGTGTTTTTGATACTTGTTTGTTTATGAAAATACTTACATATCAACTACATATTGCCATTGTTGTGTTTTTTATGAATATGTAGTGTTTACAAAGTGTTTACTACATATCAGTATGTTGTATAATACTTCTATACTTAAAAGTGTGTACTACATATCAGTATGTTGTCTAACACTACATGTTTAGAATACATAGTGATGCATTGTTGTGTTTGTTTATGAATATGTAGTCATTTTTTGATACTTGTTTTTGGTTTACAACAGGGAAAAAAACCAAAACAAAAGCAGCATTAGCAACTACTATAGCAAAAGTAAAAAAGGCTACAAAGGCTACTACTCCTTCACCGCAAGCAAAGGGAGACAAAGCACTTGCCCTGAGAGCTGCTACTCCTTCACCAAAATTAAAGGTGAAAGCAAAAAGGGGGGGAGCAAATGTTCCTCCAAAAGAAGGTATGTAGTGTTAAACCAAATTAAATCTTAATCACTATGAAATATGTGATTTTAATGTTCACTTTCTACATATGCCATATGTACTGTTACATAGCAATATGGACTGGTAGACCGTAGATACTTACTTGTAGTAATAATATTCTCCCCCACTTTTTGATATGTACTGCTAATAATACTGATATGTACTGCTAATAATATGTAGTTACATAGCAGTATGTAGAGGTATATACTACAAGAATATGTACTGCTAAAAATATGTAGCTTCAAGTACATGGTAGATACTTCTATTCTTGATGATATAATTACATGTTAATTTGTTATATTGATATGTAGTGTAATATTTTTAGATTCTTGTTATTGTATAGGTGGTAATAAGCGTAAGAAAGGAGCTGGAAAACCGCGAAGTTTGTACCGTGGCGGTTTCAGGGGCTTGTGGGGCCTTGTAAAGACTATTAATACCACTGAAGAACTTCAGTTGAGTGAGTTACAGCTGAAGCTGATTTATGAAGCATCTTACGGGAACCTGTTCCTAATGTTTTGGTATACCAAATTCGAGTTGGAACATTGGTTGAAGATTGAAGATGCACTCACCAAAATGTTACGCTATTACGTGAGAGGTCAAGATCCAAACAAGCTTACCTTTTTCTTTGAAAGACATGGCTTACCGAATGAGCTTGTATCCACACCAGAAGAATTGGCACTTGTTTATGGAATGCCAATAATTCCAAATAGGGAATATTATGATTGGAGGCTAACACAAGTCAATAAAAAAAGTGGATGGCGTGAAACAGAATTCTTCAAAAGGACTTTTCCAGCTGATTTGAGAGCCGGTAAAAAAGTGACTAGGCCAATGATTGTGAAGGCAATCTTGAAAATCCTTAAACGAACACCAATTAATCTGAAAAAGAAGAAGTCTAATGAAGAGTCTGAAGAAGAGCCTCTGGAAAGCATGGGTCATCAATCAAATGAAGATTCTGAGCAAGACGAGGAAGATGCCGAAGATCTTGTTAGGCTTATCTGCCTGTATATGTGGACTTCATTATTTTTCGCAACAACTGATGCCAACGCTTTGACTGAAAAATACATTGGTTTTGTTCTTGATCTTGAGAAGGCGAGGAATATTTCATGGCCTGACCTCATCCATTCTCATTTAGAGAAAGAGCTGGATGAAAACATGGAATCCGTAGAACACACAAATGGTTGTGCTGTTTATTTGTTGGTAAGAATCTGTTGATTTGTTTATTCTACTTTAAAAATCTTTTTGTTTTGTGTGTTTTCTACATTTTGGTAGTATATCTAATAACACTGCGTATCAATAATTGCAGCCATGGTTTGTGGAGCATACCCATTTGGTGGCGCCCGAGGATATAGTGACAGAACCTAATGGAATGTATGTGCCAAGAGTGGCTAGGTGGAATCATACAAAGATATGTACTGAGTTCCTAAAGGATATTGATCTTTTTGAGTATCAGGTAAACTTGAAGTACATATTTTGTCGAATAAAAGTATATATTGATAACTAGTTATTAGCAAATATTTTATGTTCTCTATTAGCTAATAAAATTGTGTACTACATATCAGTATGTTGTAGATTAAGTAGTGTTTAGAATAAGTAATGTTGTAGAATACATAGTGTTTAGAATATGTACTCATACTAATATGTAGTGTCTACATATTTATGAATATGTAGCTATACATTGTTTTGTTTGTTTACGAGGGGGCGCTGCCCCCTCGACCCCCGTAGATGGTAATGCACATGAGATTGTTTAGAATAATTGATGAGTTTAGTGTTAAAATACTACATATTAGTATGAGTACATATCAGTATGTAGTTCTCCCTGTGTATCTAATAGAGAAAAAATTATAAAACACTACATATTAGTATGTTGATGTGTTATAAAACACTACATATTAGTATGAGTACATATGTAATATGTAGTTCTCCCTGTATATCTAATAGAGAAAGAATTATAAAATGTTTTTTTGGTAATATCTAATATGTAGTTGGTTTTTTACATTTGTTTTATTCGTACCAGTTCCATGTTGATTTTAAAGACTAGATGACAAACCAAGAAAGACAAATCCTTAATCGTATCTCAAGAAGGATTCAATTGGAAGAAAATAATGAAGCTTTTTGTTTGGATGACAATTCCGAATCGGCAGAAGAGAAAGAAGGAGAGAAAGAAGAAGATAAAGAAGAAGACCAAGAAGAAGATGACTCAGTATTTGGGGGAGAAGCTTGGAAGATCAAATACGATGATTTGAGGAGTACAATATCTGCCAAATGGAGGGAAGTCAACACAATGAAGCAAGAGGGTGAAACGGTTGACGCTTCAAAGCTTGAATTCATGTTGCATGAAATTTACCGGAAAGCTTTCCCTTTGCAGAGAGAAGCCAGCCCGGAAGATTATGTTAGCTTGGGATGTACACCTACTCAAAGAAAACCCAATGAAGAGATGAATGTGGACCCAATAGTTGAGACCGAAATGCAAGGTTATCAGGAAGATCAAACAGATGTACATGTCAACAACGATGAAGTTGGTTTGTCAACACCTCAAGATCAATGTCATGGTAATGCTGAAGTTGGTTTGTCACCCGCAGTATTGAAGTTCCATGATGTTGAAGTTCAGCGTTCTGAGGTTAAAAACTGGGCTAAATCTAATTTGGAGCAAAAATTCAAAGAGATACAAGAGAGAAAAGGAAAATAAAACACACAGGTAAGTAGCATATCAGTACGTAGTCTAAGTAGCATATCAATATCTACTGTTACATATCAATATGTAGTGGTAGATACTTACATTCTTGTAGTGGTGTCTGCCATTACATATTGATATGTACTCTGAAAAATATCAATATGTACTGGTAAATACTTATATTCTTCGTAGTGGTGTCTACCATTACATATTTATATGTAACATTATGTAAAAACTCACCTAAGAAGGTTTTTGTTGACAGTTTAGATTGCTTTTTGCAGGTTGATCAACTTGAAGTTAGGCAGGAAGCAACAAAGGAGTTGTTTAAAACTATGCTAGAAACAAAGGCTTCAGTTGTAGTTAATTCGCAGAAATCTGCAGAGTATAACGCTGAGATGGCGGCGGAAGATTTTCATATGTTGTATGTACCTTTGTTTACTGAGATGTCGAGTTTAGAACACATCTAAAAGCTCTCTATGGGATATTATATAAACATGGAAAACTCCGGCTTTGGAATTTACGTTGAAGAGTATGCTGACCTCCTTCCAGGTGTTGATGCTGATCAAAAACTTGGTATTTTTGGCATTGACTTACAACAATGTTTTCATAATTTAATTGGAAGAGATTTGGAAAACGTAGAATTTATTCCACACACAACTGAGCAACAAGAAAACATTGAACCGAAAGATGCATGTAAAGTTACAGCTAAGCAACAAGGTACTTTGGAGGTTCCATCAGAAGCTACTGTGGAGGTTCAATCACAAGATACTTTACAAGTTTCATCACAAGATACTTTGGAAATTCCATCGCAAGATGTTTTTGAGGTTCCATCACAGGTATTGGATGCTAATTTTTGCATATGCATACTTAGTTTCAGATGAAAAGTGAATGTTAATCAACAACTATGTTGTGTGTTTACATATTTCTATTTATTTACGTTGGTAAAAATGCAGGAACCAATTACACCAAGCCAGAAACAAAAAAGGGTTGCAATGATTAAAAATACCGTCAAAGGGCCCGAAAGGAAGTAGTTCACACCTGCCAGACCCGTTACTCGTGCCCATCCTGCAAAAAAGAAAGATGATATTTACAAAAGTGGAAGTAAGTTCTCTCCATCATATAAAGAACCTAAGAAGCCGAAAGCTGGAGCAACAGAACCTAATAAAAACAAGAAGCTCAGATTGAAACGCAAATTCTTCCGGAAACTGAATAAATCACCATTCTATAATGACATGAAGGATGAACAAAATACTACCCTTTCCACATTCATCGATAATGCAAAATTGCTTAGGTGAGTTATTGGTTCCATGCCTACTACATATTGATTTGTATAATGGATTTGTATCTTAGTATGTTCTCTTACACAGTATGTACCCTTTGTATACTAGATTTGCATAACAGTATGTTTTGTATTGTTGATACGAGTATCTTAAACTCATCAAATATTTTATGTTCTCTATTAGCTAATAAAATTGTGTACTACATATCAGTATGTTGTAGATTAAGTAGTGTTTAGAATAAGTAGTGTTGTAGAATACATAGTGTTTAGAATATGTAGGATACTAATATGTAGTGTCTACATATTTATGAATATGTAGCTATACATTGTTTAGAATAATTGATGAGTTTAGTGTTAAAACACTACATATTAGTATGAGTACATATCAGTATGTAGTTCTCCCAATGTATCTAATAGAGAAAAAATTATAAAATGTTTAAATTTGCTTTATTTAACAATCAGTACATATCAGTAAGTAATGCTTTATTTAACAATCAGTACTAGTCTTATAGAGTGGTTTAAATTTGATTTATTGATTGTATTCTTGTTAATTTCATATTTGTATACTAGATTTGTATCTCAGTATGTTCTGTTTCTCAGTATGTACTATTTTTAACCTTTATGTTGTTATTTTCCAGCTCAATTGCTTGGAGAACGGGAGAAGGTGGTCTTTGTGTAAGTGGAGGTACAATTGATGACTTGGTACAGAATGATTTATTAGAGCAAGATCTTCTAAACTACACACAATACAAGCTTAAGAAAGAGCAGCCGATGAACAAAGTAGACAGAAAATACTTGCCTGTCTTGCATCTGGATCCGTCTGCTTGGGTAAGTTTTTATCTTACAATGCATTTTTACTACAACACATGTTAATATTAAAAGTATGTAGGGATTGGTACACTACATATCTATATTTCATAAAAACATAATTAGATATAATTATTCAAAGTACATCCATGTTTTCAGTTTAATGTCGAGTTCCCGGATAAGCTCAAAGGAGGAGCAGACGATTCTGTTTACAAACCAATATTGGAGATGGATCAAAGCATCAAGAAGATTCTTGTACCAATGTGCCATATGAATCTTCATTGGACGCTACTTGAATATGACTGTGAAAAAATGGTGTTCAACCACTACAATTCTTCTAAGACTGATTGGGGAGCAAGATGTTATCAAAACGCCACAAGAATGGCAGATCACATGTACAAACCTATCAACCTGTACTTGGTGGAGAAGAAAAAAGAAACATTGAAGAATGTAATAGTCAATGAATGTGAAGTACCTCAACAAGGTGGATCACCAGACTGCCTACTATTTGTGATGCATTTTATGAAGATGAAGTCGAAAATAAAATTTGTGGGAGTATGTTTAGGAGATGATGATGAACTGCAAGTGAAGATTCGTAACAAAAGGGTCTCGTTAGCATGCAAATTGCTGACAGCATCTCCACCGAAATCAGTTGGCAAACTGACGCAAATAGATCCTAATTGATAAAAGTAGTATGACAGTACATTTTAATATTTAGCTATTTTATATTTTAAAAACATACAGCTTTTCCTTTTACTAGTTATTTTTTCTTTATCTTTAAGAATGTTCAAAAACTTGGGTTAACTTTAATGTAGATATATTTCAATTGTGTTACTTTGTTCTATAGTCTAAATTATTAGTGATTATGTACTCGATCTCCGTGAAGATGGTGACTTAACATATCAAGATGACGTCTTGATTCTATTCTTTAATATGTACTAATCTGATTGAAACCAGAAGTTTAAATTTGCTTTAAGTGATGCAACTGTAAGTATGTAGTGGAACATGGTTAATCCACAACCAGTACATATCAGTAAGTAGTGATTGTCTTCTTTAATATTTACTGATCTGATTGAAACCACAAAGGTTTAAACTAATCTTATGGAAATGTAATTATGATATGTTCTAACAAATCTTAGTGGAATATGGTTACACCACAAAACCAGTACATATTCGATTGTTTTCTTGTTACAACCTCAGTATGCTTACACTACAACCACTACATATCAGTATGAAGTGGAAGATGCTTACACTAGAATACTGACATGTAATAGATAATGTCATTTTGGTAGACTTAGCAACATATTTCATTATGTCGAAAGATCAATATAACTACATTTTTGATAGTCTTATAATGTTTCAAAAACCAAAAGATGTTCTAAGAAACAACAACAAAAACTGTAATATTTTCAGTTGGTACTGACAATAGTGACATATTAAAAAGAAAACAGTAGAGTAGAACAAGGGATAGAGGAAAGAATTGTGGACTAAAGAATAATGGCGACGTCATCGGTATCACATTCTGCTGCACGTTCAAGCCTGTGATAAAAGAAAAAGAGAAATTAGAACACTAATTAGTTTAAAATTCATTGTGTTGTATCATCCTACCCCAAGAAACATCTTTAATATATATCTAACTGCAACACATACCTGACACAAAAATCATTCTTCAGCAAGTTCATACTGACGGATAACACTACATGTTGCCTTGTTGTGATGAGTCTTCAAATTACAGTTTGAACATTTGACAGATTTTCTACTAGTCTCATGAGCTGACTTAATACGTTTCCCCTTCTTCCTGCCTGGTGGATCCCTAATAACTTCTGGTGGGAGAACAATATTGTCTACGTGATACTCATCAGGCCTGTGAGATTAAAAACCACAGTATCATAACTACATATCATATATATACACGGTATATTGTTCCTCAAAAAACAAATATCAAAATGTACTGATTAAAGACACATACATGTCATAGTTAGGAACGGGTCTAATAGCTATTGAATATAGCTGACGGAAAGTGGTAACTTTGAAGTAATCCTCGACGTAATCAAGCATTCTTCCTCCATATTTAGTAAAAGTTGCAGTAGCATGCGAGCATGGAAAACCATAAACGCGCCATCGTTGGCAAGTACAAGTTTTTCTCTCTAGATCCACCATATGAGACCTGCACACACAAAAAACAACATATTATCGTTGGAAAGTACAAGAAGATCATGTAAATATATACACAGTACATATGTTATGCACAATACACATGAGATTGTGTAGAATAATTGATGAGTTTAGTGTTAAAACACTACATATTAGTATGAGTACATATCAGTATGTAGTTCTCCCTGTGTATCTAATAGAGAAAAAATTATAAAACACTTCATATTAGTATGTTGATATGTTATAAAATACTGCATATTAGTATGAGTACATATGTAATATTTAGTTCTCCCTGTGTATTTCATACACAATACATATTAATATGTTATGGCCAGTACACATTCATATGTTATACACAGTACATATTCATATGTTTTGTTTTAATATGTATATTGATATGTACACATTTTAAAGATACTGATATGTATATTCATATGTACATATGAATATGTTATACACAGTACATATGAATATGTTATATTTGAACATGCTACTTAAATTCATATGATAGAGATTAGGGGTAAAATGCTAACCTTGGAGAATGAAATTCATATCGCTTAGCATCTGACTGGCTAACTTTCCAGGGACGGCCAATTTGAATGTGTAGTTCAAGCAAGGCTTGATACATAGGGGTTAGCAGTTCTGGGTCCATCAAGACACTCTCCTCACGACGTTCTGACATCATTTACATCATACGTATCCTACATGACAAAAGTAATAGCAAAAAAGTCTATTATACTACATTATACGTAGATTAACAATACATATATGCTAATACTGTTACAGAAAGAAAACTAATAAATTCTTAAAACTACATATAAGCTTGTACTATGACAAGGGGAACTGATACAAACCTGATCGAGTCAACAAACGCAGTAGCAGGAAACTTCTTCTCGCGCCTAATCCAGTTATTGAAAGATTCAGCAACGCTGGAAGAAGTCTGACCATAACTACAACCCTGGAAGAACGCACTGGACCACTTTTCCTTTGGAATGTTGCGGCAGTAGTCAGCAACCCAAGGCCTTCCCAAATTAACCATTTCTTGAAGAGCTTCCTCGTATGTTGCAGGAGAAAGAGCATATGTCGCCTTTCGGAAAACATCAGTCACTTCTTTATACTTTTCGTCATACTTTGCGATAGGTAAGTTTTTGTCCAAGTGATAGTAGCAATATATTTGATGAGAATTAGGGAATACTTTGGGAATATATTTAACCAACCCTTCACCTCGGTCAGTCATAAAAGTGATTGGGCGATCATCATTCAAAGCCTCCTTCAGATTCTTGAAAAACCATTCCCAGTTGATATTACTTTCGCCATTTACTAAACCAAACGCGAGGGGATAAAAACCTGCAAAAAGGAATTATTAGTCATGTTAAGAAACTGCTTGACCCCCGTAGATGGTTGTATAATTGATGAGTTTAGTGTTAAAACACTACATATTAGTATGAGTACATATTAGTATGTAGTTCTCCCTGTATATCTAATAGAGAAAAAATTATAAAACACTACATATTAGTATGTTGATGTGTTATAAAACACTGCATATTAGTATGAGTACATATGTAATATGTAGTTCTCCCTGTATATCTAATAGAGAAAGAATTATAAAATGTTTTTTTTATAGATATTACATGTTGTTGATAAGAGGGGGCGCTGCCCCCTCGATCCCCGTAGATGGTGAATCATATCAGCATGTAGTGGAAAATATGGTTACATCACAATCAGTATTGTAGTATTACATATCACTATGTAGTGGAAACCATCTTCCACTAAATAAGGGTAGATGACATGTTTTATAAGTATTAGGAATATGCTATCAATACAGCAATACATATTAGTATGTAGTGGAAGATGATTCCACTAATAAATGTTAACTGAGTATGGTTAACCATGTAGTATGGTTTATCTCATACTCAGTATGGTCATTATGTAGTATGTAATATGGTCAATATGAGTGATCTAACTACCAGACACTACATATAAAAAAAAAGAACCAATTACCTTGATTGCCATTAAGACATGTTGCTGCCATGAGACCTCCTTTAAATGTTCCAGTGAGAAAAGTACATCCACAAAAAATCATGGGACGACATAGTTTATATCCCTCTATACAAGCTCCAAAGCAAACAAAAAGTCTGTTGAATCTTTTTGTAGCATCATTGAAATCGAAGTCAATAAATGACCCAGGGTTTATTTCCCTAACAGCATTCACCCACCAAGAAAGATCAGTGTACAAATTCACATCATTATCAAAAATCTGTTTATGAGACAACTCAATTTCATGATATGCGTGGTGATACTGGATGTCGATGCCACCACCAACTTTAAGATAATCTATGATCTCTACAGTTATGCGATGGTTGTGCACTCACCATCTCATGAATTAGACTGTTCATGAGTTTTTTAGTAACTGTTGGATTCTTCAACATATAACCACCACCACAGGTGTGCCTTCCCACATATTTCTTTATCTTAAAAACATCAATAGAACTACCAATGGTAGTTGCGTGAAGCTTCCATGAACAACCTTTCACACTACATACGGCGCTGAATCTCTCAAGGTCATTCTTCTTCTTAATTACCTCGTATCCAGTTTTCATGCAGTATTTTTGGCATGCTATACGTACGGAATCAACACCACCATAGAATAATTGATCTGTATCATCAAAAATATTATCCCAACCATCTGTAAAGAACACTCTTGGAGCTTCTTTACCCTCTTTCAAGTAACTATTCTTTGCACTAACAACTAAGTCTTCGTTTCTGTCAACTTCCATACGCCTAGAGGAACTAGATGCGCCATTTGAAATTACATCCACGTGCAAATCAAATAAAGCTAATTGCTTTGAGGTATGTAATGCAGCGATCCCCTGGAGTGTTACATCGGCTAGAATAGGAACTATCGCTTGATTCTGGAAATAGTTAACCAGAATAATCGATGGAGTCAACCAGCTCCACATACACTAGGCCAAATGTGGGATTTGGTGACGGTTGGAAATTTTATACCAAGACGGTTTTAGAAAAAAGTGTCACAATACAAGTATAGCTGACGGTTCATAAAGGTAACCGTCACCAATTGTTATTACAAATCATGACGGTTGACATAACCGTCACGGATACTGCATACTACGACGGTTATTGATGTAAACTGTTATAATTGACCTATCTACGGTGACACTTATAAACCGTCATGTACATATGATATATAATGACAATTTGTGTCTATGCCGTCACAGTAGCACTTATAATGACGGTTTTGGTGGTAAATGTCACAATAGCCTGTAGTAAATGGTGATGGTACTAACTCTCACAATAGCTCGTAACGACGTTTGCCTATTAAAATCGTTGCTAATTGTTCCATCATGTATAACGATAAATACACGACAATGCAAGAACATTTTGAACATAAATATATAAATATATTATTGACCAAATAATTGAGTTAAGGTGATCAAATAATTATTGACATATATATTGCACTAAATATATGTATACATTTTTTGACCATAAATATATCGATTTCAATGATATATCATGATACGTTTGAAGTTTGAACCCTCCTGGAGCTTCTCGGTTCATAGTTTGTATGTCGTTATACCACATTTTAAGTTCGAATCGACATTGAGCTTCATATTTATCGATTTCGATGATGTATCATGCTAACCTGAGTTTACCAGTGTGAAATGAAGCTACTTCATGATCTGTATGACTTTTCAAAACTACTTCATGACCTATGCGGCTAGTCGAAAGCCAAACCAAAGAAAAGCAAAAACACAAAGAGAAAGCACAAAGAAACACACTAATTATCGAATTTTTCATTTTTCATTTTTCCGATTCATTCTTATACATTTTTTGGATTTTTTTATATCAGAATGTCGATAACAATGTCCTAAATTTATTAATATATTTTTTTTTGGATTTTTTTTCATGTCGAAGGTTGATAATAAACCAAATACATGAGATCGTAGTAGCACAAATAGAAACACAAATAAGCTCAATCCGTATGACCATAACAAATACAATCTCAACCGTCAGATTCTTTTCTCAATCCGTATTAGTGAATCAAACGAAATATGATCTGTCCATCTTTTTCATTCACCAACCAAACCCTCTCTCAACCAGTCGAGCTAAATCTGATCAAGCTCAGTATCCGATATCGATACTTGCCGATACTGTATACGTCACCAATTTTAAAGTATCCCCAGGCGAAGATTTTTGTCATGTTCAATGTAGTTAATCTCGGATTTCGGTATGTCTCGGTCTCAAACGAGATACTGTTACAACATTGTCTCGGGGAGATTCTGTTTCCAAATCTCGGTATAATTTCGGTTCAAACTTTTATATATATAATTTATACCTATATTAATGTATAAAAAAAATGCTATCAAATTAACCAAAACATACATTTATTAACATATATATAATTTCTACCTATATTAATATATAAAGAAAAAATGCTATCAAATTAACCAAAACATACATTCATTAACAAAACGTAAAAATGCAAACATATATTGCACACATTTATAGGTGGAGACGTTTTTACTCATACGTGTCCTGCAGCCAGCGTGTGTATTCTTACACATGTTACATTCTCATATGCACCATAGAACGTGTACACCTATGAGTAACAGTTGACTGCGTCTTTTTCGCAACAATATTCCCATTACCATACGTGTCCAGCAGCCAGCTTTTCTCGAACCTTTTCTTTTTTTTACCTAGAAGAAGAACAAAAGAATACGTCTCTCACTCTCTCTTTTCTTTTCACTTCACAGGAAGAACAGTTGACTGCGTCTTTTTCGCAACAATCTTCCCATTCCCATCTCTCCACTGATAAAACAAAATTCTTTTAAAAAAAAATTCGGTGGTTCGTTTGATTGAGCTATGAACACGGATGAGATATTTAGACGCTGGTTGGTTCTCTTTATTTATTTAATAATCTTCTCTTAAATCGGTTGAGTCACTGAGTTATTGGTAATAGATCTGGTTTTTAATGATTGATTAGATATTAATATAGGTATGTCTGATTTTTAATTTGAAGAAATGGGTTTCTGATTTTGATTCTTGGGTAGGAAAAATAAGAGAAGATTATACTAAGTTTTTAAAGAAATTCGATTTATGTGCGTCTAGTACAGATAATTTTATGGAAGAGAATATTCGCAACACTTTGGTGGGATCTTACTGGTCAAGTGCAAGAGAGAGCAATCCTGATTTTCCTGAGACATTGACGTATAAATTGGTATCCGAATTGCGTTTAATTACTAAAATCAGAGTCCAGCTATTTCAAGGTTATTTCCATGATATCTTGGTACCTAATTACATGTGGTTTAATTCCATTCTCTGGTTTTCTTGCTTATTGACAAGTACTTGTTTTTACTACCCAGCTTCAGCCAAGGCTGTGCGATTTTGAATGGGCCATTTGAGGAAACCAGAAGGAGAGACTGATCTCGTGGATGATTGAAGATCACGTAGTGTGGACATACACCTCAGAAAAGTTTCCAATGCTTCAGGTGTTTTTAGTTATCCATGAAATGCATCAGCCTCTCTTTTATCCATTATGGAACGGGAGGAGGGGGAAACCGAGAACAGATTGTATGATTGTTTAATTTTTGATTTTCCCCTAGACTTAACAACTCTGTTTCATTTTACCTTCGACACGAAACTTCCTTGCAAATGTCCAGGTGTCTTGTGAATCTGTCAAAAATCCATCAACTAACCATCGGAACAATAATTCACGGTCGAAGGAAAATATGAGCTACGTTCCGAAAAGCGCAGTCAACCCAAAGAATCAAGGAAGGGTGATTTGGAAGATAATTTTGAATTGGAAAAAGGTAGTCAAGGACACAATTATAGCAATTTAGCTGATTCTATTCAAAATTTAAAAATTTCACCGGATTGTGCGGCCACTAATTTGTTAAATAATGGAGAATTTTCAAAATATCAAAGTAAGATGGCTCATCATGGAAAATCTAGGAGTTGTGGAAAATCTAGGAGGCGGGGGAAAATATCAAAAAAAAAAAGGGAGGGAGCATGGGATAAAATTTAAAGTTTGGTCCGACATATCTCATTTGGTGGGGTCGGATAAAGTGGAGATGGATCCGATGGCAAATTTAATTGTTGAAATATGCTTCGATTTCAAACTTGTGTTGAAATCATCAATGACAGTAATACAAATTCTTATGTTTTCAATCTAATTACATATACAAATCCAATTGTAAATTCGTACCTCGGATTCTCTGAGAGATTCTTTCTTTTTATATTATTGAAATCATCAATGACACATCCTAAGTGGTTGTTTGTAAAGAAAAGTGTAACGCAATGATTTAATAAGTTGACGGTTTCAAAAATAAACCTTACAGATATAACTTATGCTGACGTTAATTTGGGAAAAACGCCACCATAACATCGTTAAGGTGGCGTTTTTAATAAAAAACCGTCATGGATGTCTGTTAAAATGACGGTTTAATATACTTCAAGACAGTTTTGAAGGCCAATTGGTGACGGTTATGTGACAGTTCATAAGCGTCAGTATAAGATAACCCCTACGGTGACATCGACATTGGTGACACTTTCAAATTTCACCTGAACCGTCATGGAATTGATATAGTGATAGTTTTGAAATGTCACCTATGTTGATAACCCCTACGGTGACATCGACATTGGTGACACTTTCAAATTTCAACTGAACCGTCATGGAATTGATATAGTGATAGTTTTGAAATGTCACCTATGTTGATATTTGGCCTAGTGATATTACAGATGCAAAATTTCAAATCCTCTAAAGTTGAAAATGATGTAACCTCATATGCAAAATGATATTGCTTATGGTATATATGAGAATAGATGGAGAAGTCTGGTTTGGGAGCAACGTCAGACATGTTAACCCTGTAAAAAATGACATGTACTAAGATGAAACAAAAAGAGTCTTTGTATTGACATGTTATATGCCAATACGTATTGACATGTACTGACTCATATTGATATGTATTGGCATCTACTTTGGGATGAAAAAAAATGCTATATGCGATGACGTATTGACATGTACTGACTCATATTGATATGTATTGGCATCTACTTGGGGATGAAAAACAGCATGTTATATGCAGTACGTATTGACATGTACTGACTCATATTGATATGTATTGGCATCTACTGCAGGATGAAAAACATCATGCTATATGCACTACGTATTCTATACTGCAGGATGAAAAACATCATGTTATATGCACTACGTATTCTATACTGCAGGATGAAAAACAACATGCTATATGCACTACGTATTGAAATGTACTGACTCATATTGGACTAAATAGAACAATTAAGCGGACCATTATAGAAGAAAACATATGAATATGTAATGTATTGAAATGTACTGACTCATATTGATATGTATTAAAAGAAAACATATGAATATGCGATCGTATTGAAATGTCTTGACTCATATTGATATGTATTGGCATCTACTGCAGATGAAAAAAGAGCATGCTATAATAGTGTATCATAATCATACGTATTGGCATCTACTTGACTCATAATCATACGTATTAGCATGTACCGACTCATAATCATATATGCTATCGTTACGAAACAGAACAGAAATCATACCTTGTTTGAATCTGAGATAAACCTAATTTGACGCTCAAATACCTAATTGAAACACACACAAATCACGAAAAATTACTTAAAAAACGAACGAAAATTACTTAGAAACTGAATTAACATTGTAAATCATCATAAAAACAGAAATCATAAAAATATAACAATGTACATCATATATAATTATCCTGATAGAAATCATATCAGAATAAACCTAATTATTCATCAAGAATTGTAGAACGATGAGTGAAGAGGATGATTTGAAAGATAAATACCTTGGTTCGAAGCTCGATGACCTAATTCGAAGCTCAAGAACCTAATTCGAATCTCGGATGAAGATGATTGAAAAACAAGACTTTAAATTGATTCGAATCTTATGATTGAAAAATGCGAGCTAGAGAAACCGATTAGAGAAGAAAAAAATAGGAAAGAAAACTCATTATCCCGTTTATGTTCGTCGAGGAGTTGTAGAAGGGTAAGGTGGGAATATTTAAAAGATGTTCTTGTGTCATTGGCACGTTTTTGGACTAGGGGATAAAGTTTCTGGTCCAAAAACATGTTTTTGGACCAGCTGATAAATCAATTCTGGTACTGGACTAGCCAGTAACCGGGTATCTCATTTCTGGACTAGCCAGTAATTCCTATATCTGAAAATTGTGTACTGGGTCTCACTTTTCCAAGCCCAAGTGAATCACTAAACTAAATGTTGCGCCCCCTAAAATTTTCAATGTGCGACTAACATAGCCACGGAATATGCCAAGGATCCACTACCGTCTCTGTAAATGTTGTCCAGACAAGCAAGCCGGCGTAGAAACTTGTTGCCATATTTTTATGAGATAAAATCTTTATGAGATAATATATCTAGCCCTACAGATCTGCTCGGGACTAATGGACTTCGGTTATCGGTTATTGCGGACTCCCTTGTCGTGATGATGGCCAAAAAAATTTCAGTTGTGTACTTGTGGTTGTGGTATGGGCCGATGTATAAAGACACTGATCTGTGGCTAAAATACATGTACTTACAAGAAATGTTTACTGTGTGAAATACTTAGCTCAAATGCGTCGGTGCTAATATGGCGGAAGAAATCCGCATGCTATCTTCAATGAGGTGAAAAGAAATGTTAAAAACCTCAATCCTGGGAATTTATAAAATTAGTTGTAAGAAACTCTCATTCGGAAGAGTGGTTTGTGTTTTAGGTCTTTCAAGTTATGACCAAGCTGGTAATGCGTTTTCACATTTGTCCTTGAGTAGTTTTTATCGGTATCAATAGTCGACCAGTTAACTTGACCAAAGCCGATTGACTAGTTGACTACCAATGATTTTTTTTTGTTTTTTTTTTGTTTTAGACAAAATGATAATGGGGTGTCACAAAGTGCGAAACCACCAAGTTACAGGCAAATTGCAAACTCCTTATGGCTGCATCCCATGCTTTTGCAATTCAAAGTTGACAGAGCCTTCCTACAGGGAAACTAATTATTGCTTACATATTAATGAAAAGAGTATAATCGCATATCTTTCGGTGCGAATTTTATTAATACGTATACAGTAAAAACTCCATATATTAATAGATTTAGGACTTTACAAAATTATTAATATATGGAGTTTATTAATATAGGGAAGTATACCAAAAAAAAATTGCTCGACAAAAACCTTTAAACATGCTTTGATAAATTGGAAATATTTTAGCTTCAACAAAAAGGTGTACATAGTAACGGGGTCTTACGCATATGCAAATCAAAAGACGCGATAATAATCTAAGAAATTACATCATTTTCTCAAACAATTATAGATACATATTTTTCTTTATCTTAAATTTTGATGTAACAAGATTTATAATTTTCCGATTATGTCTATCATATTAATATATAGAGGTAAATTCCTTAAAGTAGGACTAGAAAAATATATTAATATTAAAATATAGAATTTATCACTATTTATAACTAGCCCAAATTAGAACCATAATTTTTTATTAATATATAAAGTTTAATAATATATGGATTATCAATATATAGAGTTTTACTTTAAGTCCTTTAGGCTTTGACTCAATTTTCTCAAGAAAAAGAAAAGAGTGCATTTAAATTGTTCTTCCTACTTTTGCTGCAGCTCCATTCCCATAAAGTAACTTTCACATTTTCAGCCGAAACATAAGCAAAACTCTTAAAAGAAATAATCGCATACTTGACTAATTACGGAACAATGCAAAAATAAGTTGCTACTAGTCACTACATTTCGACAGAATAAGCAGTCTGCGTTCTCAACTTTGCCTGCTCTTAAAATAACTTTTTTATTCATAACTCCCATGACGACAATTGTACGAATTATTTAGATATAATTGTGGTAAATCCACGAACTCATTATCATCACACACAAGCTGAACCGCACAGAAATCCGATCTGAGTGTGGAACATATCGGTGGATGTATACTATCGTATTGAAATTATTCAGAAGCGCAAAGGTGAGAGTTCACATCCTCAATGTGCGAGTGGAAGAATTTCAAATAATCAATAGGAACTGGAGAATCCTCGTTAAGCTTCTAATACTCAATGGTCCAACTCACAATACTCCCATATCCATTACTCTTTGGATCAACTAAAAGAGTTAGATCAAACTTCTTGTAATCCTTGGTCAAATCACCTCCAACGAGTTCATGATATATCGTCCTTGTTTTGTCAGTGTAAGTTGTTTTTCATGAACATACAATGTCTTACCATCTACGTACAAACATAATACACATGCACACACGTCATAGTTATAGAAGGTAAGAAATTGATGTTAGGGGCACAATATGAAGAAGAAAAAAAAACAAACAAAAATCGTATAAATTTAATTAACTTTGCACAACTTTTGTGTTTCAAATCGATAAATGCACGTACCCTTAGTGTAGTCCCACTGCTTGATGCAACCCGAAGTTGTTCCATGACCGTCGATAGCTTTGACGCTGCTATAAAAATGTGGCATTGCGTTAGGAAGCTCTTCGTGGTGCTTAAATATTTCGTAGTATTTGTCGGCATCACAGTTAACCTCTAATTCAGTAACAAGCTTCCCCCGAAGACCTGAAACGGTATGATGTTGAGCCATTTCTGATATTTGGTGTTGATTGTTGCCTTAGATATATAGCTAACAAAATTATAAAAGATACTCACCGGGTTTTGATGAATTGATCTCAGCTGAGTGAGTTTATATAGAAAGTAGGTATGGATGAATTTCGGTGTTGTTTTTTATTTCTATACATATTTTAATACCAAGAATTAAAGGGCTTTGGGCAAGAAAATTTTTTGTGAGATAGTAGAGTTAAATAATGTATGGTCCAAGAATCGTGCGGTCAGGGAGTCTAGGACCACTGGTACTTTAAATTTCAAGAAAAGACACTTAACTAACACACTGTTCACCTTTAATATGGCAATTTTTTAAATCCTAACTTGTGAGACTTTAGGCTTAAGCGTTATGCCTTTTTGTCAATGAGAAGAGTCCCTTGTAAGTAACATAGCATTATTTTGCTGACTAAAAAGCTCTTGAGTTTTGACAGTTGAATCAGTTCAGTTTGCAACTTTGCATATTATCCAACAGATGATTTTGGAAGAGTTAATTTGTTTACCCCCTTTCCCCCTATTCCCCCTTTTCTATATTGGTACCTCAAAACTTTTTTGTGAAAAATACTAGAACCCCTATTATATGGGTTCAACATTTACAGGCCCCACAAAATGGATCTTCCACCCTCAACTCCATTCTTTCACATTTTGATATTTCTAGGCCCAAAACTTTCATTTTTAGGGCTTGATAATAAAGTGATATTTTTATAATGTCAATTTTACCCTTTACAATATAAACAAGAGAAAAATCATAAGATTTATTTATTTCTACATTTTCTTTCTCTCTCATCTCTCTCTTTCTCGGTTGCAGAGAAAAAACTTTTAGATCTTCATTTTCATCTTCTTCTTTTCGGTTGCGGGGATTCATTTTCAACTTCTTCTTTAGATCTTCTACTGTAACAATGGTGAATATGTTTTAGATAAGAAGAGCAGAGACGACCAATTTTTTTTCCAACTTGATTAAATTTAGGTTTGAAATTCCACTAATTCAATGATTCTTATGTTTTTCATCGCATGTTTTTGCTGCTGCTTCTATTGTAACAATTTGTTTCTGGTTTATTCTCTGAAATAGGAAAGATCGAAAGGTTTGAACGAGTATTAAAATTGACAGCGACGTTGTAGATCATTAATCCAACACAGAAGGATGAGCATCAGTTGCAGTTGAAAATAATCTTAGAAATAGATTTCAATTAAAGGCTCTGCAGACATCAGCTGTCTAAGTATAAAGATAAGTATCAGCATCTCTTTTGTCATGATGCTTCAATTAAGAAAATTCCATATCTGTTCTAATATTTTAGATTTGAAATTTTTTATTAAGATTTCGAAACTTAATACATCGATTTTGGTTCAGTTTTATTATATGATTCATGACTAGCATTCAAATCTACTTTCTCCTTCTATTTCTCTTCATTTTGAGATAGAAATTTCGAAAAAAAAATTGAAAAAAAAGTTTCCAGAACTTTTAGGGTTCTTCGTCGAGAATCCGTCGATCTATTCTATCATTAACTTGAAGGAAAATCAGACTCCGTATTTATAATCCGCATGTGTGAGTCTGTGTTACCCATTTGATATTTTTGTAGACGAAGTAGTTTAATTTTTTTTCTAACTGATATGATTTGTTGATTTTGTAGATTTCTTTGTGTTGGATTTGAAAATAGGAGTCAATTGATGAAGATGTTGCTTCTGTTCGGTTAATTCAAGTTAATGCTAGATGTAATGACGAAGGTGAATTCATTTAATACTTAGCTGCAGTTATTTCTTGAGGCACTGGTGTTATGCCGTGAGGTAGTCTAGATAACTGAAATATTCATCTAAGTTGATATCTTTTAGAATAGATATCATGTCTCCTTCATTTTGTTTAAATGCTATTTTCTTTCTGAGCATCACTAATTATTGAGGGTAATCTATTCGATATGTGCAGCTAATTTACTTTGTTTGGACATTCTAGAAGTGATGATCTTGACAAACTTGTCATCAATGAACTGTTTGAGGTGAATATATGTGTTAGCTGCATTGGTTACTGGGCTAGTGAAACTTTGGCAGGAAATTTTGTTTGTTTTGTTCTATAACTATTTCAATATCGTAGATTGTGTGTAATGAAAGTAAAAGTGCTGGATTGATTCTGTTTCTCAAAGATATAGAGAAACCTTTGGGTGCAAATTTGGAGGCATATACAACTTTGAAACACAAGCTCGTAAATCTTCCGGACAATCTGCAATTACTGTAAAGCCTTTTTCTTGATAATTAGTACACATTGTTAACTTTCGATATTCTTGTTTCTGTTTTGTACCTTGCTAACTTGCTTATTAACAGAAAGTTTCGTTAATTTATGATTTCAGTTGCTGCTTTCTAATGGAACTATCTTGGAAGTTTTAATATAGTTAACAATGGAATCTAAGAGTTGCACGAATTAACGTCAGTCACACCGAAAGTTAATTGGTTGGACATTCTCGTGAATGGTGAATATGTGGTGTATCAATGCCGGAAAATCTGCAATTAAAGTAAAAGTTCCCATACCCAGATGAACAATACTGCACAGAAGGTAAAATAACCACTATCTCAACGCACCCATTCCATTACAAGCAGTAAAGTTGTTTTAAATTCAAACTCTTTATAACCTACCAGACATAAGTTGGAATGACGAATGTAGTAGTAGTATGGTGGTGACTAGACCAACTTTGTAGTCTCATCAGTCATAAACTTGCTAACACTATGATTATAGAAGAATCATTTGACACCAATCAAACCTATCTAGACATACATAGTGCCCTACCACCACCACCACTAATTATTCAAATCTTACAACCACTATGATTAGTGTATGGTATGGAGTCTTATGGTAACAGTAGAAAAAGTAAGGTTGATAGCGCAAAACTTCCAATAGACTGACAGTATTGTATATTTGTTACAGATTAAAAAGGATAAGATCACAAGACTTGTTATCCTACCACTTTACCCTCAGTACTCCATATCTACAAGTGGGTCAAGCATCCGTGTTCTTGAAGACATGTTCAAGTGGTTCTTCGTCGATGGTTCTTAATATTTTTTTGAATCTCATGATTGAAAATTTACATTTTATGTCACCGTCACTAATTAACCAAGTCCTTGCATGTTTCAGCAAAGACTCATATCTGTCAAGGCTACCTGTCTCCATTATAAAGTCGTGGTATCAACGTAGGGGTTATATTGAATCCATGGCTAACTTGATATAGCAAGAGCTACAAAAGTTCTCTAATCCTGAAGAGGTAGTTTTCTTGTTTGTTTCCTGTTCATAAACGAGAACATTTATACATTTTCGCAATCAATGTTGTTCTTTTTTTTTGCTGGCTTCCATTAGTTACTTACCTTTGTGATAGCATATTAGGTGATGATATTCTTCAGCGCACATGGAGTACCAGTTAGCTATGTCGAGGATGCAGGAGATCCTTATAGGGATCAGATGGAGGATTGCATCAGATTGATCATGCAAGATCTGAAAGCTAGAGGAACCTTGAATGACCACACTCTTGCTTACCAGGTTAGATTGAAATATCTAATTGGAAACTGTCTGTATTTCAAACTTTAGAGATCTCATTTCTTCTCAGTCCACTGTTGTTTTTCTAATTCGGATAGTAGGGTACATTTGATGCTGGTGGTGGGAGTATTATTGTTGGTGTTATTGTTGCTACTGCTGGCGTTGTTGGGTTTTCTAGGAGTGGCAATGCTGATGGGGAAAGTAGTGGTGTTGGTGTTGCTAATCCTACTGCTAGTGCTGCCGTTGTTTTTGTTGTTGCCCTGATTGATTTGTTCATAATGTTGAACAACTATTGAAGGAACATATGTTACAGATGGTACTCTACGTTGATCTGTCGATGACAAAATGGGTTGTGTCAGCTGCCGCTCCTTTTCTGCATCTCCAAGTATTTTCTCGATACTACTTGGTTCTCTGTAAAGAGGTAAAAAAGAAGTTTTTTCTCCATTTCTTAACTTCCATAATCCCCATTTCTTTTTATTGCCTGTAGTACTGTTCTTTTCCAACTCCTGTCATATAATTGAGCCCTATTATAAGAACTTTTGGATATCACAAGATCATGTTATGAATGAAATCAATTATCAGAAGAAAGGATACTTACATATGCTACTTTATCTTTGGAGTTGGGGGAGAAAACCTTTTTGATTGCAGAAAACCAATTTCCTTTCTTTTTTCACATCACTAGTTTTAAGTACATGAGTCGACAATTTGACTGTTACTCACCAAACATTGTATTTTGTTTTCTTAGATTCGAGTGGGACCTGTACAGTGGTTGAAGCCTTATACCGATGAAGTTCTTGTTGAGCTTGGTAAAAAAGGAGTAAAAAGCCTCCTAGCTGTTCCAGTAAGGTGCGTTTATCTCTCGTTTGTTGGATATGAATGGTACTGGAATTGAAATGAGTTATGTTAAATGTTACATATCATTGGAATTTAACTCTTGTTTCATGTTTGGAATTCAATTTTGATTTTGGTAACTGAATAGTCTCTCAATCTCCCATCTTCTTTTCATCTACTCAAGCTTTACATTTGCTCTTAAATGGGCTTGTGCCATTAATAATTTTAAGTAGACTTTACTGTTTAAGAATCGCCAATATATTTATGTTATGTCCCTGTTTCTAGTAGTAATGGAGATAACATATATGCTCTGGGTAAACAAGCCATATGGATGTGTAACTGCAGGTTACACAAGCGTATGGATGTGTAACTACAAGTTACCCAAGTCCTTTTGTGTTTCTAAATGCAGGTTACACAATCATACGCATGTGTAACTATAGGTTACATAAGTTCTTTGTGTTTCTAACTGCAGGTTACACAAGCATACGCATGTGTAACTATAGATTACACAAGTTATTTGTGTTTCTAACTGGAGGTTACACAATCATATGGATGTGTAACTACAGGTTACACAAGCATACACATGTGTAACTATAGGTTACACAATAGGATGATGGCTTAATGTCTTGGAGGAAACTAAAGAAGCACTATCATGTTTTGAGTAATTTTGGAAAGCCAATATACTCCAGGTCAGTGTCATTGCTAAAATGGGAATTCAAAGATCTATTTGTCTATTTATTTAATGAAATTTGATACTATTGCTAGTTACATATGCTAATATATATATGTGTAACTAATGATTACATATGCATATGCATGTGTAACTAGGACTTACTAGGAAATATACCTCGATGCACATCATGTTTCAAATATTTTTGCCAGCTATAAGATCAACTTTTATCTTCTCTGAGAAGATTATTATGTGATTTCTATAACCATATCCTTGCTTATCAGTTTGTAGTCATGTGTACTATACATGACAGTTTGTACGTTTAACTAGCATTGGTAGACTATGGATGTGTAACTAGTAGTTACACATGCTCATTAGATGTGTAACTTTTAGTTACACATGTTAAATGGATGTGTATCTATACTAGTTATACATGCTAATTAGATGTGTAACTTTTAGTTACACATGTTAAATGGATGTGTATCTACTAGTTACACATGCTAATTAGATGTGTAACTTATAGTTACACATTCTAATTTGATGGGATATGCAGTTATTAGAGGCATACCTGCTGATCTAATTGAAACTCGTCTGCTGATCTACTAGTTTTGTGTTGTTTTGTGCAGGGAAACACATTAGGAAGGAAACATTTGAGCTTCATATCATGGATGTAGAGTTTGCAGATCCTCAGATTGTAGGTATGCTTGTTGAAAAAGGGAAGGGGAAGACGATATTTCTTTGCTTGCTGGTACACCTTTTTATATCCCTCTCTTGTTGTTTTTAGTTTCAAATTATATGTCTAAACTGCGCATTTATTCACATTACACAAGTATGATGCATGTGTAACTTCTAGTTACATATGTTATGTTCTTGTGTAACTCCTAATTACACAATTAGGATGCATGTGTAACTCTGAATTAAACTAGACAAATGCATGAGTATCTTCTAGTTACACATGCCAATTATGAACAAACCTTGTAACCAAAAAATTACGCATGCCAGTTACACAAGCTTTTATGGATGTGTAACTCTTAGTTACACAAGTCAGGTGCATCTGTAACTCTCAGTTAGACATATTATATGCATGTGTAACTCCTCTTTACACTAGACAGATGCATGTGTAACTCCTAGTTACACATGCTAAAATGAACAAACTTGCAACCAAAAAAATCCACATGCTACGTATCTAAGTCATATGCATGTGTAACTGTCAATTAAACATGATAGATGCGTGTGTAACTCCAAGTTACACGTGCTAAGATGGGTTATCATGTGTCTTTTCTGTGATCTTTGTTCTATAATTTTTCCTTACAATTCTCGTATAATATTATTCTTTTTTGCTTTTTATTCATCCAACCTAATCCATGGATGTTTATTTCGTTGCAGATATGCAAGCATTCTGGAATGAGGAAGACATGAAAGAAAGGAAAAACTTCTAGTATAGGTTTTAGTGGCTTATTTCTAGTGTTTTAACTCATTTATTGTGTTCGGTAACGATCGATTACTATAGCTGGTAAACATAGATATTATTGTAAATGAATATTAATGCGATTGATGCATTTTTTGTATATTTTTTTGTTGTTGTGTAACTGTTGACTACACATGCCATATGCATGTGTAACTTGTGGATACACTTGTCATATGTATGTGTAACTTCTTATTACACGTCATATGGATGTGTAACTTTTAGTTACACAATATTGAATACACAAAATGAATGTGTAATTTTTATACATGTGTAACTTCCAGTTACACTTGCAATATCAATGTGGTCGGAGGTGGTGGTGAGCGGTGGTCGGTTGGCGGCGGTGGTGGTTGATGGTCGGAGGTAGTTGGTGGCGGTGGTGGTCGGAGGTGGTTGTCGGCAGTGGTGGTCGGAGGTGGTTGGCGGTGGCTGTGGTGGTCGGATGTGGTTGTCGGCAGGGTTGACTGTTGCGGTGGGTGGTTTGGAGGGTTGCCCAAATGCAGGTTGTTCTGGCTGGTCGTGGTTACGGACGGAGGTGGTTGGCGGTGGATGTGGTGGTCGGAGGTGGTTGTCGGCAGTGGTGGTCGGAGATGGTTGGGACTGTGGTGGACGACGGTTGTTGTCGGAGGTGATTGCCTGCGGTGGTGGTCGGAGGTGGTGATCCGAGGTGGTTGCCGCCGGCGGTGGTCGGTGGTGGTTGGCGGTGGTTGTGGTGGTCGGAGGTGGTTGGAACATCATCACATAATATTTTAATAATTTTGGGCCTAAATTTAAATTTTATTTAATTATGGGCTTCACAATAAGCATAAGGGTATCAAGGTCTTTTAATAATTTGGGGCCTAGATTTAAATTTCTTTTAATTAAGG